>JAODTV010000022.1:31883667-31893842 GCA_025399955.1 Galeichthys feliceps
GTGTATAAGGGGAGAGAGAAATTATTTATTTTTCTTATTTATTGTATCCATTATTTTAGGACTTCTTTGCCACTCATCCATCATGAAGCTGAATCTTTTTCTTCTCCTGTGTCTCGCTGGTAAGAGTATGTTTATCAAGCACTTTTGTGTTCATGCTTATTTTTTTCAACAATTAATTGATTTTTTGTGGCAGAAATTATATTGACTCCAATAAGCCAAGCCCCTGACACTGGAGATTCCTTCCATATGTCAGAGATGGGTAGGAGATGGATGTAAGTGCAGAAGTGTTTATTAAATAAAGCAATAACAGGCAAACAATCCAAAACGCCAAGCAGGAATCAAACGTTAAACAAGCAAAGGGGCGGGCGAGGCACAAACAGATGACCATCAGGAACAGGCAGAATCAAAAACGAGGAAACACGTAACAGGAAATCAGAGATAAGGAAACCAGGAATGCAAACAAGGAACTAACGCTCAGTAGTGTCCACAATGTAACTCAATACTTCGCACAGAGTGTGCGTTGACACAGTTCTTTTATAGGCACGCTGATGCGTCTTAATCCTGTGCAGGTGTGCCTTCTTAACGGCACGCATGCGAGAGTCCGCTCGGCGCACACATAGTCTGAAGCACGCCCGAGAGTCCTTCTGGTCTGCCAGAGCACGCCCCCACCCCAAAAGAGCTCCCTCTGGGAGCATAAATCCATCCTTCCTGGCCCCGGGGATGAGGGCCTGACGCTGGATGCCATGCCATCGGTGCGTCGCTCTGAGTCAACACGGCACTGGGTACTTGGCTCAGGTGGGGGCTTGGGCTCAGGCTCAGGACAGGACTTGGACTCTGGACTGGGAGTGGGCTAGAGCTTTGGACTTGACTTGGACTCTGGACTGGATACGGGCTCAAGCTCTGGACATGGTTTGGACTCTGGACTGGATACGGGCTCAAGCTCTGGACATGGCTTGGACTCTGGACTGGATACGGGCTCAAGCTCTGGACATGGCTTGGACTCTGGACTGGATACGGGCTTGAGCTCTGGACATGACTTGGACTCTGGACTGGATACGGGCTCGAGCTCTAGACATGACTTGGACTCTGGACTGGACTCAGGCATGAGCTCGAGCTCTGGACATGACTTGGACTCTGGACTGGACTCAGGCATGGGCTCGAGCTCTGGACATGACTCAGGCATGGGCTTTCGAGCTTTGTCTACGCATTGTTCTGGTCCTGGTCAGGACCCAGCGGTTAGATGACAACGACTTCATAGCTGACTGAGGCAGAGGCCGCACCATCATCCTCTGGCACCAGTTCTGGAACTGGCTAAGGTTCTGGCACTGGCTCTTGCGCTAAAGCCGACTCTGGCATTGGCTCGGGCACTGGCTCTGGCACTGGCTCTGGCATTGGCTCAGACTCTGGCATTGGCTCTAGTGCTGGTTCTGGCACTGGCTCTTGCACTGGAGCTGACACCAGCACTGGCACCGACTCTGGGTCTGGCACTGGCTCGGGCTCCGACTCTGGCACTGGCACTTGCTCTGGATCCGACTCTGGCACTGGAGCTGACACTGGCACTGGCTCTGGCACTAGAGCTGACACTGGCACTGGCTCCAACTCTGGCGCTGGCTTTGGCTCTGGCTCCGACTCTGGTGCTGGCACTGAGTTAGGCATTGGCTCTGACTCTGGCGCTGGTTCTGACTCTGGCTCTTGCTCTAGCAGTGGCTCTGGTTCAGGCACTGGCTCTAGCACTGGCTCTGGTTTAGGCTCTGGCTCTTTCACTGGTTCTAGCTCTGGCTCTGGTTCTGGTTCAGGTGCTGGCTCTGGTTCTAATGCAGGCTTCAGCTCTTGCACTGGCTCTGGTTCAGGCGCTGGCTCTAGTTCAGGTACTGGCTCTGGGATTGACTGTGGAACGGGCTGTGGGACTGGCTCTGGAAAGACAGCCTCTAGGAGGAGCTCTGGAGCAACAGTCTTCTCAGGCGCTGCTGCATCAGCCTCAGACGGGATAGCCCCCTCCCAAAATATTTCATGGTGGTCCTCCTTCTCTAATGATTCATAGATAACCCAGAGCATGGCTAAAAAGGTCTGTGCGCTCCGAAGGCACGGGTGCTCTACTCTTACGAGGTACTCTGCCCATCGGCGTGCTCATCCAGTAAGCCAAGTGAGCATGCAGATTACCCAGATGGATTCTGGAGGCTTGGGCTCTTCTAGGTCCGCATAGAAAATAGCACACTGCAGGCTGAATCCTCTGGGATGTTATACTCCACCGTAGGGTGCTGGGGCTTCCATTCCAATAAGCCTCTGGAAAAAAAGCCTAGTGGCTGAAATACGGAAACCCGGAAGTGCCGTGGAATGGCGTACTGGAACAATTCTGCTCCATCCATGGTTCGGCGAAGTATTCTGTCAGGGATGGGTAGGAGATGGATGTAATTGCAGAAATGTTTATTAAATAAAGCAACAACAGGCAAACAATCCAAAACGGCGAGCAGGAATCATAAACGTGAAACAAGCAAAGGGTCGGGCGAGGCACAAAAGCACACTATCACAGGAACAGGCAGAATCAAAAACAAGGAAACACGGAACAAGAAACTGGGAATGTAAACAAGGAACTAAGGCTCGGTAAAGTGTCCACAATGTAATTCAATACTTTGCAACAAGTGTGCGTTGACACAGTCCTTTTATAGACACGCTGATGCATCTTAATTCTGTGCAGGTGTGCCTTGTTAACAGCGCGTGTGCAAGAGTCTGCTCGGCGCGTGTACAGTCCAGAGCATGCCCGAGAGTCCTTCTGGTGCACGCACCAAAGCGCGCAGGTCTGACACCATAAATGTTAAATATCCTTTATGTCTCCTTCTCTCCTTATAAACATCATCTCAACTATTATACATTTTTTGTTTTTGTTTTATCTGTTTATTATTAGATTAATGTGGAGTGCCCACTATACAAGTCCATGAGTCCCTGAATGAGCTGTTACTATCGAAACAATATTGTCATACGGTCATGTTCGAGTGGGTTTTATTGTCATTCCTCCATATAGCTTGTATACTTCAGAACGAAATGTCATTTCTCCATGACCATGGTGCAAAACTTAACAATACAATACACAGGACGACATAAAGTGCAAATACAAACCAGTGTGAGACGAGTGCAGGACAAATACACAGGACAATCCACAATGACTATACAGGGCAATAAAACAGTACTGTGTGAGGAAATGACTGCAACAACTGTCTGCAAACTATTGTGCAGTATAACAGCAATAAATGTAACAGCAATATTCAGTTAGCAGCAAAAAGAGTTTCATAAATTATTAACTGAAGAAATGGCATTTCAAAGGGTAGGGGTTTGAATAGTCCAGGTGAGCATCAGGATGCAGCAGGGTGTGAAAACACTATTTTTCTTTCGACTGCTCCCGTTAGGGGTCGCCACAGCAGATTATTATGATCTGCATATTTGACTTGGCATAGGTTTTTATACCAGATGCCCTTCCTGATCCAACCCTCCCCAATGTATCCGGGCTTGGGACCGGCAGCAAGTATGCACTGGCTTGTGCAACCCCACTGGCTGGGTATTTTATGAACTGTAGGGGAAACTGGAGCACCCAGAGGAAACCCACAGAGACATGGGGACAACACGCAAACTCCACACAGAAATGCCCTGTCGGCCGTGAGGTTCGAATCTGGAACCTTCTTGCTGTGAAGCAACAGTGCTAACCACTGCACCACCGTGACACCCATGTGAAAACACTATTATTTGTACTTATTTCTGTAATGCTAAAATTTGTTTAGCAAAAAGTCCCATGTAGGGTCTCGAAATTCCAGGCCTCTTTTTCTAGTTAATTTTCACACCTGTATTAAACAGGGGCAATTAAATAATTTATCATTCAAAAAATAAAAGATTTGATTTGCCCTGCAGAGATGGGGCTATATTATTCCAACTCCACGATCTGTATTTGAGGATTGCATGTTGATATCAGTACAAGAATGCAGGTCTGGAATGCAGAATTGTATGTTTTTAAAATTATGTGGACACCTGACCATCTTGAACAACCCATTCCAAATCCATGGGTATCCATCCTCTCTTTGCTGTTATAATAACTTTCACTCTTCAGGGAAGTCTTTCCACAAGATTTTGGAGCATGCCTATGGGGATTTGCCCATTCAGTCACAAGAGCATTTGTGTGAGGTTGGCACTGATATTGGACTAGAAGGCCAGGCATGCAGATGGTGTAGTTAACACCCACGATGGTCAGTGGGGTTGAGGTCAGTGTTCTGTGCAGACCACTCGATTTCTTCCAGTCCAGCCTTGGCAAACCATGTCTTTATAGACATCGCTTTGTGCACGGGGGCCTTGTCATGCTGGAACAGGTTTGGGCCTCCAGTGAAGGGAAATCTTAAATGTTATAATATACAAAGACATCCTAGGCAATTGTGTGCTTCGAACTTTGTGGCAACAGTGTGGGGAAGAACTACATGTGGATGTGACGGTCATGTGTCCACATACTTTTGCCCAGATAGTGTATTTTGATCATTACATCATCAAGAAACTCATTTGTCCATTGGTTTTTCATTTTAAAATCAAATGAAAAAAAAATCAAATCACAGGTGTTGTCTCAATCACCCTGCAAGAAGTCCGCCATGATTACCATCTGATTACAACACCAGCGACATGGTCAGATGCAAGAGATTACTGCAGGAACACGTATGTTAACTTAGCTACAGTGGTGACGGACGATGACTTTGAAAGGTTGAATGCTGAGGCAGAAAGAAAAGCTCTGCCAGCAACTGGCTGGGTCGGACTGTATGACAGAGACACCAGCTGGTTCTGGGCCTATCCACGCCAATCGGTGAGTCTAACCAATTGGGCCCCTGGTCAGCCTGATAATGCTGGTGGGAAAGAATCCTGTGGTGCAATGAACGCAAGTGGATACTGGGCTGATTATCCCTGCTCAGATTTGAAACCCTGGATATGTTACAATGGTAAGCCAAAATCTGCATTTTTATTTACTCTATTAGTATCTAAATCCAATTGCCTTTATTTGTGTATACATATCTTACATCCTATTTAGTAAACAGAAGGTTATACTGTATATGTAACTGTGGTCCTATAAAAGTTCCCAACTATCTCATGATCATTCACAGACCAGTCAGGTGGCCTGGTGGTCCACTTAGTTGTAAATCTACAATTATATACAGAGCTCTCTCTTCTACTACTGTTTCTTTTGGGCACTGTTTCCTTCTGAACTAGTGAAGGCTGTATATGTCATCTTAAGGGTTTGTAACTTATTCTGATCAAATTCGTGAGATTGATGTTGTAATTTGGTGGTGGTGGTGGTGGGGAAGAGTTAGGGGGGTAATCATGGGCCAGTGCAGAGAAACTGCCCAATAATATTGCACTGTTTATTATTTAACACAATTAGCACAATATCCTCACATTTGAAAAGACTCAGTCTACTGTAGATTATTAGCAGTAAATAGATAAAGTTGGCTAGTTATTTTTATTTAATGCCTTCTAACCGTCCGTAACCCAACCATCCGTCCACCAAGTACACTGCATGATATCACATTCCCAAGCACTGTTCACTAATTCGATTGCTCAATTCTGAGCTATTGCATAAATTCATTGTCTTTCACCTTAATCAGTGATATGTAACATTACTATTTCACAGCTACCTCTGGAGGTTTTATTGCTGTCCCTGATTCCCTGAGAACCTGGTCAGGAAGTCGGATTTACTGCCGGAAATATCACACAGAAATCGCCTGTGCAATCAATCAAACAGTGAATGATGAGTTACAACAGTTGGTGTCACTCCAGGGCACTTCTTGGATTGGCTTAGAACGGTACAGATGGAAATGGTGGGGTGGGGGCAGGACTCGGGCTCTCCGGTGGAGTCCTGGTTTTCCAAATAATGCTAATCATCCTAGCAGCTGTGCTTCGGTTAATAACAGCCTGTTAATGGATAGACCATGTAGCAGCCTATTCAATTTCTTCTGTCACACATGTGAGTCATTTGGTTTTTGGTAACTGTTACAAGTCCTTTGTGAAAGCCGAAAAGCATCATGTCGAAAAAAATAAAATAAAATAAAATAAAAAGAATTAATAATCCAAAGTTTTGTCTTTTGACTGTCCATAATGTCTTGTACAGATTATACAGTGAGAACGCAAACAGTGAAACTGAAGATTCAAGGAGACAAGAGTGTGTTTGATCCTGCTGTTCAGTCAGCCATTTTACAGCAGGTAAGTCATGCAAAGGTTCGATAATGTTTTATGCAATGACAGAAATATTCCTGCGTCACTGTCAACCCTTGGACCAACCTACTAGGTTAAAACTATTTTCTCTTTGACACATAACAGGAAACTACTCAGTCCTCAGAAATAACTGATATCTCCTGACAGAAACCTTTATCATATCATGAGGGTTTTTTTTAATCCACTTATTATTAGGCTTAAATTACATAGAGTGTCTGCCATACAAGTCCCTGTGAATTAGTTGTTACGATAGATATGATAATGTATTACAAGGAGGTCATTGATATCAACATTCCGTTTGAATTATACCTGAAACTGCTGTGTGAGAAAACTAATCACCAACTTCTGACTGACATTTATAACAAATAAAAAAGAGGTTCCATTATTCAGCAGTAAAATCCTGGTTCTGTTCTTCAGATCGTACAGAAACTGAAGGAAAAAGGCATAACAAGGGAGATAAAGGTGACCTGGAGGGTGCAGGCGGACGGAAACATCTTTCACAAGAAAAGCAAAGATGACCTGTAAACAAAATTCTTACATACTTCTGAGCCTTTTACTTAAAATTCTATATCAAGTTCTGGTGTGGTACATTTTCATCTCAAAGACCCATATATTAAATTCAATTTCAGTCCAACTGTTTTTATAGTATAGTATTCTTTAATAGTACAGAGCATTTAACCATAGACAGAAATCTGGAAGGAGATTTATATTTACGTCTCTTATGAACGAGGAAGAAATGTTAAGATGAAGCAGACTCATACATAATTACAGACTTAATACAGACTTTTCTTAAAGCATTGCTTTTACTCACTTGAAAGTTAACTTGAATGAACCAAATATTTCACACAAAATATTGAGTTTTACTAAAGAAAAGATTCTCTTCATAGTTAAATTTTTTTTCATACATACACAAGTCCTTTCCTTTACATTTATAGAATAAAGAATAGTGTAGTGTAATTATTGCAAAGTAGAGGTTTTTTAATGCGAATAAAATCTCATATTCAATGTTGTAACTTTTTTTAAATTTTGCTGCCTGTTTTTGTGTTTGAAGGGTTAAAATGATGGCTGTTGTTTTGACTGCATGAACACTGGAAACCCTTTCACTGTAAATTTACAGTAAAATTATTTTAGTTATTTAATAAAACTATGTTCTGTCTCTATATTGTTACCATTTATACTTTTTCACCTGCACTACATACATCATACATCATAATAAGATGCAGTAATAAAATTCATGCTGTGTGAAAATAAGGTCAGAGTCAAACATCTCAATCGTCTTCCTTATACATTTTGATGCTATCCTCATGCTAATTAATCCACTTTTTTTTACTGGAAGCTTTCTTCGATGCATTTAGCACGACGAGCCAAGAAAATTCAAATCACACAAGGAAAATTAAAAATATATGCGCAAGCAGCAACCTACAAGGTCCAAGCACACCTCACAAATAGCAGTTCTTGCCAAGATATGTAGAACAGTAATGAGTCCATAGATTAACATATTTATCAAGTTTTGTGATGATAGTTCAATGCTAGCTGTGTGAAATGCCTGTTGAGAGCAGAATTTGGTTGAAATCCATATCACTCATAATGAATGAGAGCTATTTGAGTAATCCAGCTCCACCTACTTAGAATTGGTTGATGATTTAGAAATAACAACATGTTTTTTGATCATTACTGACTTTCACACTCTGCTGAGTAGTTTGACATCACAGTTGTGAAGATGGGCAAAATAATACTAGAACTAGTTTATAAAAGTAGGTTTTGCATATAAGAAACACACACAGACACACACAACATTAATGGACAACAGGTGTATTGACTTTGCCATTCACCTTCCCTGACCCCACCCTCCATTCACAAACCAATGCTTGGCCACGCCCCCGCTGCCACATACCCCTACCGCCTGACTCAGGCCAGGGAGCTGTCCGGCCTGAAGCGGACTCCCCCCGATGGGAAAGGAAGTCCGCCACCACCATCTATGCCCCCTGCCTGTGGACCACCTCGAATTTAAACAGCTGGACGGCGAGATACCAACGGGTGATCCGCGCATTGGCATCCTTCATGTGGTGGAGCCACTGGAGGGGCGTGTGGTCCGAACAGAGGGTGAAATGGTGCCCCAGCAGGTAGTATCGGAGGGTGAGGACTGCCCACTTGATGGCCAGGCACTCCTTTTCTAGGGTGCTGTACTTACTTTCCCGCATTGAGAGCTTGTGGCTGATGTACAGCATGAGACGTTCCTCGCCCTCCACCTCCTGGGACAAAACAGCCCCCGCCCTCTGTCCAATGTGTCCATCTGCAAAATAAAAGGTAGAGAGAAGTCAAGGGAGTGTAAAAGTGGCCCCCCACACAAGTGCAGCTTTTACCTTGGTGAAAGCCTGTTGGCACTGCTCCATCCACTGGACCAGATTTGGTGCTCCCTTTTTAGTGAGATCAGTCAGTGGGCTGGTGACGTCCGAATAATTAGGTATGAACCTACGATAGTAGCCAGCCAGCCCCAGGAACTGTCTCACCCCCTTTTTGGTCTTAGGCCTCGGGCAGGCCGCAATCGCTGCAGTCTTGTCAATTTGGGGACGCACCTGCCCATGACCCAAGTGGAAACCCAGATACCGTACTTCCACCCGCCCAATTGCACACGTTTTCAGGTTAGCTGTGAGCCCCGCATGCCTCAGCGACTCTGGGATGGCCCTAAAGTGTTCAAGGCCAATCATTGCTGTATATAATATTGTCATTGAGGTACGCTGCTGCATACGCGGCGTGGGCACGGAGGATCTTGTCCATGAGCCCGCTGGAACGTCGCGGGAGCCCCAAATAACCCAAAAGGAAGCATGACAAACTGGTATAATCCAAATGATGTGGAAAAGGACGTTTTCTCTCGGGATAGAGGAGTCGAGGGGATCTGCCAATATCCCTTCATTAGATCCAGTGTCGAATAAAAGCGAGCAGCACCTAACCGATAGAGCAACTCATCAATTTGGGTATGCGTCAAATTTAGACACCGCATTGACCTTTCGATAGTCTACACAGAACTGGACCGACCTGTCGGTCTTGGGTACCAGGACCACCGGGCTGCTCCAGTCACTGTGTGACTCTTCGATTATGCCCATATCGAGCATGGCCTTGAGTTCATCCCGAACCACCTTTTTTTGTGTTTGGGTAAGCGGTAAGGGCGGCTATGCACCACCACCCCCGGGGGTGTCTCAATGTGGTGTTCTATGAGGTGGGTGCGGCTGGGAAGGGGCGAGAACACGTTGGAGAAAACTTTTTGCAACTTGGCAACCTCTGTGAGTTGGGCCGGTGAGAGATGGTCTCCACAAGTGGTTTGGGTTGTTGGTTTGGTTATTTTTACCTCTGGCCACAGCTCCGCCTTCTCTGGAAGTGCCAACGCCACAGGGACCCCCTCGTTCCAACGTTTTAAGAGTTTGAGGTGGTATATTTGCAGAGCCCTGCCCTGATCCATTTGCTTCACCTCCTAGTCGATGTCCCCGATTCACCGTGTGACCTTGAAGGGCCCTTGCCATTTGGTGACTAATTTAGAGCTCGACGTGGGCAATAACACAAGTACTTTGTCTCCCAGAGTGAACTCCCTAAGGCGCGCGCCCCTGTCGTACACCCGGGCTTGACGTTCTTGTGCCTGCCGTAAATTCTCCTGGATTAAATGTGTGAGGGTGTGCAGCTTTGCGCGCAGGTCGAGAACGTATTGAATTTCGTTCTTGCTAGTTGAAGGTCCCTCCTTCCAATTTTCCTGCAGCACATCCAAAATGCTGCATGGCTTTCGCCCATATAATAATTAAAACGGTGAAAACTCCATGGAGGCTTGAGGGACTTCTTGTACTGCGAATAACATGGGCTCGAGCCATTTATCCCAATTACGGTGCATCCGGAAAGTATTCACAGCGCTTCACTTTTTTCACATTTTGTTATGTTACAGCCTTATTCCAAAATGG
>JAODTV010000022.1:32566308-32585294 GCA_025399955.1 Galeichthys feliceps
TCGCTTCCTGCCGCATTCATAAACCCGGTTTACCGGGGACTTCAGCTAGTATAATATAAAGAACATTACACGGTATGCTTACCACTCGAAGAGAAACATCATGTTTCTATTAAAATCCTATTCAAGCTGAGACAATACTTCATGCATCACTGCATTTAGTTCTATTAATGTATTTAATCCTCTTTATCAACAGTTTATATATAATGTATATAATAATTTATATATGCTGTATATAATAAAAGCATATAGAAAGAAGAGGTGTAGAAGAACATAGTGAATACTGACCATAACAACATATAAAATGCTCCACAAGCTTATACAGTATTACTGTATATGAAATAATTTAGAATACTGTGTGTACGATGTGTAAATGAAGAAAATGTTATTCACAAAAGAACATTTATTGCAACATTTATTTTCCTATTCTTTATCAACTTAAATATTCCTTTTGCTAAATTAGAAAAAAACCCTTTTGTTTCATTTTCTTAATAACCAGCAATAATTTGCCCACATTTATGAACATTTGTACTTTCTCCATTTGCTTCCCTTTTCTTTATCTTTCAGCAGTCTGTAAGAAGAGAGCTCTGATTTCTTGTGAAATCTGTTTGTACAGTCAATCACATAACAGCTCTTTCACATTTTAGATCTGTTTTTTTGTGCCTTTTCTCAGCATTAGAGCTGTGTTACTTCTGCCTACGGTGAAGTCACATGCATTCCTGCTGTTGTATGTTATTGCACTCTCTTCTGTCTAAACAACACAATTACACCGAGGAAAAACTAAGAGATTACACAGCCTTTATGTCATTGATTCGAATCGTAACAAATTTGTATCATGATTTATCATTGCCCAATTTATTTTTGCATCATTACATCCCTTATATATATATTTACTATTACAATATATTTAATACTGAAAATAAAAGTCTTAGACAAACCTCTTCAGTACTCTGTTGCAGTATAAAATCTATAAACCTATAAAAAGTCATTATCTTAGGATCTTCGTACTGTGTACGTATGAATATATTAAACCATAATACACCTCGTAGCATATTGATCTCAGTAATATATTTTTATAATTTGAAATCCTACACACAAACCTCTACAATACTCTGTGTACTGTATGTAATACTCCTGTAGATATTAAAACAGTAATATATAATACACAGTGGCTTATATATAATAAGAGTCTGTGCAACTCCGTGCAATACCCTGATAAATATAAATACATAGTATATCATAAATCTGTGTATAAAACTGTAAATCATGTCACTGTACATAATAAATATGCGCAGGTGTTGGTGTGAGAAATGTTCTCCATGTACGATAGGACAGATATTATAAAATAATATCCTTGGGTAAAAGAGTCACTATAATAATAATAATAATAATAATAATAATAATAATAATAATAATAATAATTTGCGTATTGTGTATTGTTGTTGCTCGAGCAGTAGACTGGAGAGGAGTCACCTCTCACAGCGTGCCTCAGAATGGAGTGATTATGCAGCAGAGTAAATTATATTACACACTAATAAAATAAATGTCATGCTTTCTGCTCCACATCACTCCTTTTCTTTCCCATCATGCCTCTGTGTAAAGGTGATTTGCATTACACTGCCTGATCCGGGCGCCGAGCGTAAATCCGGCTGATATCTCCACCCACTCACATCACAGTGGTCTTTTTTTATTATTATTTATTTATTTCCACTCCGGAGCTAAATGGGTTTCAATTGAATTATTTTGACTGTGTCTCGCCCACTACATGGCTGCATTTGTACAGGGATTTTTTTCATGCGTAATTTGATCTCCACAACACACACACACACACACCATCCGTAGGATGCTTTTCATATGACGTCGACACTTTCAGATACGTAAGGCCACAACAGATTGTTAGAGCAGAAAAACAAACAAGCGACTATTTAATTTGAGGTCCAGCATTTTGAACAATATCTCTTTGAATCGTTCTGAACCAAAACAAACAATAAATAAGGAATAAAACACTTCGTGTCATGCTGTTACAGGAAAATGATCAACTACTCTCGATGTGCGATGAAATCGAGTTACTGCTACTGAGCCAAAGGTGGTGGTTGTTGTTTTTTTCCCTTGATAACAGCACGTATTAAAGTGCTTTATTCCTCTTATACCAATGCAGTACTAAACTTGTTGTACTTTTTACCCATTTATAGTTACATTAAATCTTTTGGAACATTTATGAAACTGCAAAGCGTAAACCTGGAAAACATACTTTCCTGACTGTTACAAAGTGCTGACCAGAAAACATCACGATGTCAAGAATTACACACTTTAAAAAAAAAAAATCTGTTTATGTGGAGCATCCATCATACAAGTCCTGGTTGCTATAGAAGTGATAATGTATTCGACCAGGTGTGTTAAATATAAACCTGTGATCTGATTTATAGCCAGAACTGGGGTTTGTGCTATTTATAGAAAATGAATCAACACGATCGGACCAATCAGAATGGAGAATTTAACAGCACTGTAGTGTAGTAGTAGTAGTAGTAGTAGTAGTAGTAGTAATAATAATAATAATAATAATATTGATTTGTGTATAATGTCTGTTCAGTGCAATTTCTCTCTCTTTTTTATTTTTTTTTATTTTTTTTTTTAAAACACCAGGGCTTTTCATAGAGCAAATAAAAAAGTATTAGTAATAATAATTGTAGTAATAATAGTAATAATTCAGCCATCTTGGAGATGGCTGAAAACAGGATTTATGAAAAAAGAGACAGAAGGATTGTTAATGGCTTCACAAGACCAGGTATTACCTATGTGTAACTACAAGGTAACAATAATGAAAGAAGGAGGAACAAAGAAATGTAGAATGTGTGGTGAAAGAGATGAGACAATTCTGCATATTCTCGGTGAATGCAGCAAATTGGCCCAGACAGATTATAAAAAGAGACATGACAAAGTGGCCACTGATTCACTGGGAATTATGCGAGAAGTATGGATTTGATCACAGTAAAAAGTGGTATGATCACAGAGCAGTATTGGAGAATGAAACTATGGGATTTCAAGATCAGAACTGACAAAGTGATAGAAGCTCGGAGGCCTGATATTGTTGTAGTAGATAAGAGGAACAGTGAAACCATTATTATCGATGTGGCAGTGCCTGGAGATTTTAGAGTGAAGGAGGAGAAGATAGCTAAATACCAAGATCTGGCAATTGAGATAAATAAGATGTGGCAAACTCAAACAGAAGTGATCCCAATAGTGATCGGTCCTCTTGTTGCAAAGTATCTGCTTACTGAAAGGCTGGCTTTGCTGGGGGTACACCCAAAGAGAATAAACAACATCCAACAAGCAGCTCTGTTAGGATCGGCACACATCCTGAGGAAAGTCCTGTCCATCCCAGTCTAGTGGTGTCCATCCCACTCTGACAGATGGCAGAGATCAACTACCGACATGTTGTGATATAACCAATAATAATAATTGTCCTTTAAAGCTATTTTTGTATTAATATTTAATTTTGAGTGAATTTCTGTAATATTTATGCATATATTTAACACATTAATTTTCATGATCTTGATTATTAAGAACAATATGAAAAGGTTATTTGTGATCTAATCCAGTCCACCTGGACAGATCCGTCACTCGGGCTGGGCGATATGATATAACGATATAATATCAGTATTGTGATGAATGATGCCACATGACTGATATTAGTGATATTGTGATGATATTTTGGAATATTTACTTCTTTTTTTTTTGCGAATTACAAACTGATTGGAAGCAACATCTGTGATAAAATGTGCTTAAAAATAATAAAATGAACAAATAAATAAATATAGCAGATTTTTACATTATCCCCCTTTCAATGCTATTTATTTATTTATCTGTTTATTTATTTATCTATCTATTTATTTTTAAATGCCATTTTTTTATTTAAAAAACCCTCCACAAATAAATAATTTTTACAGACATTAAATAACACCATCATAAAAATGTTTTCCCTGCAACATGACGATTTGATTTTGCTCAGAAATTGTACGCAAACTTGTATCTCGTGATGCGTATCGTAGAAATTTTTTCGAGAATCATGATACTATATTTTTGTCACATCGCCCACTCTAACCAAGTCACAAGGACTAAAATGAAGTTTTTGTAATATAGTAACATTTTCAAAAACATGATTGTATCATGAACGTTGATAAACGTGTAGGAAATTATTTCTGTATGAAAATCGTTCGGCTTTAATGTCTAAATGTTAAATGTCAAATTAGGTGTGAACTAATGGCCGTGCTAACGTGGGTTTAAAGGGCATCCATGCACTGACTGACTGACTGACACACACACACACACACACACACCACCTTGAGTATGGATTACCAATCACACCCGCGAGAAGATTAACGACCTGCCTGCTAGCACGCTAATTTAGCACAATAACCGCAAATTAATTACAAATAATCAGGGGCTTTCTGTGAAATGCAAATGTCCGTTCGTGTGTGTGTGTGTGTGTGTGTGTGTGTGTACACGTGTGGGTGTGTTCTCTTTCTCCCAGCGGTGTGTTTGACTTTCTGTCTGTGTTTTGTGATAAATGGAGGGTTGTAAATTAGATGGGCTTTGCCAAACCGTCTGCTGCTAATTGGTGCCTGAGCGCGAATTGACTCTTTTTTTTTTTTTTTCTTCTTCCCTTTTTTTTCTTCTCCTCCCTGTTATTTTGCTGAGTGATTGTTCATAGAGACATTTCCGCAATAGGTTACGCTCATTTGTCATGTAGGACCTGCACTATTGTGGTGTTTTTTTTGCGCTGCTCCCGGGTGCATTTGTGTGGTAACGTCAGTGTTTATTGAGCTGCTCTCGTTTGTTTGTACAGTTATTCCTCACACTTCTATTTCTTCTCCTCTTATTCCTCTGGTACTGGATACAGACTGCATTTATAATCTCAGCAGGAACTGGCTTTTTATGGCTGGAGAATTTTAAGGCTATAGACTGCTTTTGTTTCCATTGAAATCGATATCCAGATTGATTGATTGGTTGGTTGATCCCCTAAAGGAAATTGCAGTGTTGCAGCAGGAAATTAATGTAAAACAGAAAATTTAAACAAAACAGACAATGAGGTAGCATAAAACAATCGACTAATAAACTACATTGACTAAATATTGGGGAAGTTTGCCTGGTGATGATGATGATGATGATGGTGATGGTCATAATCTGCTGTACAGAAGCTGACCAATTGGGAGCTTTGCTTAAACATGCACTTCCTTTTCGGCTCATTAGGAGACGAAGGCAGGAGAAATCCAGGACAAACACATTTATTGAATAAGACCCTTGTGAATCTTCACTAACGTCACTTACACATGGTGTAAAAAAAGACTTTGGTGAAGGAAGCACCTTTCTTATTTCTTTTTTTTTATTCCTTTCATCATGCTTCATGTCTTTAAATATTTACCTTTCTTTTTTCCTTCCTTCCGTCCTCCTTTCCTTTCTAACCTCCTTCCTTCCTTCCTTCCTCACATACCTCTTTCTTTCCTCAGAATTGTCCTTTCCTTCCTTCCTTCCTTTCTAACTTCCTTACTTTGTGAATTCCTTCTTTCCTTCCTTCCTTTTTTCCTTCCTAACCTCCTTACTTTGTGACTTCCTTCCTTCCTTCCTTTTTTGCTTCCTCACATACCTCTTTCTTTCCTTCCTTCCTTTCTAACCTCCTTTCTTCCTTCCTCACATACCTCTTTCTTTCCTCAATCATTCCATCCATCCATCCATCCATCTATCCACCCATAGGGAGCTCTGTAACTCCTCATCTTCCTCACTTACCTCCTTCTTTTATCATTTTTTTCCTTTCTTACTTCTGTCCTTCTTTCCTCCCTCAATGTTTCCTTCATTCCTTTCTTCCTTCTTCAAAGTTTTTCTTCCTCACCTTTTCCTCCCTTCCTTTTTTTTTTGAGAAGACTGTCTTCTAAGATGTCCTTATTTTGGACAGATTGAATGTTGCATTGCATGTGTCTTTCTTAAAAAGAAAAAAAAGGCAATCCTATAATTCGGTTCAAGTTTAACAAACATGGTGGACAGAACACATGGAATCTTTTGTAATAATTTAAACCTCGATAAAAACCTTGGTATAAAGACTGTAAATGTTATTAATGTAATATAAAAATGGAATATGCTGCTTTTTAAAGAAAGTCCTCGTACTGGCACTGGGGTTTCTGATCATTAAGGATCCTCAGGATTGAATCATTACTGTACTGATGCTGAAAGAAAGTCCATTTCTCTTTGCAGGTCACCTTCGAGCAGCACAAAGAGAGCTTATCCCGTGTTTTTAACGAATATCAGCGGATGGGTTCTGACAGTGGTGCTGAGATCAGAACCATTTCTGGGTCGAGCAGGAACAGTGAGCTTTCTGCAGAGACTCCGGTCGAGCCTCCATCCACCATTATCGAGCTCAAGGTGGACGAACAGATCTGTGGAGAACATGATGGATATGAGGAAAGAGCGCAAGTCACTGTTTCAAACATCTTAGCCAGAGCTGAGGAAGAGGACATGAAAGAGGGGGAAGAAAATGATGAAGCCTCAATTCAGAAGAAACAGGATGAAGGTGAATTGGACGCTTCGAAAGAGAAAAAGAAGAATGAGGAGGACAAGCAGGAAGTGGCAGGAGGAAAGGAAACAGAAGGAGAAGCTGTGGAGGAAGAGACAGACGGTGATAAATCGGTTAATGAAGACCAGAGTGAAGCAGGTGTTCATAAAAGCGCAGAAGCAAGCAGCCAGAAGTTAGAAGCTGACCAGGAAGCCAGTGCAGAGAAGATCTCAGAAAATGATGAAGATGATGATAAACACAGAACTGCAGATGAAACGGAAATGAAAGTTGACCCAGGTGAAGGAGGAAAAGAATTGGAAAGAGGTGAGGCTCAGAAGAAAGATGTAGTTGAGTCAATTTCTGAGACTTCAGTCCAAGGAGATGGTGAAGAGAAAGAGGAGAAGAAATCTGAGGTTTCTGAGGAGGGCCCCAGGACGGAGGTGAGCCCCACTGCGGAGGAGGGTCCAGACATGGAAGTGCAGGCCAATGTGGAGGTGAGCCCCAGTACAGAGGTGGTCCCAAATGCAGACAAAGATCCCAGTGTCCAGGGAAGCCCTAGTAAGGAGACAAGCCCCAGTTCAGAGGAGGGTCCAAGTACACAAGAGGGCCCTAGTGTCCAGGAGAGCCCTAGTGTGGAGGTGAGCCCCATCACTGAGGGGGACGCAAGTAGGCAAGAGGGCCCCAATGCGGAGCAAAGCCCCAGCACGCATGAAGGTTCAAGCCCTAGCATGGAGGAGGGTCAGAGTACTCAAGGAGTCCCCAGTGTGAAGGCTCCTAGTGTCCCGGAGAGCCCCAGTGCGGAGACGGGCTTCAAGCCTAAAGATGTTAAAATTGCCAGACTGGACGTCTCCAGCGTGGCGATAGACACAGAAAGACTGGAGCTAAAAGACACCTCAGCTGCTGTAAGTAAATTTTTAATATTACCTTAAAGCTGATTAGCATGTTAGCAAGTTAGCCAAAATGTGGATTAAGCAGTTTAAGTGTCGCTAAAAGTCTGTTTTTGTTTTGTTTAAAATCGTTGAATGCGAATGCTCGGTTTGCCTGTTGTATTTATCCAGTTCATTTTGGGTACTTTTTATAATCGTAATGTTCATGTAATGCTCAGCCTAAGAGTATGAGAACATGAGGATGAGTTCTGCAGGATGGAATCGTGCACTAATTATTCTATGATACTTTGCTGAAGCTGTGCTAACAAGGTGCTAACATTGTCCTAATTGTGGTCACGGTCACTGTACATTGGAAGAAATTCGTCTTTGTGGCTGTTTTATAAAATGTTAGTGCTATGCTAACATTATCCACTGCTGATGCTAAACCCATGGGCAGTGGGTCTAGAACATGCTCAGTTCTGGTTCTACCCCAGGGGCAGCTATGGTTCTACCCCAGTGGCAGCTGTGGTTCTACCCCAGGAACAGCTGTGGTTCTACCTCAGGGACAGTTGTGGGTAAACCTCAGGGACAGTTGTGGGTAAACCCCAGGGACAGTTGTGGGTCTACCCCAGGGACAGTTGTGGGTCTACCCCAGGGACAGTTGCGGGTCTACCCCAGGGACAGTTGCGGGTCTACCCCAGGGACAGCTGCGGTTCTACCCCAGGGACAGCTGCGGTTCTACCCCAGGAACAGCTGCGGATCTACCTCAGGGACAGCTGCGGATCTACCTCAGGGACAACTGCGGATCTACCTCAGGGACAGTTGTGGTTCTACCCCAGAGTCTGTTGTTGTTCTACCACAGGGGCAGTGGTGGTTCTACCACAGAGGCCTGTTGTGGTTCTACCCCAGGAACAGTTGTGGTTCTACCCCAGGAACAGTTGTGGTTCTACCACAGGGACAGTGGTGGTTCTACCCCAGGAACAGTGGTGTTTCTACCACAGGGACAGTGGTGGTTCTACCACAGAGGCCTGTTGTGGTTCTACCACAGGGACAGTGGTGGTTCTACCTCAGGGTCAGTTGTGGTTCTACCTCAGGGTCAGTTGTGGTTCTACCTCAGGGTCAGTTGTGGTTCTACCACAGGGACAGTTGTGGTTCTACCCCAGAGTCCGTTGTTGTTCTAGCACAGGGGCAGTTGTGGCTCTACCACAGGGCAGTGGTGGTTCTACCTCAGGGGCAGTTGTGGCTTTATGATCTTGTTAACTCAAAGCTAGCTAATGTGGTTCTGCAGGTTGGAGGCCAAGCCCAAGCCGCGGCCAGCACATTTGCACAGAACCGAGATGGTTCCTCGTCCTCCCCTCGTTCCAGCATGTTCCGTATCCCAGAATTCAAGTGGTCTCACATGCACCAGCGCCTGTTGACCGACCTGCTCTTCTCCATCGAGACAGATGTGCAGATGTGGAGGAGGTGAGTTGTGGGAGTTGTGGGAATACAGATGCAGTTGTCATTGTTATGCCTTGCTGATTGTGTGTGTGTGTGTGTGTGTGTGTGTGTGTGTGTGTGTGTGTTGACAGCCACTCCACTAAGACGGTGATGGACTTTGTGAACAGCAGTGAGAACGTGGTCTTTGTGCACAACACGGTGCATCTGATCTCTCAGGTGGTGGATAATCTGATCATGGCGTCTGGAGGAATCCTGCCTCTGCTCTCTGCGGCCACTTCGTCCACGGTTAGTGTGTGTGTGTGTGTGTGTGTGTGTGAGAGTGTGTGTGTGTTGTGTTGCGTTGCTGTAATTGGTTATGTGAGTGTGTAATAAGACTCATGCTAAATTTTAGATTTATCTTTAGTCTTAGTCACTTACTGAAAATTGTAGTTGGTTTTAGTCACATTTAATCTTTTTTGTTTTGTTTTAGTCAAGATTTCGTCAGAAGAACTCTGTTTTAATTTTAGTCAGTGATGTAGTAATAATTTTCTCAGATGGTTTGATAATAGTGTAATGGATTTTCCTTGAACGATGTATCGAGTCAGAATGTCCTACTGACTTACTGCACAGGGCATTCAGTAAAGGTTTCCGTTTTGTTTTAATTTAGTAATTTGTTGAACATTAATATAAACGTTTGGCCCTGATACTTACTGATATTTCTGTTGCAGTTACCCCCGCCCCCCATCAGTGGTTGTGCATGTATACAATATGCCCCTGTCTGATATTGTAATGGTACATTCCATTGAGCATTCGTGGATGTGGGTTTTGTATTAACAGAAATAACAGTCAGATTAGGAGGAACATAGTTTTCTGACCAAAATTTGAATGAACCAGCTGTAATTTGTATCTGTCGATATCGGATTGGTAAAGGTTATAGGTTATTTTGCTTAAAGATTTTTGTTCTCTGAGAATTTTTTTGCGTCAAGCTTGTTAGAAGTAACCTGCTCCGTAAGCAGCCAAGAGAAACAAAAGAAGAGCCGGGACACAGACTTCTTTCATATGTCCTATAAACATGAATGCCTAATTAGGTTGTGTGACCAAACGGAGCCAGCCGTTTCGTCTCGTGTTTACCCGTCAGGGCATAACGAACAGAGATTTCACCGTAATTTTCATTGTCAAATATTTTTTCATTTACGTCGTTACAATTTAGTCATGAAATAAAAGGTCATCAATGAATATTATAGGCAAAATTATCATTGACAAAATGAACACTAGCAGACGATTAATAATAATAATGATGATGGTGGTGATAATGGTGTTGATACTGGTTGTGGTGATGGTGATAATGATGGTGGTGGTGATGATAATGTGGTGGTCGTGATAATGATGGTGATTGATGGTGGTGGTGGTGATGATAGTGATTGGTAGTGGTGGTGATAATGGTGGTGATGATAATGTGGTAGTGGTGATAATGATGGTGATTGATCGTGTGGTGATAATAATGTGGTGGTGATGATGATAATGATAGTGATGATGCCCTGTGCTTGTTTTCAGCATGAGTTGGAGGCGATTGACGCGTCTCAGGGTCTGGAAGTGGAAACATCTCTATCCTACCTGCAGCGCCTTGTCTCTCTGGTGGACGTCCTCATCTTGTCCAGCTCGCTGAACTTCACCGAGATTGAGGCGGAGAAGAACATGACATCAGGAGGAGTGCTGAGACAGTGCTTACGCCTCGGTACACTCATCTTTATCTCTGCCTCCTTCTCTTTTCATCTGTCCCTATGGTTTTTTTTCTACCTGCCTCTTTCTCTTTATCTCTGTGTCTTCCTCTCTTGTCACAAATTGCTTGACCAGATTGTTAAAGGGGAACAAAACATGGCAACAAAAATGGACCGGACCTTTTTGCTATGCGAGCTGGCTAGTTAACTTAGCTAATGTTAGCGTTGAACTAAATAATTAAGATGAGAAGGTTATGGTATATTTTGGCAGGTTTAGCTGTAGCTCAATAAATCAGGAATAAGATAAAGATGCAGATTAAGATACCGCTTTGGATTTCTGCAGCGGCTCTGTCCTCAACGCAATAGTACAGCACTACTGTAGAATAGTAGCTAATAGTTTACTACTGTAGGTGGTTCTGTTTACGTTGGACTGATTTTTCCTTCTTTTTCTTAGTCTTTGTGTTGGAAATGTCACGGTGCTGCGCACACATTTCTAATTTGCAGTCTCCACAATATGACTTTATGACTTTTTTCATCATCTACTACAGACATTATCCACTCTTTAATCCTCCTTCCCCCTTTCCCAATGTTTGTATGATATTATAAAACAGAAATGGTTCTCTACATCACAGATACACGATCTGTACGTACACTTTCCCTTTGTTTGCCACAGGCTGGTTTTGTTGTTCTAGAACATAAGCAATTGTGGTTCAAGGACAGGGGTGGTTAAGGTTCTACCACAGGGGTGTTTTGAGGTTCTAGAACATGCACAGTTGTGTTTCTAGCACAGGGGCAGATGTGAGTCTATAACATACACAGTTATGGGTCTACCATAGCACAGGGGAAGTTGTGGTTCTAGCAGATAAACAGTTATGGTCCTAGAACCTATGCAGTGGTGGTTCTCCCACAGGGATAGTGGTGGCTTTATGATATTGTTAACACAAAGCTGGCTAACGTCGTTCTGCAGGTTGGAGGCCAAGCCTAATCAACAGCCAGCACGTCTGCACAGAACCGATATGGTATTTGCTTCAAAACAAGATGTTTGTGGAGGCAGACACTTTTTAAACCGGCCCAAAAAAACACCGTCCGCATACTTGGATTGTACATATTTGGCAACCCTGGTTGGAAAATTCAACAGTGTGTTATTAATTTATTAATGAAAGACTCAGTATGTATAAAATGACACCATAATCTCTCTTATGAACGTTCCGAAAATGGAAATGGGGAACACTAGAGACCTTCTCCTTTCCTTTTTGATGTTCTCCTCTGTGTTTATTTCCCCCTCGTTCCCTCTGATACGAGGCTTTCTTCGATGATGTTATTATAACATAAACCACTCGCTCGAACATACTGTAACATAAAATGGCCTCCGTTATTAGTTTGTTCTCTCTGAAATGGCTGGTTTGTAGCCTGAGGCGGCCATTTTATGTGCTGTGTGTGTGTGTGTGTGTGTGTGTGTGTGTGTGTGTGACTACAATTTCAGGGTTGTAACAGAACACAAGGTTTTCAGATTGCTTCCATTATTCATTCGCCTTCCGTGCACACACACACACACGTACGTGTAATCTCCTCTTCCTTTACCATTTCTTAGCTATGTTAAGTACACTGAAATAACACATTAGATATATATACACACACACACACACAATACGAGTTGTGAGTAATAGCTGATGTTGCTTTAATACACTCCAGAGGAGAAAGACACACTCACCACTTTTAATGATATATCTCATGCCATGCTTAAGTGCATACGTGTGTGTGTGTGTGTGTGTGTGTGTGTGTGTGTGTGTGTGTGTGTGTGTGTGTGTGTGTGTGTGTGTGTGTGTGAGCGAAAGCACACTAACAAGTTTTTAATCTGATGTATTGCATGCCATTTAGACCCAGCTGTGAGTGAATATATGCGGGTGTGTGTGTGTGTGTGCGCAGCTCTGTGTGTGTAGTTACCATTATAGAAGCAGATGAAATCTTCTTGCTGCCCTGAAATCTGATTACAGAGAGGCTTTATCAAATATTCATATCACACACACACACACACACACACACACACACACACACACACACACACACACACGTTTAAGTTATATAGCTCCTTTCACCAACCCGATGATGCATTACAGAGTAATGGCATGACCAAAAGACAAAACAGAAAGACAAACAAATCAGCCAATAGCAGATAAGAGACACAGAAAAGGAAAACAACAAAATGACAATTAATACGAGTGTAAAGACAGAAGATAAGCTGGATGGCACGACCAAAAAAAAAAGAGTGAAGGGTCGACCAAAACAGAACAACAAACAAATCAAATAAATTACTTTAGTGCACAGATTTTAGTTCCTTCTGACCACAACTGAGAGTGTGAGAAGCACAGAGACTAATAAGTGTGTTTAGCTGTGAATATTTGTGTGTGCGTGTATCTGTTATGTTTCATCTTACTCATCTTTAATTTGTTTTCTTTCTTTCTTTCTTATTCTTCCTCTTCTTTTCTGATACACTCTCTCTCTCTCTCTCTCTCTCTCTCTCTCTCTCTCTCTCTCTCAGTGTGCACTATGGCTGTGAGGAGTTGTTTGGAGTGTCAGCATCACTCTCTCTATAAAGCTGGAATGGAGAAAACACAGCAAGGCCTTCTGGGAAATGCCAAGTTTATTCCAGCACAGGCAAGTTTTACACACACACGCGCGCGCGCGCAAACACACGTGCGTGCACAAAATGTGCCTTTGTCTTTTCCCATCTGAGTTTGCACTGATTACCGTTAACGTGCTAAACTCAGTGCTATTTTTGTGTGATCGTTACGTTACACCATTTTGTTTTGATGTTTGAGGTTCCAGTAAAAAAAAAAAAAGGGTTTCTTTCCAGAAAGTGGGGTGTGTGTGAAACCCTCGGCTTATCTATAATTCAGTGTGCTGAGTTATACACACACACACACACCCCGCTTAATGTGTGGTCGAGACAAAGTGCAATCTATGTGACCGTTTGTTCAACTAGAATTTTTGTCAGCACTTGATCTTCACCATTAAAGAGTGTGTGTGTGTGTGTGTGTGTGTGTGTGTGTGTTATGCAGAGTCCCGTTGACGTGCTAACAGGAGGGGTCTCTGCAATCCGAGATGTGGAACGTCTGCTGCAGGACATGGACATCAACCGTCTCCGCGCCATCGTCTTCAGAGACATTGTAAAGTTCCACTTTCACTGATCAGATTCAGAATCGGATTAATCAGATTTGGACTTGGAATCAACTTCTGACTTACAGTGACTGAGAATAAGAAACAGAATCAGATTCATAGTTGAGGATCAGTTTTAGAATTCAGCAAGGAATCATTTTCAGAGTCAAAATTGAACTCTGAGTCAGTTTTTAAAAATCTGACTCGGTCATAGAATCAGATTTAGTTTCAGGTCTGAGAGTCAGACTTGGAGGCAGACTGAGGCTCGGAATCAGAATAAGATTCGATGTCAGACTCAGAATCAGGATTGGACATTCTGAATCTGATTCAGACTCAATCTGGGAATCAGAATTGGATTGAGAATCAGATTTGTGCTTAAAATCGTGTAACTCGAATAATTTTGAAATCGGACACAATCAGATTTAAAATGTGAATTGGGATTTTTCGTCATCATACAAGTAAAATTCAGTCATAATTACATCCCGAATAAGATTCGATACGAATCCAAGCCAACGTGAGAACAGGATTAGAATCGGATCAGTTTCCAGAATCAGAGTCAAATGATTCAAATCAGTTTCGAGACTCAGACTTGAGAATTAGATTCAGAGTTTGAATCAGAGTCGTTCTTGGACTCAGTCAGTATCTGAATTAGATTTGCAATTATTTCTGAGGATTGGACTAAAACTCAGAATCAGAATAAAACATTCAAAAAGAATCATAATTACAGTCCAAATTAGAAAAGAATCAGACTCTGAATATGAATCAATATTTCGAATCAGAATCAGTTTTCAGACCTAGATTCTCACTGATACTTATTTCTAGGAATCATAGTCAGACATGGACTCAGAATCAGATGCAGAATTAGAGGTTGGTTCAGAGAAGTACCACTCGAAATCGAAGTCCGAATCAGTCAAATTGGCGAGAATCAGATTCACAATAAGAGTCAAATTCAGAGTCATTAATCAGAATCAGAATGAATCAGTAAAGGATGAAATATGTAATGTAGTACAAAAATACTAATATACTGAGATCTGTATTGATAGCATTACACAGTTTGTATGGTGTGTGTGTGTGTGTGTGTGTGTGTGTGTGTGTGTGTGTGTGTGTGTATCTAGGAGGACAGTAAGCAGGCTCAGTTTTTGGCTCTGGCTGTTGTTTACTTCATCTCCGTTCTCATGGTGTCCAAATACCGAGACATTCTGGAGCCGCACAATGACAAGAGAGTCAACACACACACTGCTCGGACCACAGGTAATGTGCAACACACACACAAATTATTACTCCTATTATTAATTTTTATTAATAAATATAATTGAACACTGTGTGTGTGTGTGTGTGTGCATAGAGAGCGTCAGTTCTGATCTGCAAAACTCCTCCCCTCTCCAACGTCATGACTCCGCCCAACCAAACGAGAGCTCACCTGTTGCCCCGAGCGATGCCGTGTCCTGCTCAGCGCCGGACGCCATCTCTGAGGCCCTGTCCACGTTGTCATCTGAGGTCAAAGGTCACGAGGACACGGACAAGGATAAAAAGGGAAAGAGTGTAAAGGTGAAGGACATTCTGCGGAGCCTGGTAAGCTCCGCCCCTGCAGATGATGTCATCGTGGAGGCAAGTCTCTTACCACCAGCGTTTTTGGGGAAACAAGAACTCCACGCCCAGTTCAGCTCATTTGACAGGTCAGGAGCCAATCGGGCAACAGCTCTGTGCCTCATAATAATAATAATAATAATAATAATAATAATAATAATAATAATAATAATATAGTAACCAATTTTACAGGTCAGCAGCCAATCAGATGACCTGTCAGGTGCATTTATACGATATAACAACAACATGCTTCAAAACATTAAAGCACACTGATTAACTCACCAATTTCTTAATTTAATAATTTTGCAGTTCATCCAAACATCTCCAGGTTCATGAGACAACAGTCTCAATGCATACGAATGGAAGAAATTCTTACACACGAGTGCTTTAGTGCTGGCTTTGTGTCTTATGACTGACTTTGAACAAATGGGAAGCATCCAGTAACAACATCAACAACAAGAAGTTTAATTTATATAGCACCTTTCACCAACCCAAGGTGCTATCCCCAATCAATCAATATATATTTACAAAACCTACACAGCCTTTTATCTTTGTTACCTTTAAACTACATTTACACTGCTTTTACATTACCTTTACCTGATCTTTGCATTCTTTTTACATTTCCATTACATTCTGCATACATAAATTTTTTTTTAACTGGCCTTTATGTTGCAGTTACATTACCTTTTATGTTACCTTTGCATTGCATTTGCATTACCTTTACATTATCTTTACTTTATCTGTACATCATCTTTCCTTTACATTTCCGTTGCAGCATCTTTACGTAATGGCTACATTACCGTTACATTATATTTACATTCCCTTTATGTTACATTTTCATCATCTTGACATTACTTTTACATTATCTTTACGTTCCCTTTATATTACCTTTTCATTATCTTTACATTACCTTTACATTCTCTTTTCATGTATCACAATTTACGAGACTCCAAGAGTTTATGAGATTCCAAGCACAAAGAACATGAACCCGCTCTCTCAGATTGTGTAACAGCATGGAGCCTTTCTGAAGACTGTTTTATGTTTGACTCATCTCTGAGCTGCTGGACGACACACACACACACACACACACACACAGTCTGTGGTTGGCTTCCTGGTTCCAGGTGTGTGTGTGTCTGGTTTGTATTTGCAGCATTGTCTCTGCGTGTGTCAGGCAGACAGAAGGAGAAGGGGATTATGACTGAGAAAGAGAGACACACAGATAAAGGGTGTGTGTGGGTGTGTTGCCATGGTTACGGGACACTGTTGTTTTAATCAGTTTTATGACATATCATGATATTCAAGACACACAATATGGTCATCATGGACACTTCATAATACTGTCAGTGTTCCATTTGGGAGAAGGCTGCCTACTTAGGGAACATTTCTCTTGAGATGAAATCTGTCTCATGCTCAAGGAAACATTAAAACATATGTCTCCGAAACATCCTTATTTTGGACAGGTATGTTCTTCTCAGCGATTTTGTGATAATATCGTAAACTGTAATACAACGTGAGGTGATGGTGGTTATGATCTAAAAATGTAATATCGACACAAACCTCCTCATAACACACTCTTCGTGAGGAATGATGGAATTATAGAATGTGTCTGTGGTAGGAATCTGTCTGTCTCGTGTGTGCGCGTGCGCGTGTTATCTGTGGAATGCTCTGTCAGATGCTGCTCGTATCTGTTCATGGATTATTGTGGCTCCTGAAGGCCGAGTCGCTGGAGAACATACACTCACAGCTCTAAATCCGATCTGTTTTAATTGAATGCTGTGTCTCAAATCACATTCTTCATAGTGCAGAAGGGAACATGAGATTGAAGAATTTTCACTAGGGGACTAAGAGACAAGGGAACTAAGGACTGTGACTATGGAGTAAGGGAAGTACGAAGAAATGAGTATGATCAAGGGAACTAGGAAGTACGATGAGGTAACAAGAGGCACGTTCAGACTCGAGGAACTTTTTCATGATTCTTCGAACTGTTGCAGGAAGTGCCCTCTTTTTTTTATGTGTCCGTGCTACAGGAACTGAAAACGATCGTAGTTCTCAGAACGCTATTTTGAGAGACTTTTTTTTTAGCTCCTACTTCAGGGTAGATTCTCTCCCAGAACAAGAGGAACCATGAGTGACGTCAGTGTATGGTGATTGGTCCAGACGCAAGTTCATGTTGTTTTGATTGTTGAACACGAGCCAATGCAGCACCAGCAACCGCCATTTTGTAAAACGTTAGCCGTGTAAACAACAGCTCTTAACGTTAGCATTCAAAAATGAAAAAAGCAGTCACGTGGACCGACAGTGAAGCCCAGGCTTTATTGATTAAGCGTGCATGTGACGGAGGAGATGCAACACGATTTTGACACGCCAAAGCAAAATATAAAAATTTTAATAAAACTAAACGTGCTCATCTTGTCACTATCATCTAAGAAAACCTGTTATAAAATAATGATCCACATGTAAACATATTTTAAACACTCACAAACTATTTTTCTCCACAAATTCGCTCTTTATAATGTAAAAGAAAGAATTTACTGATAGCCTGTAACGCTTCCTGGTCTCCCCTGTTTTATGGCGCAGTGGAATGATCCGTTTCTATAGAAATGTGCGACTGAAACATGACGCACGAAAGTGAACAAAGCCTAATGTTGTTGGTTTGCTGTTTTCACAGCCACACAAGAACGCCGGTGGACAAGATCCACATTCGTATGAAAACAAACTTGTGATGTCGCTATATCAACCGTCTGCTGGCTGACGTCACTTCATTGTTCCTACTGGCGGTGCGCATGCAGACAGATAAAAAGCCCTTGGACGTATCGAGTTCTTGGGGGAGCTCCCCAGGGGGTAATTCCTCTCAATGAGTCCTGAGAACTTTTTGGTCCAAAGGAGACTCGGGAACTAGAAAACAAGATGTTCAGGCAAGGGAACTACACACTGTGGCAAGAGAACTTGGGAATTAAGAATTGTGGCTACAGAACTAGGGACTGAGGAACAAGGAAAGAGGGAATGATGATCAAGGTTACGAGGACCTGTGACCAGGGAGATTCTTTAACTCAAGGCTGCATCTAATTCCTGGCCCATTCTATAATTGCGGGTACACTTCAGGTGTTGACTCTGTTAGTCATCGTCAAGTCTGTTATTGTTAAACCGGACAATCCATTAACAGAATTGATGATAACAGAGTTTATATTTTCCACCCTTTTGTGTCTTAACTCCACATGCTAACCTCAAACTAGCGACCACATGGCATGTATAAAAACAGAATTTTAATCATATTATTGTTTTTAAAAGATGAGTGACCGATTCACTCCAATATCACAGTAACAGATTTGACGAATAATCTACTGTTGGCGTATCCTCAACATTTTGTTCAAATTAATGAAAGAAACGTAACATATCTCACTGCCTTTCTGAAGTTTCCCACCAGAGGAAGTGACATCTCTCGGTGCAGTTGTCATGCGTATTATTAAAAGTCTTTGTGGATTTTATGTGGTTTTATAACAGAGTTGACGGTATCCTTCTGATGATGTCGCTAGTCGGATCCAGGAATGGAGCTGTTAGCTATGAAGCATCTCCTGTCGGCGTTTGTGACTCCTTAGTTAGGGTGCTCTCACACTAAGGCTATGTTTTGCTCCGTTTAACTACGTATGAAAATACGTAGTAGGTAAAAAATACATAGTAAATACGTAGTAAAACGGAGCA
>JAODTV010000022.1:33617262-33627824 GCA_025399955.1 Galeichthys feliceps
CCAAAATTTAATCAGGTAATCTACAGACCATTGCCCACCTACCCTGAAAATTTGAAGTCAATCAGTGCAACCGTCTAGACGCTAGATTGTTAACAGACAGAGACACACACAAGCAAACAACCCGCACTGATTACAATAGCTCTCCCCGCTTACTCCATCGTGAGTAAGGTAATAAAAATCTCTGCGTTCTTTCAGGTTCAAGCTGCTGGAATCGAAGCTGGAGTCGACGCTGAAGTCTTCGCTAGAGATTAAAGAGGAGAAGATCGCTGCCCTGGAGGCCAGACTGCAGGAGTCTTCCAACCTTAACCAGCAGCTCCGACAGGAACTCAAAACAGTGCGAATTCCTCAACTCACTTCAGACACACACACACACACACACACACACACACACACACACACACACACACACACACACACACACACCAAGTTTCATGACTATCTATGATTCATTTCAGTAATAATAAATCCAAAGTCTTATTTGTGGGGAAAAATTTGATGAAGCGAGTCCCATCTGAACCGTCTTCACTTCCATCAGGTGAAGAAGAACTACGAGGCTCTTCGCCAGAGGGAAGAGGAGGAGCGCATGGTGCACAGCTCGCCCTGTCGAGGAGGGGATGCCTTGCGGAGCGTCAGTAAGTGGGAGAAGGAGAGTCACGAGGCCACTCGAGAGCTGCTGAAGGTCAAAGATCGACTCATAGAGGTGGAGAGGAACGTAAGTGACGTAGTAAGACTTACACACACAGGGTGCATCCTGCTGATGAAATTAAAGGTGCGGTCAGTGATTTCTGAGCTCTGACAAATCGGGGCATTTCAAGGTGTGTGTTATGGAAAGGGGGCGTGGCTTTGGAAAGGGACATTTTGTAAGGAGGGTCTGTTATAATTACTGTTAACAGACGTGTTGGCATAGCTTTTATACCCGTCATATGAACAGAATGCACCTTATTGATTATAGTAGCTCATGTCCAAACCAAATGGTCGAGAATATACTGTATTTAGTGCCATGTGGGGTTTTTTTTTTTGGAGATGATGGTGTAGCATAAATTGTAAAAAGTGTTTTCAAATATATAAGCCTCAAAAAATTTTAAATGTTGTAATCAGAAGCAAAAAACATCAGTTCATGTCAGAATCGAATGTTTGTCTGGTTGATTTAGACTAGACTTCATGCATACATCCTGATTACCCGATATATTCCATAATCCTGTGTGTTAGCTTGAGTGCAGCAGTCAGTCAGGACAAAAATATCAGCAGAAAACACCAAGGAACTAAAGTAGATTGAGGATAATTAGGTTATTTGTCATGATTATATTCACATTCACTGGATATGAGCAATCGCACACTCTGATTGGCTACTCTTCTACTAGGATATCGGCTCATATACCGTGAGTAGAGAAAAACAAAATGGCGAAGCGTGTTGCTGAACCAACCGAGGAGGAAATAAAAACTCTACTCAAAAACAAAACCCCAAAAATTATCAAGTATTTTAAAAGAAACCGAAATAGCTAAAAGAATTTCCCCTCCTCCCAGTGTCTCCTGTTCCACACTCCAGCCTAGTCGGTGGCGGTAATGCACCTTTTAAGTTGGTTTGCCAACTGCCAAAAAAACCCTAAAGAAGCAGAACCCCCCCAAAAAAAGAAAAAAAAGCGCAACAAAATATGGAATAAAAGTATTTGATGGTAAGAACGTATCTTTTTTTTCAAGAATTATTATAGAATTTTTCACAAATTGCTATGGTCATTTCGCCGGTTTGTTTACATTCTCAGCAGAAATGATTTTGTCTGACGTTTTGTATTAAGTTTTTATTTATTGAATTTGCAAAAAATAAGAGTGCTCTGTTTCTAAAAACATCCAGTGAATGTGGATAGAATAAAACAGTTATTCCACTCAATCTAGTTGTACATGGTTTATAGCCAACTCGGTGCTACATGCCTCATCGGCTATCAGCTCATGTGCGACTCGATTTCGTGGAATAACTATTAATTGTTATTCTCAAATTATAGACTATTCCCATTATTAACCCTAATGGTACTTTTATTTAACGTGGCCTAGAGGAAGGTCATGGAGGAAGCCGCCTTCTGTTTCCACACATCCCGTGTTTCTCATATTAACATTCGATATATTCTTCACTCGACACGATTACTTTAAAGTAGAAAGATTTAAGGCATCGTTTTAAAGCCTTGTAAAACTCGAGCGATTTTGTGTGTTTTCCCAGAATGCCACTCTTCAGGCAGAGAAGCAGGCGCTGCGTACGCAGCTGAAGCAGCTGGAGACTCAGAGCAGTAACCTCCAGGCTCAGATCCTCGCTCTTCAGAGACAAGCCGCCTCGCTGCAGGAGAACAACACCACACTGCAGACTCAGAATGCGAAACTCCAGGTCACTACACACTCCAGCCATGTCTCTGTGGCTCTCTGCTCTATCCCAACCCAAGCACAACACACTGACTCTGGATTATTTTTTTTTTTATTGTATATATTGGGACATTTGGAACTAAACCCATCCAATCTGTAATATTACCTGAAAAAAGCAGAAGTGTGTGATTATCTACATTCAGTAAATAAATCTGAGTTGTGTAGAATTGTATAGAAGTGGGATTTGTTAAATAGCTGCTGGATTAGAGCTAGAAATGTCGACTGATTTTGAAATGAAGAGGACACGGCAGAGTTTCTACAGGATTGAGATCACACAGAAGCTTAAGTCGAATGTGGGTCAGTCGTAACCCTGGCCTCAGCTCCAGACGTGTTTACGGTTCGTTGTCAAGGTCATCCCAGGAATAAAAGCGTGTTTGTTTGTTTGGTTGTTTTTTTTAAATCATCAGATTAAGTCACAGATGGTTTGACCCACAGAGACCTCGGGGTTTCTGGCCATGCGGATTGTCAGTGCTTGATCATTTTACAGTGCTACTTTTTTCCACACGACAAATAAAACCAGCAAGACCTGGACCAGATTTATATTAATCTCACTGCTAGTAGTTCCAGAATAATTCACTACAGTTCCCGATTAGTTTGCTGTATTTGCGGATAGTTCACTGTGGTTAGTGAATAAGTATCTGTCAGTTACTGAGTGATTTTCTGCATGTACTGAATAATTCACTGCAATTATTAAGTAAATGTCACGACTGAATAGTCACTGTTTTTACTGGATAATTCACTGCTGTTACGGAAAAGTTTACTGCCGTCACTGAAGAATTTACTGTTGTGATCAGACAGTTCACAGAAGTTTATGAATTATTCGCAGACTTTTTCCGAATAGTTCGCTTAAGTTTCTGAATAGTTCACAGACTTTTCCAAATAGTTTGCGTAAGTTTCCGAATAGTTCACAGACTCTTCCGAATAGTTCGCGCAAGTTTTCCGAATAGTTCACAGACTCTTCCGAATAGTTCATAGACTCTTCTGAATAGTTCACAGACTCTTCCGAATAGTTCGTGTAAGTTTTCCGAATAGTTCATAGACTCTTCCGAATAGTTCATAGACTCTTCTGAATAGTTCACAGACTCTTCCGAATAGTTCGCGTAAGTTTTCCGAATAGTTCATAGACTCTAATGAATAGTTCACAGACTCTTCCGAATAGTTTGTGTAAGTTTTCCGAATAGTTCACAGACTCTTCCGAATAGTTCACAGACCCTTCCGAATAGTTCAGACTTTTCCGAATAGTTTGCGTAAGTTTTCCGAATAGTTCACAGACTCTTCCGAATAATTCACAGACTTTTCCGAATAGTTTGCGTAAGTTTTCCCAAATAGTTTGCAGACGTTTTTGAAAAGTTTGCTTAAGTTTCTGAATTATTCACAGACTTTTCCGAATAGCTTGCAGACGTTACTTGATGATTTGCTGTTACTAAATAATTCATGAAGTTACCAAGTAACTTGCTGCCATTAACAAATAATTGCTTGAAGAATAATTCTGTCATTATTGAATAATTAGCTGCTGTTACCAGATCATTTACTACCCTTCCCGAATAACTCACTGTAGTTTCTGAATAATTCACTGCAGTTACCAAATTATTCACTCTCATTCATTCTGGTGCAGTATTTGGCAAATAAAATGACAGTGTTGATTTTAATGCCACCAACAATTCGGACTTAACTAAAAAAAAAACCCTGTGTAATATATTCAGTGTTTGTGTGAGACGCATGTGCAATCACTCAGCAGTGCTGCTCGCCCCACCCTCAAGTACCAGTAAGTCCTGATGCCAGTTTTGAGCAGGAGCCAAAAATTATAAAACTGGAACCACAAAAAAGTGTGTTTAGCCTGTGTATATAATCCAGCAACAGACCGACTAAGAACGCTCATGTCAGTAGTAAATTGTTGGGTTTCAGGGTTCCATGCAGGTTCCATATCAGCTTTAGGTTCCTGTCCCAGTTAGACCTCTAAGCATGTAGAGATACGTTAACAGACCCATTTTCTTAAATCTTCTCAGGTGGAGAACTCAACACTGAACTCTCGGAGCGCAGCGCTCGTAGCCCAGAACGCTCAGCTCCAGAGTCAGCAGTGCAGTGCAGAGAGTGAGCGAGACAGTGCTGTGCGAGAGCGTGAGGAGCTCCGATCCACCTACGAGCTGCTCCTGAGGGACCACGAGAAGCTCGCAGCTCTGCATGAGCGCCAGGCAGCCGAGTACGAGGCCCTGATTGGCAAACACGGGGGTCTGAAGAGTGCACACAAGAGCCTGGAAGTGCAGCACCGAGACCTGGAGGACAGGTGAGGGAGCAATTTATGAAAATATTATCAAGAAAATCTCCAGGTTTTCATGGTTTGTTCAGTTTTTACTCCCCGTATTACACTAATAGAACATGTTCAAACACAATACACAACCATATAGAATCCTATTCCTGTATTCAGTGTACTCCAGCGTATTTGGATACTCTGAAGGACAGTGGTATGTTTGTGGTATGAGTGTATGCATCATGACGCACCTTCTTTATGGTGTACGCAGGTATAACCAGCTGCTGAAGCAGAAAGCACAGCTGGAGGAGCTGGAGAAGGTTTTGAAGGCTGAGCAGGAGAAGATGCTGTCGGAGAACCAGAGGCACCAGGCCACAGCGGCCGAGTATCACAAACTGAAGGAAGAAAACGACAAGTGAGTGAATTCCATCAGCACAATGTCTTAGGATGGCCTTAATTTTTTTTTTTTTGGAGAGACTTTATTTCTCCTAAAAGAAATCACGGTTTATTTGATAAGCTATCAAATTTTATTTCAATAAATTAATAAATTTTCACATTTATACCAGTGTAAAATTGATGTGCTACATTATACTGTAGGTCTACGGTCTCTTTATGGACTTTGTGAATAATGTTGATCATGTGACTTCTGCTTTTTAATGGATGCCATTTGACAAATAATTTGCTGTCATTGCTGAATAATTCACTAAAGTTCCTGAAAAATTAGCTTTCGTTACCAAACGAAAGAATTCACTGTAATTACTGAATAATTCACTGAAGTTACCAAATAATTTGCTGCCATGATGGAATATTTCGACGATCAGGTCTCTCTTTATATACTTAGTGAAAAATGTTGATCATGTGACCCATGGTTTAAGACGATACCATGATTAATACCTTCCCTGCTCTCATGCCAAGGTTTGAGAGAACATTGCTGGTAACATTTTTTTTTTTTTTCTTCAAAGGTTGAACACTACATACCAGCAGCTTCTGAAAGACAATGAGGGCCTGCAGGCCGACCACAAGAACCTGAAGAGCCAGCTGAACGCTGCTAAACTGGAGCAGACGCGCCTGGAGGCAGAGTTCTCCAAGCTGAAGGAGCAGTACCAACAGCTGGATATCACCTCCACCAAACTCACCAATCAGTGCGAGGTAGATACCTTCCCATATTCGCACACACTCGGGTAATGATTCAGGCCCGTTTTCGTTTTCTAACGGGCGTCTCCAATTTCACGCCTGGCACCCTGCGAGAAAATCTGTCATCCTAACACTGTTTGAAATGGTATCATGATGTTAAATTGAAGTCCAGTCCAGAGTCATGTCTTTGTCTCGCAGTGGGATTTATTTCTCCTTGAGGGAGTTTGAGTCGCGTCCTCAGGAATGCAGGAGCTCATCACAGCCTCCTGGATATGTGAGACTGTTCCGGTTTATTGTGTATGATTACCTCACTGTTACTGACTTTTTTTTAAAAGACGATTCTGTTACCTTTGAATCGTCCCTTACTCCAGTGGTTCTCATCTCTTTTGTGTCCAGCTACAACTCTTCAAAAATGTGGGCTGTAGTTTGCTCCTCGTCCTCCTTCTTCTTCTTCTTCTTCTTCTTCTGGACTCCCAATAAATCACACTGTGTTTAAGTTTAGTTTTTATTATATCCCGCTCCGAAGGAGAGGGGGGTGTACTGTTTTACCTCTGTCCATGCGTGCGTGCGTGCGTGCGTGCGTCCGTCCGTCCATAACAACTTTCGTCACATTTTTCTCAGCAACTACTCATCATAGCTTCTTGATATTTGGCCGCAAGCTTTATCCAGTAATGCCATATCGTGGGATGCGTTTTCATATTTTTCCGATACCTACTTCCTGTTTGACGACACTTTGTTTTCCAACATTATGGTCATATGTACAAACTTTCGTCACATTTTTCTCAGCAACTACTCATCACAGCTTCTTGATATTTGGCCACAAGCCACAATATTTCATTATTATTATTTTACTTATGTCTTTTTTGACTTTCTATGCTAAAAGTGACAATTTTTTTCTCTAAAGCCATGTAAAAGTACTAGCTAAATGAGGAGCAGGGGTATCAGTAGTGAGCAGTAGCTCACAGTAAATCTTGTTGTCTAAACAATGTTAACTTGCTGGTATAGATGTGATCATAATGTGGGGTGCAATATCACCATGTTGTATTGTAATGTGTGTTGGGATTTGTGATTTCTGTAGGGTATGGACCCAGTAGTGCGACAGGTGGGCCAACACATAGAGATGGAACCAGAGTGGGAGGCAGCCTTCACATTACAGATGAAGCTCACGCACATTATCTCAATCATGCAAGAGTGGTGTGCCAGTGATGTGAGTACTAACACACTCACCAATGCTAGCATATTACAGTCTGTGCACACACTACAGGAGTTCTTGTAGTGCTACCATAGCTGCACACGCGTTAACTGAAACCAGCAAGGTCTTTGTGCAGATCACGTGAGGTGTATGGAAATGAATGGCTCGGAGTAGGGATTTCTTGAAGGCCAAAGATGTGAATATGCTTCTCTCTTGAAGTCTATATATGGAAGCTTTCAAATAATAAGAAGGAAATATTTGGCATACAGGAAGTGGACAAAATAACACACTACATGAAAAAGAACCTTGACAAGTGTAGCTACTGTATATGGGTGAATTGTTCGGTGTTGATTGCCAACTACAGCATATACTATCACGATATACAGGTCAGACAATTAGCACTTAATATATCGATGTGTCTCAATTTGCATAATTCCGTACTTAATCTTGCTATTTTGAATGCGGACGTGCGTTCACTAAGTATGGCAACATGCAGTGCACTACAAGTACCTGGATGGTGTACTTAAAGCGGTCCAAATGTTGAGTGTGCGACGCTGCACACTTCTCACCCACAGTGGTCGCCATCTTGGCTACGTAACAGAAGGGGAGGGACCACCAACCTATTTTCATCTAGTTAGAGGAGGACATGTCGTCGACGCTGACAGCGACCTATTTTCCACGTCACCTGAAATACCCATGTGCACAAGCAAGGAAAATTAAAAGCGTTCATTTTTAAGACGTGAGCCGAAAAAGCCGACGGATATTTTTCACGGGTTATGCAACAATTGTAGTTAAATGCTGCGCTCGTCATTTCAAGTAAGTGCACAACTTGTACTGTTCGATTTCTTCCAACACTACCATGTTGAAATTCATGCACTATGCAAGTACGTACATAGTGTGCACAGTGTACACTGAGACACAGCGTATGAGTTTTCAAAACTAACAGGCAACTGACAGAGCTCCAATCGGACCAAATAATGGGTCCTGAAATTGCAGGTGTATCAGTCCCAAAAACTGGATATACCTGGATATGCCATGAACTGGCATCACAATTTCAAGCTGTACGGCCGACTCGAGTCACAGCTGCGGCTCCATGAGCATTTCTGTGCGTGTAGATCTACATATCCTGATCATGCCTAGTGAGGCAGGCAATACCATGGTACATTGCACATGCACAGGTCGAAGGTCGCTCTGACGTAAACAACAAACATGGCTGCCTCCAGTGAGTTTATGCCAAGATTCAATCTTCACACTTTTAGTTTGGAATTTTTTGATGAGGGATATAAATCAAATATACCATGCACTGAGAGGCACCGGTTGAAATTATGGATTCTCTGAGGTGACTGGCATCGTGTACCCCTCAGTCACCTCAGAGAATCCATAATTTCAACCGGAGCCTCCCAGTTCATGGTGTATTTGATTAAAAAAGCGCAACAAATAAATGGAACATTGCAGTCATTGGACAGGTGTGGTGTCAGAGGAATAAAACACTTTGGGATGTTCTGTTCTGGGAAAATAATCTGCTTTGCATTAGACCATGTCATACTACCCCATCGTTGATGATTTCTTATAACCGCAAACCACGTCGAGTTTTATTCCTTCTGACCAATCAGAATCAAGAATTGTGAAACAGTCGTGAATGATGAACTGACTTTTCTTCTTGCGTGTATTATTTCTTTTTCCTGCCCCTCAGGTTATGAAATTACGTTCAGCCTCTTGAACCCTGACCCAAAGTCCCACAGGCTGCACTGGGACATCGAGGGAGCTGTTCATAGCTACATCCAGCCTCTTCTGAACAAACTGACCCTGATAGCGAACTTCTCCGTGGACTCGCAGGTACTTCATTCATTGTGTGTGTGTAAATATAAATATAAACTGTCTGTCTGTCTTTCTGCAGTTTCTACTAGCTGTTGTATTGTACAAATATGAACCTGCTTCTTCCTGTCAGATCCTGTACTACGCAGTGTTGGGGGTCAACCCTCGTTTTGACAACACCGTCTCAGCGTACACTCTCAACGCAGCCAGCCTGGCACACGTCATCAATCCTGTGGAGGCCAGACTAGGTTTGGACACTTCCTAGTATGTGTATTAAACTAATCGTAGATAAACACGGGTTATTTTAACAGCTTAAAGTGACCTCAAATGTATTTGCACCCAGCAAGAAGAACCCATCCCTCGTGCATTCGATAGTTTGCTGGAATTAAAATGAAATGAAATGATGATATCATGAGGGACTTCATGCCGTGTTCTCTTGCCTAGGCTCCAATGCTGCGTCTTCATACCCGGTGCTGAACTTCCTGCTGTATGTACCCGAAGCCCATCACTCTCCACTCTTCATCAGAGACTACAGGAAGAAGGAAGTGCCTTCGAACGCCTTCCACAGCCCCCGCTGGGGAGGGATAATGGTACAGTCTATTTTCTTCTCCATCACTGTGCATGTTTTCTTTAATTGGTTAATGTATTTTCCTTTATATCTGTTTTTAGGTGTACAATGTGAATGACCTGTACGGACCTGAGGTGGAATTTCCTGTCGATATAAACATCAACATGGCCAAAGTAATGGGCGTCTTCTTGGCACAGTTGAGGTCTGTCTTGAAGTTTACAGTTTTTACGTTTTACACGACTGTCCAATGTGCAGCATTTCGACACACAGTCCTGTCTTTCTCTCAGGCTGTTATTGGGAGTACAGAAGACCCAACCTCCTCCCGATTTCGTTCTGCAGAACCCCGGCAGCGCGGGATTGGCCGACTGGGAGCTGGATCGGCTGCTGTGGAGTCGCAGTGTAGAGAATGTGGCTACTGCTACGACCACCATCACCTCGCTCGCTCAGCTCCTCGACCAGATCAGCAACATCGTTATAAACGACAACATCGCCGAGCAGGTGAGGGAGCTCAGAGCTCACGGCTCCATCACTCATCAATACGAACAACAATTCAAAGCTGGAATTCTGATTGAAGTAGACTGAGAGAATAAATCCGGTTTACTGTCATTTTTTTTTCTTGAGGCATAATAAAGATGCTTTGTACAGTCAGTAAGTTTTATTTCCCCTCACCGGAGAGACCGAACAGCTTGTTATGCTTTCTGGTGCAGTTTCTCGGCTTAGTGAAAAGAGTCTGGTGAAGGAGTGCCTGGGTATACTGTAGCTGTTATAGTGTAAGTGATAACAGGAATTAACTCGTTTTACAACATTAAGCATCACTAGAAACTGATAAATAGCCCGGTTATTAAGCCGTGAAGTAACTACCGTGTTTCCGTGTCCAAGCCTCGTCTTCTCAGCATGCCGCAGTGTCGCGATCCTCATTGTTGGAATAGATCTGAGTTCAAAGTCTATGCAGTTACCATAAAGGAAAATGTTTAGTCACTTTTAGTAGTACTTATGTAATATATCTCTAAAAAGAAAGTTTAAAACAAATAACAGAGGCGAAAAGGTGGGACACACAGTGGTTCAGTGGTTGGTTGTGGGCGGGACACACAGTGGTTCAGTGGTTGGTTGTGGGCGGGACAAACAGTGGTTCAGTGGTTGGTTGTGGGCGGGACAAACAGTGGTTCAGTGGTTGGTTGTGGGCGGGACAAACAGTGGTT
>JAODTV010000022.1:33723827-33736880 GCA_025399955.1 Galeichthys feliceps
GTGGTTTAGTTAATCCAGAATCGAATACCGAATTACTTAATTCGGTATTCGATTCCATATTGAGTGAGAAAACGGTATTGGTGTGGTCCCTGAAGCCCAGATTGACAACCACAAGCCTATTTTTGGATAAAAATAAAATTAAATTTCTTTATCATCAATCCAAACAAAACATCCAAATTCAATAGAATTTTAGAGAACGCATGCTACAACCATCTGAAACAACCAAATTTGATATAAAATGGTTTATGATGCTCCATTTCACTTCCCTTTTAAAACACACCCATAAACTAACCCCAACTCATCCCCCAGGAGTAGTCCTCGAATCAAAATGAAGTGTGATTTGATGCAGTTCCTTATCAAAAAACTCAATGCTAACCTGTTTCCCTGAATGTAGAAGTAATACAAAACTTCATATAAAATAAAATAAACCAACCATGTTCCAGTTGTTGTTTTTAACCTTCTCCATTTACACGACACGAACTTGGGAAAGATATGTAAATATATAACTAGCCAAACTAAAGTAAAAAATTATGCATATTTCAAAGAAAAATATTGTTCTGTGTATTAGCACTAAGCCACAACTTGTTTGATAAAATACTTTAATTCTTTACAGGTGACTCGAGGGTTTAAAAAACACCCCAACTCTCTTTTCTTTACTCAAGCAGGTTGTTCTTGCATAAGTGGCAGCAGTTACTTTATTTATAAAATAACTTAAAAAAAATAAAATAAAATAAAAAAAAAACCCATATCCTTACTGCGGACTTTGGCACACTGACTAATGTCCAGGGAAATATCTCTCACCCACAAAGGAAATATTACAATCAGATTAGAAATTGCTCAATCGCCTATCGATAACTTTACCCTAGTCTAGTTACGTAATTACAGCCAACTTCAGCCTAAAGATGCACCACCCTCCACTCACTTACAGAAAGTCAAATACATTTTGTATACTTTTCTGGCCACAAGCTTCAGGATCTGACTGGATCTCAACACATCCATACACTGTTTTCCAATAATAGAAATAAAAATTTAAAAATGTGAATACTCTGACAGTTTTTACAGAAACGATAGTCACCAATCTGAAATTTGTTTTCCAAAAGCTTTGGTTGAGACACTTTGTGTCTGTTTACAGTGACTCAAAACACTCTTCCTGTGAAAGTAAATGATTCCTAACCATAATTATTATGAAAACCTGCCAGACTCTCTCACAAAAACGAGAGCTGATGAGTCTAATCTAGAGTGAATAGGTACCTTTGGCTTTATTTTTGGTTTTACGTAGCAAACAAGTTCTACTCTGAGCACCCGAGGCTTGTATTTTGATGGCACATGGAGCAGATTCAAAGTGAAATTATGTCTACGGGAAATATCGACGGGTATGAAAAGTTTGGAAACCTTGCGGATTACGGCTACTAGGCACTGACTGGACGGCCAAGAATATAAGGTGGGGCTTGAGAGCGGTCAATCTGCCACTGTTCTTTCCTGGTGGTACTTATAAACTTTGATCTTATTAATCGATTCTTAGGGGATTTTGGTAACCTGTCTTAATACACAACTGACAAAATGACAAAAATCAAGACATTATTTATAACCAAAATGTGATTCTGTTTACAGTTGCTCTTACATTTTTGGATGACCTACTTTAACCAGATGTACTGTCAACTTCTAAAAATAGGTCCCTGAAATAGCGTTAAGCTCTACCAGACATTTTGCCAATAACACAACCCTGAACATGAACCATCCCCGAGAGCAAGAGACCAATTATATAGTTTGTCAGGGAGGCAGCAAAGCAAAATTGTACTTTATTCGTCTAAATGCTGCTAGTGACAGAGGTGAGTGTGCTAAATAATCCCATTCCACAAATTCCAACACCTTCTTAATGCTAAGTAGTTCTGATGTAGCAATGCCAAACACTATTCATCTTAAGCCAACCAGAAGTTCGTTATAGTCAATAAACACTTTAAAAGGCCATTTTTGTTGAACATGTTTTTCCAGCAAGACTTAAGTCGCCAGTGCTGCAATAATGATTTGTCCCATCATGACTACATCACTTTTACTGTGGCAAATGGAGCTGACCCTGAGCACAATGCCCTCACTGTTGCAATGCAATCTCATCGGTCATAAAATGCAACACTTATCATCGTCAGCCAAGACAAAAGTACCCAAAAGGTGCCCGGAGCCTGTAAACTACACCAAAACCAATGATGACAACCGACAACTGTAATGTTGGACCTGCACTCAGCATGCACTCTGGACATTTTTGGAAACCGTAAGAGGGAGTGCTGAGCTGTAGGTCCAGATCACCCAGGGTTCAAACCGCACCAGGAGCAGCTGCACAGTTTCATGCAAATAAATGGCAAAATCACTGCAGATCTGCAGACAAGTTTAGTTTGGCACCATTCAACCTAAAACCTTTGGACACACCAACTCAGTCATGACAGAAAAGCAAAATTGGGTCTAAAAGTCCAACTAACAAGCAAGCACATGTTCAGGATAGATCTGAAACATGACACCCTTAGATATACAAACAACTCTAAACAGGCAAGGACATGGAAATATATCTGACCAGACTGATTTCAGCAAAACAAGTGGTACCCAAAGCAGTCTTTACTCTCAGAAATCACTTAAAAACAAGTTCAGAGTTTGTACCCTTATCTCTCCAGTTTGGTGAAGGTTGGCACGCCTTTTTGTCGTGATTGTCCATGGTTTTCCCCCGTGAATGATTAGGGTAGGTCTGCAGTTGATCAGCTTGGCATTCCAGGCCGGGTGAGGAGCGTGGAGCTGCAGTGGCGGGTGGGGCGAAGGGAGCAAGTTGAAATGACGAGAACTAACGCTGCCTTAACTGTGATGACTGCAGTGATATCTCTCTCTCTCTCTCTCTCTCTCTCTCTCACTGGCTGCATGACGGAGGTCACCTGACCATCTGCTGGCTCGGGAAACTTCTAAATGCACTGATGCAGCAACTCCTTCCCCTTCCTCCCCTAGCAAACCCTCCATCGTCCTACCCACGCACCAAGCACGCATACCCCTCTCTTTAAATTCAGCCTCGGCAAACAGATATACACTTCCTCTCCCAGATATACACTTCCTTTATCCCTCATATCAAAATACACCATCAGGTGCCAGACAATTAATAACATTAGAAATAATAAGTTATTTGATAGGTGGCTCTTCTGTGCATTAAGGCAGTGAAACAACCAGCCCGAGATATAAAAAGAAAATGCATGAGCTCATCATGAGCAATGCACGAACATACTGCCACTAGATGGCACCTTGGTCCAACTTCGAGAAACCCAGAAGTCAGCCTCAACAACCTGTCACTTTTACACACCTCCCCCCCCAATTTATTATTTGTAGTTAAACCATAACTACCTAGAAGAGATCATCTGTAACCGATTATTAGCTGTTCTCATTCTTTTAAAGGTCACAGGCAAACCTGCAAGGACAAGGTGCACCTTGAGGGTTTTAGGATCAAGGTGTGATCGCAATATAAACAGCCAAAAAGTCTGATGACCTGCCCTCTGGCATTGCTCTCTCTCCTGGAACCGAATCAAGCATTTTATCTGCACTAGATGAGCTGGTGTGTCGCAATGCAGGAGCATAAATTTAATCACACCCTGGCAACCTGTAACACTATTTCCCAAACAAATAGAGGCACTTCTTCATGCTGATATTTTTATGTCAGCTTATTTTTTTTTAAAAACCCATACACATTCTCTTACTGACTCCATACTTTAGCATGTGATGGAAAATATCATTCAGCATTCTAATAACTTCTGAAGTCTGTATTGCAGATGACCTTTAATACAAATCACCCTGACACGCTTAACTATGCGTGACTCATTAACGAGTGAATTAGGGAAGGGGTGGTGGAGCTGGTGTTGGTGTGTTGATAAACAAAACAAAAAGTTCAAAGATTGCAGTCAAGTCAAAAATGTTTCCTCAGGGTCAGCTCCGTAAGAGCATGTAATCAGTCCCAATTGCCAAATTAAAACTGGTTTGAGACGGTAACCAAAAACACACAGTCTCTAAATTATTTCTTGAGGGATTTGCTTTTCTCTGAATAAATTTCAATTAAAAGTTGGATTTTTCTAATTTTTTCAGGGGGAGATGAAGCGAATACACCAGAACGTGGACTTTTTCTAACCCTTACAAGGGATGCCAATAATTGTGGAGGGCACTGTGTATCTGTGTCTATCTATGGTGTAATGGAGTAATGAATGGATATGAACAAACAGGGTGAAAAGCAAATGAAGTTTTAAAAAAAAACAACAACAAAAAAAAAAAAAACCCATTCACCAATGACCACAAACATGCATCATGACCGTCACGCCATGCAGAACGAGGACAGAAGGGAAATGACGACGGGGAACTGGAGGAATGACTGGAAGGTGATGAATTCATCCACAAATATGAAAAGGGAACAAGCCGTTACATTGCCCGCCGAGTTACCTGCTCCTGCATTCAGGTTAGGCAGCTTGAGGTCTTTCGGTTCCGCTTTCTTCACAGCCACCGTCTCAGTTTTGACCACAGGATTAGGTGCCAGAGGAGCCTGGGAGGGCACTTGGAAATCGGACAACTCAAGGCCTGCCTTACCTCTCGCCGGAGAGGTCTCGTTTGACGATTCGGTGAGGAGAAAGTAACTTTGATTCTTTGTTTCTTGCGCAGCTGGGCTCATCTCTTCCATCTGCTCTGCAAATGTAGCCATGTCCTCATCATCGTCGAGCATTTCTGATCCCTTTGCAAACTTAGAGTTTTCAAGCGTCTCCAAAAACTCATCAACGGCACCTCGAGGTGGCTTCTCGACAAACTCGAACTCTTCGGATGATACCTCTTGCTCAGAAACCTCATCCGCTGCCTCTGCTTCCTCCTGCACAACGTTCTTCTCAGGTTCGATCTGGAAACTTGCTGGGTTCTTTGCCATGGCCTCCAAGACTGGAGAGAGTGAATCTGCAGATGGGCTTTCGGAGTCAGAGTGTTCTTGGGCCTTTCCGGTTGGAAAGCTGAGGCATTCGAAGCGGTCAACCATCGGAGCGGAATCTTGCCTCAAAGTCTTAAAATCGTCTTGGTCTTCAATGGTGGTTTCGGCGCTTTTCGGAGAAATTTCAGTCTCCTTAACGAGATCAAATGTGCCAAACATTTGCTCTGAAACCTTTTCGTCTTCTTCTTCTTCTACCTCTTCAATCCTTGCCTTTTCTGCAGCCCTTGCCTCGGTCTCTTCGGTCATCTCCTTAACCAAAGGAACCTTGGCTTCGAAAGCAAATGGATTGTTTGCCGACAGCGAAAAAGGAGCATTTGGTGAATCGTTACCACGCCTATGGACTGGACTGAAATCAGGACTTCCCTCTGACGATCCCGAGTCTACTTTATCTTGTTTGCGTGGCGAAGACTTCAAAATATCTGGGAGAGATGGTGGCAAAGCAGATTCCTCATTATCTTTAGGAGCAGTCCCAAAAAAGTCAGACGAAGCAAGCTGTTGCCTCAGAGACTCGGTGGCTGCTTCTCTGGAATCAAAAGACTGCTCGTACTCCTGCTTGAGCGAATTGTCCTGCAGCTCTCCATCATGGGCATTCTGGACCAGATCCGGAGATGGACTATCCGACATCTTTGCTACTGTAGTTTCTCCAAAAGGGGAGAACTCGCTGGCAGGTTTCTCGACAGGCGAGAAGTCTTGGAAAGGGTTCTTTTTCATTTCAAACATCAAGTCATCATCAGACTGGTTTAATACGTCTGGGTCATATCTGGGCATGCTTCTAGAAGGTGAATCATTGCTGAATGAATCCATGGTTGTTTTGAGGCTGGGCTGTGTGCTAGCTATTAACGAAGAATCCTCGTATTCTGTTGAATTAGAGGTATCGGTAAGTTACAAATTATTGCTAACATGTACTTAAGGAAGGACCTGAGATGGAAAAGATCCAACGGAGAGGTCATATTATATTTTCGTCACCTTTCCAAATCAGCAAATTATAGTGACTATATTTTGGTCGATAAACCTCACATGGTGCAATCTACTTAAAGAAAGTGACATCTCTCAAAGCTAGTGACCTTTGGATAGTTTTCTTTGTGTTGTTTTAGTCTGAAAGGCCACGAAGGTAGCGTTCCCTCCGTAATTAGTTAACTCTTAGACAGATGACGAGGAAGTTATAACATGTTGGCCATTAACAGTCCATGACACTGCACATAACTGCTCTAAAATGAGGGCTGATTCTCGTCATCTCGGAAGGGAAGTTCCTTCACAATCAGGACAGAGAGCAGAGGGGAAAAATAAACAGAAGCAGAATTCTCTACTGAAGTGGACAGAGTAAGAAAATGTTAAAATTAGTACAAATTACAATCCTTATTTACTTAAAGGCCTTGGAACTGTTGTGTAAGAAGTCACCACATGCAAATCCACTGTTAATAATTCCTTTATTCTGAATAGACACAGAAACTTAACGTTTCCAAAAATTCAACTGAGACTCGTCGTTGAGCTGCCAAATGAGTGTTAAAAATAGCAATAGCAGTAAATTATCATCAACATTTGCCTTTTAGATAAAGTGTCAGTTAGTAGCAACCAGTTAAAGCCAAACATCCTGAGCATGAAAAGTAAAAACAGAATTAGCAGCAAGAAGAAAGGACTTGCCTGAAGTAAATTGCATCAGAGTCGGAAAAGAAGCAGTGGCAGCAGCAGAGGAAGGAAGACTGGGTTCATCTGAAGGAAGAAATAACAAAAAAAAAAAAAATGTATGAGGACGACAGATAATGAATACCAGACGGTGTGAGTGAACCAGGAAAATTACTAGAAAATTATTCAATATGTCTGATGCGAGATATCGTTGAGGTGTCAGTGGTGGACAAGTTTGAAAAAAAAAAAAAAAAAGTTGTCCGTGCCAAGTTTCTGAGATAGAAGGCTCTCGATAGACATGTCATGAACTCACCTGGATGACTCGGCACGTATGGAATTCAGATTTCAGATGATAATCGTCCTTAAAAACAATATACAATACCACGAATATTACTTTATGGTCTTTGATCCTATCCGCAAGAGCCGATGTGGCTGAATTCCAGCCAGACAGAAGCCACACCTAATACTGTAGCTGTTTGAAGATCAATTCATTAACCTCACCAGGGCTGTGGCTCCTGACAGGTTGGAATAACAACCTTACAGCCACACCGACCTTCTGAAGACCCCTGTATTAAAAGGATAATACGACATTCCTAAAATAATGAGTTATATTTTTGCCCGTCACGTACTCAAGCTTCCAGAAGCCTCGTTAGTTCCTGCTCCATTGGACATGCTTTTCTACTCAACAGGAATCCCTGGTTTGGAGATCAGAACATCAAACTACAGGCTTTACATATAATGACCCATCTTGCTACCAAAAAAAAAAAAAAAAAAAAAAAAAAAAAAAAAAAAAAAAAAAAAAAAAACACATTTACAAATTGTTGTACATCAGAAATGGCATAGCAAGCCAGACAAAGATGAACATTTCTGTTATTCTTCATTTCCGAATCAAAAGACAGTGCAGGAGGGAGATTTGTACATGTACAAAGTAAACTTCTGCTTCATGTACTTCACACAGCAAGTATATGTTTCAAAACGTCAACATTTTCCAGCACAAACCAGGAACTCATTCCGGATTGTTTGTGAACTCTATTTTATAAAAGACATCAATGTTTGTCTATAATAATAATAAAACAATTGTGACAAATCATGATAACTGACTAAGCACATGGCTGTGAAAGGCAGGACGTCATGGTTTGCTTGACTTTTATCTGTGTGAATGTTTTTATAATCTTGCACAAGAATTTAATCGTGTTGATTAAATTCAGGAGGTTTTATAGTCACCTAGGAATAAGATTGGTGCGTGATTAGCATGAAGATGTTTGAAGCCAGTTTTGCAATGGCCAAGTGGTGTTATGACCAATGACCGTGTTGTTAGAATATAGTCATTTCGCAGCTTAAATCGCAGGTCTATCATCTGACACGGAGAAGACATATGCTCCAGGCTCTTGCACAGCCCGTTATTAAATTTTGGATAATCTCAGACAGTATGATGGTGTAATAATTGTACAGTGAAATCAGTGTGAAAGTTAAACTGGAGCAGAAATGTGCAAAGGTTAACCTTTGCTTATCACTTTGTGCAGGTTTATAACAAGAGATATACGGTTATATACATGTTATCAACTTTTGGGAAGACTTTTCATAACCTGCAGCTTGAGACCAGACAAGACTGATCTTTAATCTTTAAAGACTACGTTGTCCGTCGAGGCCTGCTAAAAAAAAACTTGCGCACCGCAGACGATGTCCACTGAAACGTTTGACACGAAGCCTACAAAGAGTCAGGCACTGGAGGAAGGGACACACCCAGAGTGTGTGTGGTTTTTTTTTTTTTTTACAGCATTGAACCGCTGAAATGAACACTGTCGGCTGTAAGGACCACTGTCTATATATAGGATGCATTTCACAGCAGCACCCGTCCTGTCCCTTCCCCCCACCCCACGCCACGCACCCAGATCCACTGGGCAAAAGGGTGTGGTCCATGCGATCGAGCCAAAGTTTAAACCAGTGAACGAAATCCTAAAATCTGAGACTTGCTGAAATGTGCAGCATCATTGCATTTGGCACTTGACAGCAAAAATACAAGAGCGCACACACACACACACCTTCAGTTTGCAAAGTGCACCATGAGTGAAGTGTTTTCAAGAAGGGAAAGGAATGCATTTTTAACAACAAGCCTGTATACTGATACACACACGATGAATTTATTATTAATTAGTAATGCAATATGCACAAATCACTATGGTTAATATAAAACCTGACCATCAAGAACCAGATGGCAGAGGTGGATAACAATGACGAGCATAAAATAAAAAAGGTACAATACAAGATTTCACATCAACCATCAACCCTACCTACTGTTAAAAGTCTTTAGAATATATTTAATAGAAAACTAAAGCTTTAACAGGATTACAAAGGGGGGAAAAAGGACCTGTACCTTGTTTTCAGACATCAATCATTAAAAGACAACCTTATATTACTGTTTACTTAATATTATTCATTATACCTGAAGCTTGGGTTTAAAAAAACTGTATATAATTTTATTACTGACCAGCAATTTTACTGACGTTGTGTATTTTTATGCCCTGAAGCCACACAACTGAAGGCTCCTATTGTTTAAACCAAACGCACACACCCACTAGCGATAGCATGAATTAGCATTAACAAAGATGGACCAATTGCTTCAATTAAAGCTCATTTCTAAAATGTAAACAGCCCTACAAACGAGAATGTGCTTTAATGGCATATTATTTGTCCTTATATGTATATCATTTCAACAAATTTTTGCCACAAATTGATTAGCACGTTAGCTAGTCACACAGTACGTCTGTGTCATCCATCAGCTATGCTACTGGCTCCTGAATCATTTAATGAAGGCGACACATTCACTTCGGCTTGTCTTTTGGAGAAATATTCATGATTTCATTCCCTTATTGGGAATATTCACTTGGGAAAGTTTTGAAATATTTATTCACAAATTCATAGTTTAGCGAGCAAGCTAGGCGTCGTTAACAAAATGCTGGTAGAATTATTTCAGGATCCGTTAAAGATTCATCCGACATTATGATTCTTTTTTGTCATCATCATCATTATTATATTACTTTATCATACCGGACCCAATTTTGATTAATAATCAATTGCATCATTTTAAAAATGTCAAAACCTCGAATGTCATTCAGTTAAAGCTATTTAAAATGATCTACAATTTAAAAAAAAAAAAAAAAAAAAAAAACAAAAAAAAAGGCTTCACTCACGGGTTGATGGAGACGCAGAGGATGCAGGAGTCGACTCGGAGTCGGATCTGAAGCTTTCCTCTAGCACCAGGTTCTTCCTCTCTGGCTCTTTTTTCTCCTCCACTGCTCCAAAACTTGCAGCTTTCTCCAGCTCAGCAGGAGCTGAAAAGGCTTCCCTTGCTAATTCATTAATGTCAAAGTCCTGATGTTGTGCTTCCAGCTCAGACTTCAAGACCTCTTGAGGCTTGGTGGTGATAATCATCTGCTCCTGGATCTCTTGTGGTCTGAAAGCTTCCTGAAGCTCTGTAGCAGATGAAACCACAGGGTCTTGGTCTTGGATCAGTTGTGTGAAAGCTTGTACAGGTCCTCTAACCTCTACCTCCTCCACCGGTTTCAGATCCACTAGTTTTAAGGCTCCTTCTTCCTCTCTAAATGCTGTAATTTCATCAGGAGTGCTGCTGTGCGGTTCCTCAGGGCTGCTTTCACGCTCCACAGGTTTAGAAATCAAATCAAGAGATTTCTTCAGACATTCAGTCTCCTCGGCTTTGTTCTCGGGTGTGTGCAGCAGATCCATCTCCTCCTCCTCCTGTCTCCTCCTCACTTCTGCTTCTTCTTCCACATGAGCTGCTTTATGCACCTCTCGGAAATCTTGGACATACTGTTCAACACCGAACAAACCTCCATTTCCTTCCTGAACTCTGGCCTCATTGAGACCTAGCTCACGCCAAGGCTTCATCATCTCGTCTTCTTCCACTTCGTTTGGAGTTGTGGAGGAAACTTGTTCGGCGTCTGCCATCTTGAAAACGTGACTACTTTCCAGCCTGTATTTTTAAAATATATATTTATTTTTTAACAAGAAGATGGCGACACCCGCTTTAAAAAAAAAAAAAAATTAAATAAAAACCTCCTCTCTCTCTCTCTCTCTCTCTCTCTGCTGTGGTTTATTCTCCGAACCGGCACCGTGTTTTTGTTTTTATTTTCTCAGATTAAAAAGTGATGACCGCCGGAGGAACAGCAACAGCACACCCGCTCAAGCCGAATTACTCTGCTACTGCAGAATATTGAAATAAGCACTAATGAGTGACACGCCATCCAGCCAATGACAAAGCAGAGAAAGGATCCCACCCTATCCTCCTCGTCTATCACCGCCCATACGTCCCAGAAACCACGCCCCCTCACCCACGCCTACTCCAGACCAGACCATAGCAACATAGTAGAGAAGCACCATGCCCTAAATTTTCTGTAATATGAAGTCTATAACTTTGTAACATTATTATCTAAAATATTCTAATAACTTAAAGCTTTTTTTTAAACATTTTGTATAAAATTGTTTCACATTACATAAATGGAAGAGCTTTCCAAGAGACTTTATAGTGGGATGGATTGATGGACGGATACACTATATGGCCAAAGGTTTGTGGACACCTGACCATCAGTATGTTTGCATGCACACTAAAATTCCACAATTATTCCAAATATGACAATATTCGGAATTTGATACAGGTCATGTCAACAGCACCGTGAGTTGGCCTAGTGCTTAGCGTGTCCGCCTCTTGACCAGGAGATCACGACTTCTATTCGTGGTTGGGTTATACCAAAGACCATCATAAAAATGGTACCTATTGCCATCTGGCAAGGCACGCTGCAATACAGATGTGAGTAGGGAGTCAAACTCTTGGGATTACCAGAGGACTAGCCCCCCACTGTAACCCTTATTCTGAATTTAGCATTTTCCGATTAAGTCATGTGGGCTATGCCGATATTATTCAGGTTTTAGGAGCATTCTTTGGACATGTATGAAGTCCTTCCTGGTATTCCCAGGTAGTCTCCCATCCAAGTACTAACCGGGCCCTTAAGACATATCAGGCGGTGCCAATCTCCATTTCTTTCTTTGGTATGACCCGACTGCGAGTAGAACTCACAGTCTCCCGGTTGAAAGCCAGACACGCTAACCACCATGCCAACTCACAGTGCTTTGGACATGTGGTGCATTCGGAATATGAGTCTCAACTGGGGGTTTTCAAGCATTTGACACACAGCTTCTTGCCTGTTTACGGTCAGCTCTGTGCATTTTACACAAACCAGACAGACATTCGAAGTATGCATGGCTGCACGTAAACGGGAATAATTAATGGAATATTCATTTTCATTCACCATGTAAACAGCTGAGTAGGAATATTGTCTTTTTCTGAATCAGGGCAAAACCCCAGAATATTCTGTGCATGTAAATGTAGTGAATGATTCTTATATGTGCTTGTTGAATATCCCATTCCAGATTTCTGTTATAAGAAGCGCCACTCTTCTGGGAAGACTTTCCACTAGATTTTGGCTGTCCGTGTGGCTGTCATGTTGGAGCATGTTTGGGCATTTTACTTCCAGTGAAAGGAAATTGTAATGCTCCAATGTACAATGACATTCTATACAATTGTGTTCTTCCAATTTTGTGGGAACATTTTGGGGAAGAAAAACATCTGGGTGTGATGATCAGGTGTCCACATACTTTTGGCCATATAGTGTGGACAGTTGATCCCTGAGGGAAATTGGGAAATTGTTTTGTCACAACTGTATGAGCCACATCAAATGATAAGGACACAGATAAAATTTCAAATTGTAATAGACATAAGACAATAAGTAGGTAAATAAAATGAGTAATTAAAGAGAAAAAATAAAGTGATCAGTAGAATGTGTTATGTTTCCCATAACGAACTATAAATACAGTGCAACAGACAAATGAGGATAGATAGATAGATAGATAGATAGATTCAAGTATACAGCACTGTATGCAGTGGTCAAAATGGAATCGGTCAACTCAGCTGGGATGGTGGATTCAACAACAAATGGTGAATAAGTATACATATATATTGTATATATGGTGCTCAGGAAAATCCTAGTTGGAGTTGTACATGATGGAGATCTTCCACATGCTTTGTTGAAGCTTAATTTTCTTTCCTGTTTTCAATTGACGTGACGAAGAATCAGCAGCTCCATTCATTCCATGTGACTCATTTCATCGTCCTCATGCATTACATATCATAGAGGAGCACGATGCAATTTGTGTGGACCAACTTCATCCTACAGTGCTCTCCTGTGCGACTTGTGATCTACTTGTGGTTTCCTTCCGCCTCCTAAAACATTCCTGGCTAAGTTAAATTACCCCGACTTGTGATCTATAATCATGGTGAACATCTCTCATCTCATCTCATTATCCGTAACCGCTTATCCCGAGCAGGGTCGTAGGCAAGCTGGAGCCTATCCCAGCTGACTATGGGCGAAAGGCGGGGT
>JAODTV010000022.1:34349777-34360394 GCA_025399955.1 Galeichthys feliceps
CCGCCGGCCCCGGGGCTCGAACCCAGGACCTTCTTGCTGTGAGGCGACAGCGCTAACCACTACACCACCGTGCCGCCTCTAGACATCATTTCTGTTTGTTAACTCCATTTTTTTTTGCTTATTATTGTTTCTGAATATGGATTATCAGTCTGTAGTGTTGTCTACATGTGTACGGACTATGAGGGTTTCAGACTAATTTCCTGGCTCGACTCACCATGTTACATCTTGTGCCATTTGGAAAACCATAATTCTGCTTAATTAGAGATTCAGATGACTTAGTGGGACGACTTAAGCAATCGTAGAAAAACATTTAGTCTTACATGTTCAGTATACAGTATATCATCCAAAAATATGACAATTATTTTGTTAATATAGTGATATAGAGTTGTGTGCAAAAGTTTGCACCCCCAATGTTGTATTTTTCTTCGAATTTGAATTCGAATTTCAGAATTTGTCTTCAGAAATACATTTTAAAAGAGCTAAAAATAAAATGTGGGCATATCCTGCAACAAAAGAACAAGATGGACGTTTTTCCCAAATCCCTGTGGCCCAAGAAAGGGGTGCGTACAAGCACATTTATCAAGGAAGAAGCATATGTGTGCACTGATATTTCCCACCGATTCTCTTAACATGAATCTATTAACATCTTACATGCACAATTTAATTATTTTGGTTACAGCTGTGAAACCCAACACTCCAATGAATTTTTTGCACTCAGCTACTGTATCTGTAAAGGTGATAACTTTGACTAACACAGTGATGCCTTTTATTAAGCTTGGGTTCATCAAAAGAGTCAAACATAAAACCTGCATTCATACAGAGCATATTTTTCAGACACAGTTCTCAGCTCAGGTCATCGTTCAAACTATATTGTATAACGTGTTAAAAATATAGAGAAGAAACAGGAACGGTCACTTACTGGAGGTACAGTTAATCCTGAAACAGTCTGGATGGGGGAGAACACATGAGATGTAAATTCAGCCTTCAAGGTTACAGCTGCACACATCCAAAAAAGTACATAACCCACCACTCTGGGGACGACCACGCGGGCACCAGGTCCGTTCCCAATGCTCTCCTCCATGCCACCTTACTCACCTTTATATACTCTAGATTAATAATGTTTCAAATAAAGTGGGCAGGGATAATTCATCTGTACAATTGAGTTCAGAGACACAGCATTGGCTGCCCTTGAGATCTGAACTTACATAACTCGATAAAAATAAGGAACTTGATAAAGATTAATTTTCTAGTTCCTCAATTTGTCTCAACAAACATTATGGCATGGGTAATTTTCTTTTCTTTTCTTTTCTTTCCCCAATACCAGAACCATATGTACCAACATTGTACCAGATATAAAGTTTTACACCATACTTTCTTTTTAAAGATTGCTTTATAGTATGCTAGCACACATCTCGCATGCTAGTCATTGAGTATTTACCGCTAGTTAGCTAGATTTCACATTAAAAATTCTTACTTTGTTCTACCAGCATTTAGTATGTCAGCTAACTCACTTTCCTAGCAGAATAGCAATTGCACAGCTAGCATGCTAGGTAGGAATTAGCATTATAAATACAGGAATACGACTTCGCTGTAACTATTCAGTGTGAGAAAAACTGTAATAAAAAGATTGCTAATTTAAGTACTGTAACACTGAGATTGAAAAAAGCCATAATAATTCAAGTCAAGTGTAAATTAGCACTATGTTCTCAGAATAAGTAGTTTATTTGTATGCAGATTGCTAAAAATAATATAAATACACTTCCTGCCATGGTCTTCACACACTTCACATGGATTTATTTAATGAACAATTCATTACCTTTCTATCATTTTGATTCCTTTTCCTTGGTATGTGATAAACCTGGTTCTGGAATTGGAAATATGCCTTTAGAGAGCATTGAGTCATGACCCTGGTTTGGTTAAGCCACTTTAAAGGTTACTATGATTAGTTTGTGTACATTTTTTGGCTTAATAACCCAAGATGAGGAATCATTCCTGGACCATTGGATCCTCTCAGAGCTTGTGAGAAGAGCACACACATTGTTACGATCAGTGTGGGGAAATATATGCATGGTGTGCTGCTCTCTCACAGGGGAGGACAGAGCATCAGGAACGATGCCTTGTGGGATAGATTTAGATTTCAAACAGCACAAATCCTCAACAAACATTTTCGGAAGCTTAAACTTCAACTTAATGTTTAATGCTTGGAGGGAATGTTTTGCAGTGTCTGTGTTAACCTCGTGCAATTTAGTCGATCTGCTTCCCAAATATATCATAAACAAATGACATAATTTTTGGATGGTTTCTATTTTACAGACTGGTGACAAATTTGTTGCCAGAACACGAAACTCACATTAGAAAATAAAACAGTAACAGGGCACGTGTATATAAACCTGATTCAGAGCTGTGAGCTCAGTTTGTGATGTCACAAAAGTCCATGAACTTTTTTTAAACTACTTTGGGGTGTGGCTAAGTATAAGCTTGGTTTGGGATGTCACAAGACAGTGCAAATTTATCATGCCTGAGAAATATGACTTCTATATACTATGTACTGTAAAGCTGAATTGTGGGCGTGGCTATGTAGAAACAGTCATAACTAAGACAAATCTGCGCACTTCAACATAAAGCAGATTTAGAGGCGGGGCTATGATCGAACTCAGTTTGTGATGTCACAAATTTCGGCGAACATATCATGCCCGAGCTACCATACATCATACATCTATAAGAAACTGATTTATGGGCGTGGCTATGTATGAGCGCAGTTTGTGATACCACAAATCTCCTTGGATTTATCTCCCCTGACACATAGTATGTCTATATAAATCTGATTTAGCGGTGATGTAATACATAAGCTCAGTTTGTAATGTCACAAAACTCACAATCGAGGCATAGTATGTGTGTGTATATAAAACCTGAAATGTGGGCGGGGCTATGTAGGAGCTCAGTTTCTAATGTCATAAAACCTACTTTACATGAACCAGTCAGACCTGAGACACAGTACTTCCATATAAAACTGACCTGGTGGGTGGAACTATACATGAGCTTAGTTGTGATGTCACAGCCTATCATTTGCGATATGTAAAGGCTTAGTGAACAATGGAAAGGTGTTAATTTGCATATCATGACTATTCATAGTTCCAGATATTCCCAGGCTATTTTTAGTCGCTTCAAGACATTAACATTTGTTCTTTCAACATAACTTGCTTTTAACCCCTTTAAACATGTAAAAACTATTATTAATTTAGTCGTCAAAAAAATTTTACTTACTAAATCGTGTACAGTGAAATGAACAGGAAGTGTAGCTTGTTATTAACCCGGTGTCCAGTTTGCTCCTTACACTTATAAACTTTTATTCTACATCAAATAATTGTCTTAATCCTGATGCTCATTTGAAATGAAGCCTCATTTGGGACGTGTTTAAACACATTACTCCAGATTAGACAGATTTGTCAGTCAATTTACAATGCATCTTTAAGGGAATTAACATTATAATACAATCAGGGACGTGTTAGCCAGGTGTTAGTGCTGTCAAAAGATAATAATGTAGACGACACTTCAATTCTGCTCATGTTTGGAAGCTTAAATAGCTCTTTAAGAAGCCATTCTAGACGGGAGATAAACGGACATGTCGCTTAACATCTAAATATAGCGTAACACGGCCAGCTTCAAGACTTTTGTAATTACTATGTTCAGTTTGTTTGTTTGTACTCTATATAATTTTGTGAAGCTGTTTAAGGAAATGTTACAATGGAGATTTTTGTGCTTCTATAAAACACTGATTTGGGGGCGGGGCTACAGCAGGTATGAGCTCAGGTTGTGATGTCACAAAATTCAGAATTGTGACAAATAATACAAATACATTTAACTGAATGCTTACACACACTATAGGTATTTCTATCATGAACAATTTGTTAATCTTCTTCTTTTTCTTCTTCTTCTTCTTCTTATTATTATTATTATCAACTTCTTGGTAAGTGATAGAATTGTTATAAAATTGGAAATGCACGCTTAATACTAAAAATGGACATGCATGTACACAAAAACATCTATATGATTGCAAAATGTTGAGAATAATGCATTCTTTTTTGGAAGTTGAAATGGAAAAACTAGTGCTTCTCCTTAATAATGTCTTATCAACAATGGAGTATTTTTTTTTCAGCCACAGGTGGAATGGAGTAAAGACGCGTAAAGAGATCATCTACCTTCCTCTTACTGATAAAAAAAGAAAATTACAATTCATCCATTTTGTACAGTTGCCTCATTTATCAGTGTCCACCAGAATGAAGTTTTACCCACGCCACCATTTCCTGTATCCTGTTGGGTTTAATAGATAAACCAGAAAAAGGCAAATGAAACGTGTGTTAAACGAGGTTGTGTTGTTGAGGTTTGTGCTGCTCGAAATCAAATAAATTCATTTCACCCTTCGTTGTGGGATCAACCTCCGCGTGTCGTCAACCTCAGCAGAAAAGTGGTCACAAACGGCCAAAAATCCAGCGTCAGCTCTCTCTCTCTCTCTCTCTCTCTCTCTCTGAGGGAATGCTCTGTTTTCAGAGATGTATATGGGCTGTTGGGAAGCATTTCAATCCAGAACCCATCTGAATGACAGCGGAAGTGATAAAAATAATAGACTTGAGATGGAAAACATTAAAGCAATTAAAGAATGTGTTGCAGGAAACTCCAAAGTGCTTCATGGGCAAAACTCTTCCTTGACAACAGGAAGGCAATGAGCGTCGGACTCTCAAGGTAAAATGCATCCATTTTGTACCTTCCAAAAAACAGTAACACTTGAAATTAAGGTCGTCTTAATTAACATTATTTACTGCATCGAGTGAGGAATAAAACACTTAGTGGCATGCTGTTATAGGAAAATAATCAACAACAAGGTGATGGTGGGAGTGTGATGTTAAAGGAAAGTTATTGTTACCATCCTGAAGTTGATTATTTTCCGATAACAGAACGTCCCAATATTTTATTCCTTTTATATCACAGCAAATTTTCAACACGTCATGATTTTTATCGATTTATAGTTACATTTCGTGTTGTAGAATGTCCACATAACAAGACGATGGACTTCTGACTGTGACAAAGCACTGACACTGAAGACTCCTTCCGTAAATTTTAACAAGCATTCCGGTAGTAGTGAAAAGACTTCACTAGATCAAGCTAATTTACAGCATGTCGACAGATTTTCAGTGAAAGTGCGAATAATCAAATCATTATTTGAAAGTTTTTAATGTGAACTAATGCAACAGGAATGTTACGTAACAGAACCTTAACGTAGAGTTAACAAAACAAACAAACAAACAAACAAACTCAACAACATATACTATATCATTTCCTTTGTAATGCTCCGTTTGGAAGGGAAATCTTTTTTTCTCTCTCTCGCTCTCTCTCTCTCTCTCTCTCTCTCTCTCTCTTTATAGCCAGGAATAAATGAAACAACAGTCTAACATTTCAGGTTTTCTGTCTCAATCTCACCTTTACTATAGATAGAAAGAGAGGCTGTGTGTTAATTGGGCTCTGAGGAGTGATTAGTCTGACTTTCCTGTCTGTAACGGAGAGAACTCGGGTATATCAGACTGCACGGGAATCGTCGTAGGAAGTCGTGGGAAGATGGGAAAGCCTCTCGGTTTTTATGTTTGGATGGAGGTATATTTGGGATGGAAAGGATTCACAGAGCATCCCCTCTCTCTCTCTCTCTCTCTCTCTCTCTAGAGCGAGAGCAGCGCTGACGTGCTTTTATGGCCGTGAGTGAAGATTTGCAGACTTTTTGGCCATTGAAGCTCTTGAAACCATCTCTTCTCTATTCTACATAGCAATGAAATAGAAAAAGAAGTAAGCGTGTGTGTAAGAGTATATTGTATATGGGAGTAAAAGTCTCAAAATCTGGAGAGTTGCCCAGAATCACAGTATTATTGAGCATGTTTATACAGTATACCCTGATCTAATGTGTAAATATATCACTATATTTGTAATGAAAATTCACATCTGGTGACTATAATAATGTTTTATATAATAAGTTCACTCTAAATGTCGGGGGGGAAAATGTCAATGGAATTAATTCGAGTGCTGAAATTCGAGTGTCAACGTACAAAAGCGATCACTGTAGTATCCACACACAGACATCAGTATGGTGTGTGCAATTTCCACTTTAACGGAGTCGTGAACTGTTTAACTGAGGCGTCGTTTGCTAATTAGATGATTAGAAGATCCAGTTCTTACAGATACACGTCTTTCAGCGCCCCCTCCTGGTGAGTTGTTTAAATTAAGTTAAATTCTCTTCAAGCAAATGATTAATCTACATTAATCATAATCTACATTTGTGTGGGTTTGATTTATCTGCTTTAAGATGACAGATTCCCATCAGCAACTGACGGTACATGATATTCCAACCTGTCGAAAGTGATAAAAAAAAAGGAATATTGAACCTGCGCATTAACAGTAATCCAATATATCGGTATGCAGACGACGTGCAGCGCGCGACGTCATTGAGACGCAATTTGCATTTGTAATTTGTGCCATCTGTTCAGTCAATCTATTGGCCAAGTCGTCTTTAGAAGATTTTTTTAGAAGAAGCTTGAATATTAAAGTAAACTATTTTCTGATTTTTCAGATATCTTCCTGTATAATAATTGTTGTTAATAACATAAAATAAAATCAGCTACTCTGCGTTAATAATAAGTGATTTCTCACTATTCCGTGACAGAGTAACTCCAGACAACCAAGCAAAATAATGATTTTATGTAAAAATATCTTTAAATGGCACTGACAGGTTTATAGACAAATTTAATACTTGCCCTTCAGTCATAGTAACTTATGCACAATGCTTTCTTTCAGGCTATAGGAGCTAAATTAATCTACTCACATTGACTCCACCCTATATTTTGGATTTTAAGACAAAAACGATCCCACATTATGTCTTTTTATACATCATTTTGTGGGTGTTAAGAAGTTTGCATGTTTTTCTTTTTTCTTTTTTTTTCCTTAACACCCACAGATTTTTAGTAAATCAGGTCCCTAGTTTGCACCATACATTTTAATGAATAACACTCTCAGCTCTGAAACCACTGATGTTGTAGAACTAATATGCATTTTGTCCAATTAGTGGAAAAGTGAAAAATAAAGACAGATCTGAACGCTGTGGGCAGTCATTAATGTGAGAGTTCTCAGCTTGGGCTGGCAAATCACTTTGAATTACATGCATGTCTATAACCAATGTTGTAGTTTAAGAGCTCGCTTTTGGAACATGCAGATCATTAATTAACAATGCAGATTCGCGTGACATTTGACACACCAGTCCAACACGTGATCGATACTGCAATCCCAGCAGGCTCTGCGGCGATAACTCCCACAACTGTACTTGTAATCCTTTGATCAGCAAGTGGAGGAAGAAATCTGGCATTCACATTTCTCTACGTTCCTCCACACAGGATCAAAGATTATGATTATTTTCTCAGGCTGCATTACAAAATGTTGATTAGCATAATTATTATTATTCATTGCATTAGAGGATTGGCTGTGAGTACAGGGCGGAAAAGATTGACTGTCTATACTGGTTAGTCAGGTCTGATTTAGAGATTGGATCTATGCGCTAGAAAAATTCTGAGAGGCGTATTTGGCCCTTATGAGGTCCCTTTCTGATTAAATGCTACCCACATGCCCATCTGCTTCTGGGCAGCTCAGTAGATTTAGAGACAAATCCCCATGTGTTTGGTCATTAGATGATTTGACTGGTGTTGCAGACTTTATAGAGAGGTTGAATGGGTGGACAGTGTAGGCGCTGATACCTAGGTTAATCGTCAGCCGGACTCGTCCGGTCTCCAGCTCCAGTCGTAGCGTGTCGGCAGAGTCTCGGGATGTGGTGGCCATCAAGACGCCGTAGGCCCTTTGTGATCGGAACCTGAGCGTGACGTCCTCGGCCTCGGTGTGCATAGCCACCGGGAGCTGGATCTTCATGAACTTACTGCCATCATAGCTTAGAATGGTGGCATCTGTGGAGGAAAGACACAGATTAGCAGCTAATTCACAACTCTTACATGCAACACAATTCAGAAATCTGGGTTCCATAAAAAAACAGGACCCCTGGATGATGGTACAACAAATATATTTAAGATACCAGTACCAGTACTTCCTAATACCACTGAAGAGCTTCCCAAGAACACTACAGTTCACTACAGTTTCAGGTTTCAAATCAAGAATGTCGTCAGAGAGGGAAATCATGTTGTGATTAGTAATGTACTCTCAAGCCTGTATCTTTTGGTTCCCCTAAGTCGTCAAGGAATCTGTTTGTTCTAAAGGGTTTCTCTAAAGGGGTTCTCTCTCTGAGAAAGAAAAATATGTCCATAGTTTAGGTTTAATCCCCATTTTTACAGCTCGAGAGTTTTATGTTTCTTATAGTAATCCTATCAATACTCTAAACATGGTTTCTTTCAGGTCCTTTAGACAGTCAAGGTTTCTTTGCTTGTTGTAAAGGAGTTCTCGAAAAGAGCGAGAATTTCCCAAATGGAATACCCAAAAGAACCCTCGAGGGCTTTAACCCCTTTTTGATATAAATCTTTAAGAAATATAGATTGCTTTCAATCTGGGACGTTTTCTTATATGCAGATGACATCTTACTTCATGTTCCATTCAAGGTTTTTGCCTCATACGTAGACGACGTCATGTCTCAACCTGGGACATTTCCTTATACAGAATTCAGATGACCTCTTACTTCATGTTTCAATCCATATTATCAGGTCTCTGAGCTGCAAAGGAGCTTAATCCTGCCCCCTAAAAGAAAAGCGTTCATTGATTCATTCCTGTGTGTGAAGTTGATGTGAAAAGTTTCCTTTTCAGAAAAGTTCCAAGAACAACACCTTTCAAAACTTAGAGAACTTAACCATCCAAGGAACCCCTGAGGAACCCTTTTTTTCTCAGATGGTACTTAAATATTGTTCCAGTCATTCACTCGACCAGACGCACAATCCCAGAATAGAGAAAACAACACACTCGAGAAGCATTATCTAATATGTGAGAAGCATTTGAGAGAAATTCAATCCATCATCTCCGCCATCTTTAATTACCTGGAAGTCAATAATGTGAAAGTCAATGTGGCGAACAAATTTATTATTAAACCAACAGCAAACAAGTGATGGCAGCTGAAAGCTGTTTTTAATTTTGTTTTCTGTTTGCATGTCATGGTGTAATTATTACCTGGAAAGTAAACGTTATAAGTTTGTACATGACTTTATTAGTACTGAGTTCTGACATGTTTTTTTTTTTGTTTTTTTCCCCCAGCAACTTGTCTACTATAGTCAAAAGAAAAAAAGTGTTCTTCATGTACAGTTGACGTAAAATGCAATATGGAGAGACAAATACAAATTGGATAACTGCACAGAAATACCAGCTGTCAAATGCCATCCAGGTAGCAACAACTCGTGATATAATGTGCTATCAGATACATCCAAAGTTGAGCTGCGACAGGAATGTGACAAACATATGTGCAACATTAAGTCTAAACAGCTTGGTTTGGCTCAGAGGCATCATCCATAATTCAGAATCAAGTTCCCCTTATGTACTAGCTTTCGTGTTACATTGAAAAACATAAGCTATCCAACCCAGGAACATCCTGAGATCCATCTGATTAAGGTGGTGAGGTGTCAAGACACGATGTCATCCAGGACGTGCATTTCAAACACCACGTTTATTAGATTAAATGTGTGTAGCGAGCATGTTTCTAGGAACGTGAACATGAATGCGGCCCCACGTGCCACATTTAACACAACGATCTTGACTCATCTTTTTATCACGTGTCTCAAGAGCCATGTATAAGACAGGTGATGACATCAAGAAGAGCGTTCATGTCCTTTATAGGCAGATGTGACACGATTGAGGTTAGCATATTTAAAGACCTGCACTAGTGAGAAAACTAATAAGAATAAGAAGTCTAGTGGAGGATAGTAGGACCTACTGGATGTTCTCCAAGCTCAAACCAGAGAGCGATCCGTTTATTTTATATGACTGTTATCGAAATAACGGCATATATATGCAGCAGAAATATTATTCTATAAAAATGTCATGATACAACAGACTTTCAATTTCATCACGGCTTAGTGGCCGTGTTTTCTCAGAACAATGCAAACCCATGACTAAGCATCAAGACAAGGTGATGCGAGTTAACAAATATTTATCCCTTTTTTTTCTGGGAAATGTGACTCTCTGGTTGCTATTTTGTCCCTCAAAACTGAATTTTAAAGGATGAACTCATCAGAAATTCTGATTTCTAATTCAGACAAATCCCAGATTGGTATAACATGGCTGTAAATGCTGCACTTGCTAGCTAGGTTAGTCAATTAAGCAATATAACGCTAGTGAAATAATTGTTATGCTGATTTTATGTTTTGACAGTTTGGGGCTGTTGTTTAATAATTAACAATGAGATACAGTGTCTTGCAAAAGTATTCATCCCCCTTGATGTTTCTTTTGTTTTGTTGCATTACAAGATGGAATTAAAATTGATTTTTGGGGGGTTAGCACCAACATGCCTACAACTTTAAAGGTGCACATTGTTGTTTTATTGTGACACAAACAATAATTAAGATGAAAAAACAGAAATCTGGAGTGTGCATAGGTATTCACCCC
>JAODTV010000022.1:35741574-35753968 GCA_025399955.1 Galeichthys feliceps
GTCTTTTAATTAATAAAAATAAAGAAAAACCACTGAGTTAGAAGGTGTGTCCAAACTGTTGACTGGTACTGTACATGGCATTTGAGAGTGCTGAATGATTTTCCTTTGCTACAGCTCTTCAGTTTTACTGGCAGAGCAGCCGATTGGCCAATGGAAGAGACAGTCAAAGTCTGCTGTTCGGATACCAGCCATATAGGCCACAGTGTGATGCTTTTGGCCAGTGGCTGCCCAGTCAATGTCATCCAAGCACTGGTAAGTCTCTAACTGTCTATTATCACTGTAAAAGCTGTTATTGTTCACAATATTATATACACGTTGGTTTTGTGTCTTTATGTGATTTCTAATTTTCCTAACAGGAGTGTTCCTCTCACCTGCTATTAAGATATCAATTAAAAATTTAGAGTGTATAATAAAACATTTTACAAATAGATAATAGATAGTGTAAGTAATGGATGCTTTAGCTTCACATGATATTGGTCTTTCTTGGGTATGGATATTCAGTCTAGACCAATCCCGGCTGTGTACTGTCTAAATAGAGTTTTCTCTTTAGTTGTACTTTGTATGGTTGCTTTGTTTCCTTGGCTGTTTGCTGTGTATTGGTACTTCAACAGAATATTACACTAAATATTATTGTCACTTGTTCAGTTGGCACTAGAACTTTCTTGTCAAGAAGTTCAGCACTTCGTGTATCTGACTTTTGCACTCGTTGTACGTCGCTCTGGATAAGAGCATCTGCTAAATGCCACGTAATGTAATGTAATATTCCTGGCTGGCTATTTTTCTTGCATCAAATATAGGCATCACAAATGAAGTTTTGATCTGAGACATTGTCGTTTCTTCTCTGCAGGTCATTGTTGGTGTGTGGATGAAGATGGAAGTTACATTACTGGATCTCTTACTGCTCGCCCCATACAGCCCCCACAGTGTAAATACATATTACTACCTTTGTGCTTAAAGCTACAGTTTACAAGATTTCCACTGCTGAATTACAGCTGTTAACAGATTTACAGCTCTTGCTGTTCTCTGATTGTAATTCAACTCAAATTAATTTGGTTTGACTTGGCTTTGCATATGAGGAATGTTTATTCACATCATTAATCTTATAATCATCACTATGGATATACTGTATAATAACAATTTTGTCACACATTGTTTGTAGGCCAAACTACATGCCAGAGATCACAAGCTCAATTCAGTATGTCTGTTTGGAACAAGGCAACCTCTGACATGGTTTCCTACAGCCCATCTTGTGAGGAGGTGTGTTTATTTTTACCTGGACATGTTTATTCCAACATGTATAAGTCATCCATTTATCATTTTGTGATTTATTACCTGTGTGTTGTGTGTGCGCCCGCATAGGATGGCGATTTTTCTGTTCTCCAGAAGTATGATGCCTTCAGCAATGTTGCCGTGTGTGTCAGTCCTGCTACAGGAGAAGTCATCCAGTCAGCCACACTTAGCCCTACAGGAGAGCTACAGTGTAAAAGCAATCATTTAGTTGTTCTTTTCTTCAACAAAACATTTTCAATAACTGCTAATGTGAATTGACTTTACAAATGCACACATTTCAACTTTAAATATTCTGTTATATGTCTACTTCTGTTTATTGCGATATTAATATACACTCACTGAGCACTATACCAGAGATGCAAACTCTGGCTTGGCACCATTATGACCAAAGATAGAGAGGAAGCTCTAAGTCGCTTTCTGCAAGAAAATTTGCCAAACTGTGATGTGGAAGTGAATTGGACGCAGCTGAAGAACACACTACTTGATGCAGCAAAACATGTCTTTGGAAAGAAGAAAAAGAAACAGCAAGATTGGTTCGATGACCAGGTCGAAGAAATCCAGCGGCTATTCAAGGAGTCGAAACACAACTGTGACAGAAACTTACTTAGGGAACAGATAAGAAAACTGAAAAATACATGGTTTCAGAATAAAGCAGCAGAAGCAGCAAAGTACAGCCTAGAAAAAAACACCGAGATTTTTATGCTACATTGAACACTGTCTATGGTCCATGGTCTATAAGCACATACCAAATCAGATCCAAAACCGGGGAATTATTATTGTCATCATCCCATGACATCAAGTGTAGATGGGTCGAATATTTCAGCCAGCTCCTCAACCAATCCTCCAATATTGACATGGACATTGTTAGTGAAATCTCACAACTACCTGTAATAGAAGAATTGGGCAGCCCCATCACTATGGATGAGCTCATCACTGTGCTAAACAACACAAAACTTGGAAAAAGTCCTGGACCTGATGGAATACTTCCAGAAGTACTTGTTAATGGTGGCACCTGTTTGAGATCATCTTTGCTGTGCCTCTTCAATCGTCTATGGGATACTGAAAACATTCCATCGGACTTCATTGACGCAAATATCACCATCCTTTTTAAAAAAGGGAGACCGTAGCCTGTGTAACAACTACCGAGGAATCTCTCTTCTTAGTGTCGTTGGAAAAGCCTTTGCGGATATCATCCTTCAGAGACTCCAGGTCCTTGCTGAACGAGTTTATGCGCAATCCCAGTCTGGATACCGTAAAGGTAGAAGTACAATTGACGGTATCTTTACGTTACGTCAAATTATGGAGAAAAGCAGAGAACATCAAAGAGATTTACACATAGCTTTTGTTGATTTTACAAAAGCTTTTGATTGTGTTAATCGTGAGCTCCTCTTTGTCATCTTGGAAAAGCTTGGTAGCCCTCGAAAACTTACAAACATTATCAAGGCACTATACTCGAATGTACAAGCAAGAGTCATAGTTGATAGAGAACTCTCGCAAGTATTTAATTACAACTGTGGCGTAAAACAAGGCTGCAAACTTGCTCCAACCCTTTACGGCATTTACGCAGCTGTGTTGCTCCAGTTATCCTTTAAATCTATTGATCCCAACTACAGTGTAAAAGTGCGTTTCCGCTACGATGGTGACCTCTTTGATCTGCGAAGATTGAAGGCCAAGTCAAAAGTTCAGTACATGTACATACAAGAAGCCCAGTATGCAGATGACATAGCTCTATTCAGCAACAGTGCAGAGGGACTCCAATGCCTACTCACTGCCTATAATGAAGTATCTAAGAGAATGGGCCTATGTATAAACACCTCCAAGACCGAAACCATGAGTATTGACACTCCACATGACTTCTTTGTAGATGAAGTCAAGCTGGCACGTGTAGGCCGCTTCAAGTATCTCGGTAGCTATGTCTCAAAGGACTGCATGATGAATGAAGAGATCAATGTAAGAATACAAAGTGCATCATGTGCTTTTGGACGCTTGCGCAAAAGAGTGTTTGATTGTAGAGAACTGACTACAGCTACAAAAATCAAAGTCTATGATCAGTGTGTTACTCCTCTTCTTCTGTACGGCAATGAAACATGGACTCTGCACAAAAGACATGTTAATCAATTGAGAACTATTCAACAACATCATCTCAGGTCTATACTGCGAATCAAATGGGATCACTTCATCTCAAACGAGGAGGTCTTAGAAAAGGCCAATGTAGAGGACATAGAGACCAAGTTGATTAGAAATTGCCTTCGCTGGATGGGCCACGTCTGCCGTATGGATGACGACCGGCCAGTCAAAGCCTTGCTTTACGGCGAGCTAGCTGAAGGAACAAGAAAAGTTGGTCGTCCCCTTCTTCGTTACAAGGACACTTGTAAGAGTGCTCTTAAGCGTGGGGAAGCTATCGACGAGTGGAACTCTATGGTGAAAGATCGAAGCAAGTGGAGAACTCTAACCCTCAACATCGGTCAAAGGATAGACAAAAATAGGAAAGACGCATATGAAATAAAGCGTGCAAAGCGTCATAGCGGAAAGAGTCAGCAATAATAACACTCCATGAAGTATAGACAACTCGATTGTTAGACTGTGCGATGCCCGTATCGGGTTCAAAGGCGTATATATAATCAGCACTAATCCTAGTCAGGAACCTTGCCAAAGATATCTGGTTCTGTAGGCACAACTCTGAAATGTTAAGAGAGCCTTTATTAGTCTGAGAATTGGCCATTCACTTTGAGATGTAAAGGTCAGTGGTGTCAAGTGTTGGGTGCCAAGTGGAAGACTGATTTTTGAGTGCTGTAATTAGAAGATTGTATTTGCACATTTATATTCGAGGAGCTCATTCTTTACCTTTAGGATTATTTCTACAAGAGTGCATGAGGGCTTCCTTTCCAAGGGACCAATTATTTATAGGGAGAGATATGAGAAATAAAAGTCTGCCACCCGATGCTTAAGTCTAGTCTTCAATAATCCAGGCAAAAAATAATGCTCTGTCTTTCTGGCTGATGTCGATCTTCTCTGCACAGATGAAGAAAAATGGAGATCTGGGTGATTTTCTGTGCACAGGATATTATGGCCAGCTCTGGCTCACGAAGCCACAATGTCAGAACCTTGACAACTACTTTTTTGAGGGAAGTGAATCATCGAGAGAGAGAGAGAGAGAGAGATTTCTGCACCCTCACTGTGCCCTAAATAAGCCCATTGTGGGGGGCTGTAATGAGTTGACCATCTCCACATGAGGTTCCTTTTCTCTTCTGCCTCTGAGATAAAGATTCATTGTGTAAGGGCCAAAAGTGGAGTATTACTGCTGAGGTTTCACAGGCAGGTCTGAGAGCCCTCAGGGTGTGATGATAGAAGCAAAATGAAATGAGAAATGCCAGAACAGCAACATAAGGAGAACCACAATTGTGGTGGATCTGATTGGTGTGATATGAAGGATACTGAATGACCTGCCCACAAACATGGATATAATAACACAGCTCCACCATCAAGCGATTAGATTTACAACAAGTGCACGCAACCACTGGGTAAGTTCTCTTCTCATCTTACAGAATATATAAGGAATAAAACACTCCATATCATTCTCATCCTGACACAGTAAAATAATCATTGACTGGGTAGTGTGCTGAGGTGGAGTCACCAATCCAAAGCTGATTATTTTCCAATAACAGCATGTCCCAAAGTGTTTATTACCTCTTATACCAAAGCAAATGGCCAAAAATAGTTATATATTTTATTTACGAAAACATGTACTTTTTATCCATTTATAATTAAACTTCTTCATTAGTTCCTGTTTTCACAGGCATTCCCTCACCAGCTGCTCTTTTTTAAAAAAAAATCTGCTTCTCTTGAGAAAATAGATCATGTCCTTCCTCTCATACATTCAGGCCCATAAATGAAAAATTCCAAAGATAATAAAACTGAACGGCAAACATGAATCAGGAGATGACTCCTGAAAGTGGTTTGGTTTATCTGATTTGCGTGACTTTGAAAGTTGTTTTTTAATGTATTTACTAACTAAAATAAAATATTAAATGGAAGTTAAATAAAAGACAATTCCTCCATGTAACAACATAAGTAATATTATTGAGAGCTAAAGTATGTCAATTCATCTCTTTTTAAGCTCTTTTGCAGCTATTTTGCAGATAAACAGCTGAGTTTAACTGAAATGAAACATTACGGTATAAATAAGTAAAATTAGACTTCTTCTTCTTCTTCAGCACTATTGCCAGGTCGGGGTCCATCTCTTGGACCCTACTGATCCACATGTCATATTAATTGGAGCATAGTTTTATGTCAGATGCCCTTCCTGCCACAGCTCTCCCATTTCTGGGCTTGGGAAACAACCATTCACACCTATGGGCAATTCAGAGTAGCCAATTAGCCTAACTGCGTGTCTTTGGACTGTGGGGGAAACCGGAGCACTCGGAGGAAACCCACATAGATACAGGGAGAACATGCAAACCCCACATAGAAAGGCCCCTGTTGGCCGCTGGACTCGAACCCAGAACCTTCTTGCTGTAAGGCGACAGTGCTAACCACTACACCACCGTGCCGCTGAAATATAGACATTAATTAAAAAAGAGTTATGAAGAGACGTGAAGGTGGAAACAATGATCCGAGTCAAACACTACTTCAACAAAACAAAACTGAGTTCATTAGAATTTTTTAAAAGACCTTTAGAATTAGTCCAAACTCTTTAAGTCATCCAACTCTGATTGAAATTGGTACTTTTAATATCCAAATATCTTTTGTAATCACTGCATACAGTAATGTGTAATTATAAGCTCAATGGGAAAACTCTCTTTCTCTTTAGTTTTTCTTTAAATGAGTGAGTAAATGAATGACATTTTTTGTGAATGCCAAAAGTTTTAATGTAAATTCCACACATTTCATTTATTCATGAGTAACTTCTTGCCTTGCAAAATATGGATAACGGAAACAAGACGTGAGAGAGAGAGAGAACGAAGAAGTGGAAAGGCACAAACGGCGATTAAAAGATGGGTGCTTTTATAGAGCTGAACAGAGAGAACATCATTCAGATCACCTTCCCACCACCACAATCCCTGATCACCAGACACCACCAGACACTTAATGACCTTCATAAATAACTCCACCTTATTACTGACCTGAGTGTCCCTGTGTGCAGCTTAAAACCTGGACCTGGACAATAAAACAAGCTCTAAAGGCACAACTAAATATGAGTAGAATAACTCTGAACAGAATAGCTATAAAATACCTCAATCTATCTCAACCAAGAGGATGTAATTAAATCAGTGAAGATCTTTTACAGACTGGTGATTTTCTCCAAATACGGTTCTCTAAATTACACAAAGCAGAACATCAGACAACAGTTTAATCTGAATTAAAAACAGATATTTAAAAAAGTGTTGGTATTCAACAAAGAAAAATATGAAGCTTTATGTATGAAGTTTATTTAGCATGAATGGAAGGAGACTCCAGTGTCAGTGCTTTGAAACTGTCAGAGGTAAAGCTGTAATGTTTTCTGACATCTTCACTAACTTCTCCAATTTTAATTCCAACTATAAATGAAAAAAGTACAAACTTTTTTTTTTTTTTTTTATAATTGGAAAATTGTAATTGCTGTGGTACATGATGATGAATCAAACACTTTGGGACGTGCTGTTGTACATAAGGAAAATAATCAACTTCAGTTTGGTCCCAGCAACTCCGCTTCATCACACCACTATGAAGTTGACTGATTATTTTCCTACCACAGCATGCCAGCAAAGTGTTTGTATTCTGTTCATGCATTTTCATGACTCTGTCCCACCAACATGGCCATCCAATGCAGTGCTGATCTGTTTCAAACAACCTGTGCTTTGACCCACCTGAGTGAGCTCACTTTGTGGCATGTGGAATCTCTTCAGGATGATGTGAAGTGTTTTTTCTCGACATCCGTCATGTTCTGAACAAGTGGCGAAAACGCTTACACTACTACAATGCTCTAATGAAGCCATTAATTAACGAATGATTCCATGGGGACTTTTCAGGCAAGATGGAGGTTCCTCTGACAGACGATCTTCTTTATGAAGCAAGACGGCATGTGACCAAAAGCTCATAAATATCAAATACGTGGATGTGAGCAAGACACTGCACCATTGTCATGGGGGAGGCATTGAATTTATACTGAATATAATGATGAAAATATGTGGAGCGACTGGACGCAGGACATCTTTAATTTCAGGTGTAATAACTAATGTACTTACCTAATGATGGTTTATTTCAGGGTGGTTAAAGTGTGTGTGTGTGTGTGTGTGTGTGTGTGTTTGTGTGTGCATTTATCTTCATTGTTTTTATACATCAGGGCACATAAAGCATTCACATACAGCATAGTTACAGATTTCAAAGCCAAGCTGTGGAGCTTTTTGAAGATTATTATTATTACTACTACTACTACTACTACTACTACTACTACTACTACTACTACTATTTTTTTAATCTGGCACTAGAATTAGTTTGTATAGATATACAGTACCAGTCAAAAGTTTGTCCACCCCTACTCTACTCCTTCATAGGTTTTTCTGTATTTTGACTATTCTCTACATTGTCAAACAATACTGAAGACATCAAAACTATGAAATAACAAATGGAACATATATGGAATTATGTGGTAAGCAAAAAAGGGTAAAAAAAAATAGCTTGATATTTTCGATTCTTCAAAGTATCCAGCGTTTACCTTGATGACGCTTTACACACTATTGGCATTATCTTAACCAGCTTCATGAGGTAGTGACCTGGAATGCTTTTCAATTAACAGGTGTGCCTCATCAAAAGTTAATTAGTGGATGAGTTTCTTGCTTTTTTAATGTGTTTGAGATCAAACAGTAAATAGTAAATAATAAACATGGCCTGATTCCACAACTAATTTATAAGCATTGATTTGAAATGATACATTTTGATGACAAGACTATAATTATTTGTCATATAACAAGATACAATCATCTGGATTTTTTGAGCATTTAAATGAAACTTAGTCATTGTTTTCTTGTGGGGGTGTTTTTTTTTGTGGGATTTTCTGTACTGTATACTAGTTATGTACATGGATGTGCTTGTAGCTGCTGGCAAATTGCTGTTGTATAAAAGTTATAAAACACTGTTTCGGTGTGCTGGTATGGGGGTGTATTGGGGTATAGAGGGTACTTCAGGGCGGGAACAGTCGCTTTGCTTTATCACACCACTGCTTACAGATTACTTTCCTTTAACAGCATGACACTGTGGTTTATTCCTTACATATTTTAAAGAACATTAAATCAACATTAGGGGCATAATCCTGTATATGTGTGGGATGTTTATGGTTTCATCCTTTTTCGATCCATTTGCAAATATATCTTCAGGTCTGCCCTTATCTATATTTGGCTCAGAATTGCTTGAAATCCCATAAAAATTGTTTTAACAAACTTATTCACTTCCATTTTGGACTGGGCAGTTAGACAAAAAAGTACCCTAAAACTGTCAAAAAATCATATCACGAAAAATAGCAAGAGGTAATAAGACTATCATGAACTTATTCTCACTCACAGTTCTAACTGCGTCAGCTCCCTGTTGGCTCCGCAAGGTCACGCCAGTCTCTTAAAATGATTTCAGGGGTCAGCAAGTTCACTTTTCTTCACCATGGCTCCAGAGAGAAGAATTGGAGAGGAAAAAAAAGTGTCTGAGTGAAACACTAAATCAAGACTACAAGATTGTTTGAGATTTCATTAGATGGGTTTTTTCAAGTGTGTCAGTCATGGCAGCGTGTCAATGACTTCCTGACCTCCTTCACCTTTTGTTAACATCTCCAAGTCCCACAGCAGGTCCGTAAAAATGAGGACGGAACCCCAGAGAGAGGAGGGACATGCCAATGAGGTGATATTAATCTGAATAGTCATGGTAATGGTTTTCTTGGATTTCATACAAATTAGCCCCTCACCAATCATCTCCTTCAAAAACCAACACCCACTCACCTGACTTCTAACTTACTGAACCCTTGATAACTTAATAACTGTCCTGTGCAAATTTGCAGTAATTTAACACTTCACAGTGCTTAACGTCATCTACATACTTTATCTTTGAAGACCTGAAAACCACCACATATTTATCCAGACCAGAAAACAGCAGGATACACAGCTAAATAACTGACCTTCTCAAATGTATTGCCCACAAATACTTGATTCTTAATACCTCTTGGAGAATCCCAAACCCTTTTAAGGGTCTCTGTAGAACTGGCAAACGCATAATCACTGTTGTTTTCTATCACATTTCCATCTCCTGGAGAAAAAAAACCCAAAAACAATTCACTGAAGGTGAAGGGATGTGAGGCGTGATAGATGTGCATTTGTTTCTGATTCCACCAACTTTATCAAGGTGAACTTTGACCAGTGAATTTGCAAACCTAGTTCTTGTGATCCAACAGAAAATAAGAAAGGGGAGCAGGGTTTACATCATTTCTCCCCAAATTGATCTTTCCAATTCTCACCATTTTATTGTGGTATTTTTTTTTTAAATCTCTCTTCCAGCTGGGATTTCTAGGATCTGGTTATGAATGTTAGTACCTCTGAGAACCCTACAACAGAAGGCTGTTGGAACACCTTTAGGAAGCCAAGCACCTGAGGAACCCATATAAAACCCTGTACATGAATGAAAAGCTCTGGTTTTATCCTAGTATGGGTATAAGTCTGAAGCTTGCAAGTAAAATCATTACTTGCCTTCAGAAATAATCAATTGACACCTGAGGGATACTTGACTCTACACCTTTGTCAGGTCCTACTGGAAATAACCAGTTATTATTGGTCATTTAATTAAATTGGATTAGTTCCACTTAAACTTAACCCTCTCGCCATTTCCCTGTCAGTCTTCTGCAGGCAGCAAAGCCATTCGATTTAGTTTAATCATCAAAAGATCTCTGTTTCTCTCTCTTCAATAGGATTAATCCTGTTAGGATATCAAACACAACCACATGCAGGTGAAAGGAAAAAGTTTGGGCTTTTATAAATGTTGTATACTTTGTGTTTGGAGAGCAGATCTGGCACTGATGTGATTTTGAGACAGCCTCTCGAAGGACAGCATAATTGGACTGAGAGAGGAGAGAGGGACGACACCAGACTGCCGAGGTCAGCGCAAACAAGCAAAGGTGAGCTCAACACACTGATCTATTAGGTTGATACTGGATGGTGCCTTATTTGTGAAAGCAGAATGGTGTCGCTTTAAAACGAGGTGTTTAAAGCGTTTTAGAAAAGTACCGTGAAACCAAAAATCAGGCTGTAGCATCAAATCTAGCTTGTACCTGGCGATTGCTCTTGTAAAGGGCTGTGATTTCTGTTAGGTTCAACCACTATCACAGGGAAAGCTCAAGGGCAAGACAGGCAATTGCTTTGGGCTCTGAGTCACATGGGACCTCCAGGCAGCATGCACCAAGCTGAGAATATCGGCAGAAGTTCAGTTATATTTCTATTTATTAAAATAGGAAGCATCACCAATATTATTGTGGGATGTATGAACATATAACATTTTATCATTACTTTCTTCTGATTTAAACTATTTTCTGAATAAATCAACACCATCTTACATTTAGCATCAGCTGGGAGCTTTCCCCAACCCTCAGAACTCTGAGAATTCCCAGCCTCCAGCTCAGTATTGGCAATGACAATAATACTGTTTCTAAAAGTAAGGTTTACCCAATACCCACACACTTTAAATACCTACACACTTTAAATAGGCCTGGGTATGACTTTAAACTACAACCGATGGTGAGTCTCAGGTCCGGGAGGACTTGAGTATTGGGGAAAATGGAGTTACCCCTTAATCACCATTGCTCCCAGGTCCACTCTGACCCGGAGTGGTAGCACCTGCCTGGGTTCCAGCTATGGGTTAAATAGTACATCACCAATAAGGCGCTGGCAGCAGGGTGCTTTTCGGTGCATTGTGGCAGATGAACCCAACAGGGTCAATGGCACACCACCAGATGGCATGCGGAAGAGCCACACAAATGGCCAATGGATGGCATCACTCGGCAAGTCAGTTGTCACTGCGGGGCAACTTCCATACCCGTAAGGTCTGTGGCACTTTTGTGCACCACTGAGCATCAGGTCTGGAGGTCCAGGGAGACAACATGATGGGGGCACGACATCGTTTGTCTTACCTTACTATGCAAGGTGCTTCATTAGGAGAGGAGAATAGTATGCAAGAGCTCACAAGGCCAGACATTCCATGGCGGCTCGGCCGGGCTGTTCGTGCCACTGCTGTGGGCGACTCTGTCGCTCTGGTGCAGGCCTCGCAGCCCATCTGCGTTTCTGCGCATCCTAATGAAGCAGTCATCATCTCTAGCAATGGACAGCCACTGCCGCCGACAACACACTTTAAACCTAATCAAACGATTGTGTGTGTGTGTGGGGGGGGTATGTTTTAGTCCACTTTTAAAAGACGCAACTAATTTAGCAGACATTCGACCTTCAGACTTCCAGACAGTGGGACCATAATTACTGAAGGCACCATAGGCTGATTTAGTGTTTATTCTCAGTACCGTGAGGAAACCTTCACTAGACGACTTTTTCCTTTATGAAGGGATCTGAATGGTGTGTATTCAGAGAGCATGTCAGCAGTGTAGGAAGGAGCTAAGCCACTTGTACACTCAGTGGCCACTTTAATAGGAACGTGTTGTTGATTCTAAATTTCCTGTTCTTGGCTGCAGGAGTGGAACCCAGTGTGTTCTTCTGCTGTTCCATGCTCAAATGCTTTTCTGCTCATCACGGTTGTAAAGACTGGTTATATGAGTTACTATATCCTTCCTGGCAAAAAAGCTCGAACCAATCTGTCCCTTTTCCTCTGACCTCTCATCAACAAGGCGTTTCCACCCACAGAACTGTCGCTCAGTCAAGGTTTTTTGTTTTTCACACCATTCTGTGTAAACTCTAGAGACTGTTGTGTGTGAAAACCCCACGCGATCAGCAGTTTCTGAAATATTCAAACCAGTCCATCTGGCACCAACACCCATGCCACAGTGAAAGTCAGACTTTATAGATCACAATTTTTTGCATTCTGATGTTTGAAGTGAACATTAACTGAAGCTCTTGATTTGTATCTGCATGATTTTATGCATTGTGCTGCTGTC
>JAODTV010000022.1:36076432-36086982 GCA_025399955.1 Galeichthys feliceps
GCCGTATTCTGCCTTGCTACGTACACCTGCTACGTATTTACTACGTGCTGCTATGTATTTACTACGTGCTGCTACGTATCTACTACGATGTTGCTAGGTATTGCCAGGTATTGCCAGGTATTGCTCCGTTTTACTACATAATTACTACAGTATGTATTTTTTACCTACTACGTATTTTCATACGTAGTTAAACAGAGCAAAACGTAGCCTTAGTGTGACAGCATCCTAAGTGTCCCTTTAAAGTTTCCGGGGTGATTATCCAATGACACTGTCGAAGCCGCGATGTTTGACAGCATGGGGGGTTTTATAGCCCTTAAAGCCGGGTTAACGTCTGTCATTTCATTTTGAAGAGTATCTTTTTAAAAAAGCACTTGAAAGTTGTGGTGATGTTTAATGGCAGTGTACGCTGCTGTATGGGAGCTATAAATGTTTCAGCATCAGTCAGACAGCAAAGAGTGTCATCTTACAATGAGGCATCAATTTAACACTTCTGAAAAGTATATAACAGTGATGTATGATGTACAAGTGACAAGTTAAATTGAAAGACGTGTGTCTCGTGCGGTGTTTGTTTGTTTGTTTGTTTTTACTGAAATGGATTGAGTCCATGTGAGTGTATACGTGATGGTTGTTCATCTCTGTGATAGATTAGCGACCTGCCCAGGGTGAACCCTGCCCCTCAGCAGATTGGTTCCAGCTTCCCCCGTGACCTTGATGGATAAGTGGTATAGATGATTGATGGATGGATGGATGGATGGAGTCCATTTGCAAATCAATCCATAATTTTTTTTTTTTTTTTTTTAAGTTTAGATCTTTATCCTATGATGAAACATTTTCAGCTTGGTAGGCATGGTCTTTTGTTGGATTGCCCCCCCCCACACCTACCATCACTGACCTGTTTGATGAGGATGAAAATGATGTGACTCATACACTAAAACCTTCACACTCACCACATCTTAATTCAATTGAACACCTACAGAAGATTTTAGCATGTTTTTTTTTTTCTTTAATTTTTCCTTTAAGCGTTCTCCACCACCAACTCAAGGAAGATCTTTTGGCTGAACAAAACTGTGGTTCATCCCTCCAGAAACTTGTAGAGTTGATCTCAAGGTGCATTGAAACTGTTGTGGTGGATCATGAAGGCCCGACACATTACTCACACACTAGCTAGTAAAGTTACTTGCATAAGTGAGCTGCAGCTAATAAAATTTTAAGCCATGGACCAATTAATTTACATTTGCAACCATAATCATCAACAGTTTGCTCCGCCATGTTTGTTGGCTGGAATAAAGAGTTGAAAAGGACCCAGGGTGGAAGTCTCTACCCTCCCAGAGACTTCAACAATCTGTGTCAAGAGCATTCTGGTGACTCGTGGCAGCATTTCCAGAGATGGTGAAAGACATTTTTTTTTTTTTATATTATTAGCTGTGTACTGATTTGAAAGTGGAATAGCTTCCATTATATTTCAGTGTACTTCATTAAAAAGCTCACTATAATGCATAACCAACTTCAGTTTCCATATACTCCTTCTTTTTCAAGTTTTCTCCCCGTCTTTTGGCCTTTCCAGAGTGAAAGATCAAACTCATTCGAATTCTGAGCATTTATTTATTTAAAAACACTTGTCAAAAAGTGCTGGCTTTCTGTCAGGTTTGTAATTAAAACAATTTTACAGCAGGTTGCTTTTAACATGCCTGTGAAAATGCAGGCAAGCAAGCGAATGTTGCTGGGGTGACATTTACAAAGCGTAATGGGGAGAGATTTTTATCTGCTACATCTCTGCACTACGGCAAAATCTGAAGCCTAGCAAGCAAACATGAGGAGGAGGCCAAGGGCATTTTAATGCTATGATATGGTTTCATCCTCTGAAGGCGTTGGTGAGGAAAGAAATGATCTGATGCATGAAAAAAATCTGGATTTATGCATGAGAGTTTTGATTAAATATACTCGTCAAAGCCAAAAAGTGAGCAAATATGCTCTTTAGTACATTTGATGTGTACATTTATGTTTGAAGAGCATGTGTGTGTGTGTGTGTGGCATTCTTGCCTACAATTCCTATAAAAAACATTTTTTACTCAATACTATTTGAGCATTTAATATGGAGTTAAAATATCTGTTCTCCGAGGATCTATATGCATTTGTGCCAAAGCAAATAGGATTCATTTCTCCACTGTTGTTATTGATCAGAATTTGGAACCACACACATACACACACACACACAGCCTGTTTCTCCATCTGTCAAATAGCTTCTAAACAAATGCATTCTTCACTCGGAATATGAAAAATGTCTTATTTAACAGCAATTTATCATGTTTTATTTATTAAAGAACAACACATATGTGTTGTCCATTTCGAATAACATTTAATATCCACAAAGTTGCTTCCTGTTTTCATTTACATGATAGCACTCATACACAGCCGTTCCCTCACCAGCATCAATAAGACTTGAAAATGCAGCTTGTCATGTTCCTGAGAAACTCCTCTGTCCCAAAGAACTAAAGTTACAGCTTTATCTCTGACTGTTAACAAAGTGCTGACACTGGATACTCCTTCCATAAATGTTACATAAACACATTTCTCCTTACAGAAAACCTCACCATATCAATGATTACACTTTTTTTAATTTGTTTATGTGGCATGTTTATTGTACATGACCCTGTTAGTATAGAAACAATAACCTATTTAGATAACCTATAAGAGCAAGTGCATTATTAAAAGCTGTGAGCTAAAATAACCCAGTGGCAAATTAATCTACATTACACTGTATGTCTATATTAATTCCTGCAAACTGGGTACCTTAAAGTTTTTGCTTCACTAGTTTTAAAGGCTGAAGAAAACCAGAGAAGGCTGATCTTAGTCCTGATAGACTAATCACGTTCTGCAGGAAGATGACCCTGTAAAATGATTCTGGCTCAGATTCAGACCTCCAATTCTCACCTGACACCATCTGTGAAGAGATGAAAATGATGGCAATATCCCTGCTATTCCAGTCTGTTGCTTTATCTCTAACAGCACAGTAGATTAAGATGGTGTTTTTTGGCAGGTAGGTAATCGGCCTCATTACTGGAATCTATGAAATTATGACCAATGTCGACTTGCCAGGTTCTGAACAGTGGGCCTGTCGCTCGACACACTAGTTAGAACTTCACAGAAGGTTGGCCAGTCATGGAAAATCAGAGGTTCTCATTTAGTTTTGTAATGAGAAGGACAAGACTGAGTCAAGACCAAGACCAAAGGGGGCAAGTCAAGTCAAGTCCAAAACCAGCAAAGGGCAAGATCGAGCCAAGACCATTGGGGCAAGATCAAGTCAAGAATAAGACCAACAGTGTGCCAAGGCAGAAGCAAGATTGATTCCAAAACAAGACCAGAGTGGAGTAAGACCAAGTCAAAACCAAAACCAACAAAGGTCATGACCGAGTCAAGATGAAAAGAGTCAAAGGGTAAGACTGAGTCAAGACCAAGACCAAAGGGAGCAAGTTTAAATCAAGACCAAGACCAACAAATAGGAAGACTCAGTCAAGGGCAAGGTCGAGACAAAACTGAGACCAAAGGAGGCAGGACTGAATCAAGACTAAGACCAAAGGGAGCAAGACCAAGACTGGGTCAAGACTAAGATCAGAGCAGAATCTACAAATAAATAATATCCCTGATGCCGTGTATTCTGAACCTGACTTTTGGTTCGTTCCAGCACACTTCTATTCCAAGATATTCAGGAAAGTCCATGAAAGTACATCAAATGAGACATCAAATAAGATATTAAATTAGATACTGTTACTGTTACTGTTACTCACTTATTGATGGTCCATTGCAAAGCTGCATCACATATCACTTGGCATAACACATCTGCAACAAACACATCATGGTAATCAATAAGAACATTATTGAGCCTGTATAATAAACCCTTAATCATCAACCTTTGAATGTATACAAGATTCTTCTTCATCAAAGTCTCATGAGGGCATTGTTTCCTTTTTGATATATGTGTACCCATAGTTTTATTAATTACTAATATTTTCAATAATTATCTTGATCATTTGCTGCATTTTATTGGGTTTTTGGAATGTGGGGAGGGCATTCCCCTGTCCCCTGTCCCCTGTCCCCTGTCCGGTGGTGTAGTGGTTAGCACTGTCGCCTCACAGCAAGAAGGTTCTGGGTTCGAGCCAAGTGGCCGATGGGGGCCTTTCTGTGTGGAGTTTGCATGTTCTCCCCGTGTCTGTGTGGGTTTCCTCCGGGTGCTCTGGTTTCCCCCACAGTCCAAAGACATGTAGTTAGGTTAACACGGGGCGGCCTTGGGCTGAAGTGCCCTTGAGCAAGGAACCTAACCCCCAACTGCTCCCTGGGCGCTGTAGTATAGCTGCCCACTGCTCTGGGTATGTGTGTGTGCTCGTTGCTCACTTGTGTGTGTGTATGTGTGTGTTCACTGCTTCAGATGGGTTAAATGCAGAGGAGAAATTTCACTGTGCTTGAGTGTGCATGTGACAAATAAAGGCTTCTTCTTCTTGTAAAATCATGCAAAAATTAGACCTTTGTTTGTCTAACAATGGATTGTATATTTCCAACAAAGGTAGGTAAAAATAAAGACAGTAACAATATGGCTGAAAAATGTTTTGGAACCCCTGAGCTTTCGCTTTAGTTAATGTCAATGGGGTGTATTCAGAGTTGTTAACAAGTTCAAAAGATACATTAATATTTATATGGGGAATGGTGAGTGCACCGAGACCTTTGTCAGTACCATCTAGACCACCACCTTTAAACATAAGCATTCACCTTTAGGCCTAAGAAAATAAGGGGATAGAAAATGTGGACTGAAGAAACAAATCAAGTTGTTTGCTGTGAACTTCAATGTGATATAACATGAAAGCAAGGATATACTGTATGAATAAGAAGAAGGCAAGCATTCAAATAAATATCTAGTCATTATATTGGCAATAAATTGCTGCATGAATAGTCCTAACTGTAATCATCATATTTAGTTTAATTTAACAATATGGCTTCCACCGTCACTCTATCTTATAAAATAGCACTTGATACAGCGCAAATAATTTTTTGCACAATGAATTTAAAGTACAACAGCAGAAAGTGTGAATCTTAGCTGAAAAATATTGAATCTACTGTTGTTTTATTGCTTTTATGCTCTATAATATCCCGAAAGTTAATTGCATACACAAGTTAATGTAGCCACATAATGTGTTTGGGGGGGATGTAGGCTATTTTATCATACTTATTTATTTTGTTTAATTAATAAAATAATGCCAAGGATCTTGTTAATGTCATGTGTTCTCCGTACATGTCTAACCAAGCACTCATGTGCAACACTTACAGCTCACTTTAAGTATAGTTAAGAATTTTATCCATATAAATTTCAGTTAAAATATAAAATATATGCCCTGTATCTTTTATTGTGACTTCATGCATCTGAAATCAAACCAGATCCAGTCGTCAGGTTTCATTTATAACATGCTGTCAGAAAAATCTCAGTTTTTCCTTTCCTCTTTCTGGTCATGAAGAGAATTTTAGAGCAATGATCCGTGGTGTAGCTTTAGCAGTTAGCATTAGCCAGCTCTGAGAGAGAGCGCAGGCTCTGTAGGCGGTTGTGAGAAGAGGACAACTTTGCTTCTTGGGTGCTTTTATTCAGTAGATGATTGTATGTAGGATTAGAAATGAAGCAGAGACTGAGAGAACATGCACTCAAACACACACACAGAGTCTGAATCCATGGGAATGGAGGCTGCTGAGGTTCAAGGTCAAAGCCAGAATAGAGGAGCCTGGGGCTGCATTGTCTGCTGTAGCCCCACACCCACCACTCACACCACACACACACACACACACACACACACACGCAGAGCCCTTGACACACACAGTCCCACATATCGCTATATGCGTGCATGTGTGTGTGTGTGTGTGTGCGGATGGATGGATGTTACCCTGACTTGTCCATGACCTAACATGCGTGTTTGACTATATCGCTAAACACACTGTGCATGCTCTCACTGCACATTAAAATCCATTTTGTGTACAAACATTTCATGACCTAAAGAAGTCATATAAAAAGAAACCGAACTAATAGCCACAGCTGTGTCAGACTGCTAAACAGGCCAGCTAGTAGTGAGAAATGATCTAAGGCCCAGCTGGTGAAAAGAGAAACTGCGACTAGGCCTGACGAAAGGGGCAGTGATTAGCTCCTTTGTTGGAGGTCTGTTGAGCTTCATTGGTTTCAAAGAAAAGACGTCTGATGAGTCCATCCAAGCTTGGCTGAAACTTTGTATGGTAGACAAACTAGGTTATGGTGGTCTCCCTTGTGTGAGGCTGTATAGCAGAAAGATACAGAATGCTCACACATATGGTCAACCGATTTCAGGACCCAACAAAAGCATTTTCTCATGTGCTTGTTATTGTGCACACTTGACAGAGCAAATACTATATATTACACTCATGAATAAGTATGTTTTGTGAAAAGCTTAATTTGTGTTACTTACTGGTTCAGTATTTACTTTGTCGTGTCTGTTGCTTGTTTATTGTAGTACCATTTCATACTACGTGTAGTTTAACATTAAAAAGTTAATATAGTAAATATAGTAAACTCTACAAGAATAATAAAACCGAAACACTGCTTATGAATTGTGTATTCATAATGCAGCATAAAGGCATTCGTGACATATTATATTGCATGCATAATACCATATAATGCCTAAAATAGTTGCACATAGGTAGTTATTTTAAAATAGATACCATATAAAGCATTTTATAAAGTCAGATTACATCAAACAATTATTCACTGAAGGTGAAGTGAATATTGGTGAATAATAACTGAGACGGAGTCGAGGTATAAATACACTGGTGATTTAAAAAAATGTTTAAAAAAAAAATTATTTCAAACTTCAAAAGCGCCATGCAAATGTAATAATGGCGCGGCACAGACTTGTGTTACTTATCTACGCCGAGTCACATAAAATACTTTGTTTTGAAACCGATAAAATAAATCACAATTCCACCTTACCTTGGAGTGACTTTAGACCAAACTTCGTAGCATCTTTAGTGCTTTTAGGAACAGCTTTTTCTTTCATCATTTCTAATGCTTCCTCGCTTACGGTGACGAAGCCATTGGCCATCATTTTGCCGAGTCGCTCGAGGTGATTATCGAGAAATAATCCGAATCTCTCGACCAATCAGCACGCACAATAATTCATATAATCACCTCTGTATTTATACTAAAATGCATTATAATATATAGTACTGTGTGTTCATAAGAATATTCTGTACACTAATTCACAGTCTCTGTTATAGTATATATTATAATACATCATAACATAGACCTTTCATTTTTCACTGAAACCTTATTCACACATTTTTTAATGCTCCTGTTACTTAAAGTTTGTTATGACCTGACATTATTATATACTATGTATGTTATAACCTTCAGTCCAGATATATAGATACAATGGTAACACTTTCTATGAAGGTTTTATCTATAATAATCTTTGAACATGACCATATCATGTTATAATGCATTCGTAAGCCATTATACACATTGTTTTAATTATTCGTGAAACTTCATGACACTTTATATCATTACGCATTGAAATTAGTGCTCATGACACGTTATACCACCAAGCCAAACTTTGCATAGTGCATTATGAGAAGCTATAATGGTAATAAATGTGTTATAAACACTACTTATAAAACATTCCTAAACAGTGCTAAATAATTACAATGATGTGTATGAAGACTCATGAATGTATTATAGCATGTTATGAATATCTTCATAAGTGATTATGAATGTCATTATACACATGGCCTTTATAGAATGTCTTATTGATACAACATTAGTACCTGTGGTGTTCTTATGAACAGACATTATAATGTCTTATATACAGAAGAATGAGCTTATAAAGCTATAACTACTTATATGTCAAGTGTTATAAGGTATTATGTATTCTGTATAAGATTATAAATGCATCTATAATCCTTATGAACATGGGATTCATTTGAATCCCATGACTGACTGATTTACAATTACTGATCACAAGATTGACTCTGATCAGTAATTGTAATATTATTTTTTTAAATCTCTTTCATAGTGCAATGGTGTATACACTGTCAGAAATAGGGGTACAGTAGGAGTTCACTTCTGTCCCCAAAGGTACAATCTACACTAATGTACCCCCCAGAGTTGATTATTGGACCTCGAGGTAACTATGTGTACCTTTTTAGGGCCAAAAAGGTACATAAATGTTCCCAAGCAGTATATAAAGGGTACAAATAAATACCTCAGAGGGTCCTGCCCCAGTGACAAGCCATTGTACCCATAAGGGTATAATAATGTACTTTATTTTCTGAGAGTGTAGGAAGATTTGTTCAAGTCCCCAAATTTCAGTATCTAAGCTGAGTCTAATTGTTTTTATGAACCTGAGAGCATCCCAGCATCAGAGTATGATTCCTCCACCCAGGCCCCAGTAACAGAGCCAGGCTCCAGAGAATGTGTTCACTTCGCAGCCAGCTTGAGCCACGTCCATTTCCAAATGTGCCATGCATAACAACTTTACTGTGCCCCAAATTGGATCTGAAAGCAAACAATTTGGTGAGGGAGAAATAGTGGAAGGTGTCTATGAGAATGCCTGAGAATAAAGAGAGTGAGCTGTTCTCAATGTTGTTCAGATCAATTAAGACGTCAATGTTATAATTGTGTATTGATGAGTGGGAATGCTTTAAATGGCTGACAAATGAAACTTGCGTAAAAGCAGGATATGGAGTGTGTCTCTAAACGGATTTGAAAATAATTTTTCCTCTGACTGTCCATATTTTAAAAATGTAAAATGATTGAAAGTATGTGTATGTGGGCAAACACTTTCCTCTCAGGCAATGATCCGGTGTGATGTCTTATGATAAAAGAGAGAAAATCATCAATGTCAAATTCAAGTTCAGAATGAAGACTGAAATACTGAGCAACCCACCCAATACGGAAACACCCCCCTCCCCCCTCACCCCCAAACCCTTGGCTGTCTAAAGCTAAAATCTTTGAATCTTGGTCAAAGGAGTACATAAATTCCCCCAGGCTAACCTGCTGTGGGCCCGAGCATGTGGACTTTTTTAGAGCGATGTCATGGCAGGACACTATCTCAAGGATTTAGATCTGGTGTTAAACCCCTCTGGGGGTGGTTTAACTGTGGGCTAAACTGCACACATTTTCTCACTCTTTCCTTTTCTTATTCCTGATCATGTTTTGTTTAATGTCCATTCCTTTGCGAAGCAGAATCAAAGAAATGACATCGAGGTTTGTAAGTTGTAATGAGTTCTCTGTGTGTGTGTGTGTGTGTGTGTGTGTGTGTGTGTGTGTGTGTTCGAGTCACTGTTTGAGTGGTCTGTTCATGGCACAGGCTGGAGAGAAGAGCTAGCCCACATTTCTGAGAGCCTCAACAAAAGGCCGTCTCTGTCCATTGTGTACGAGCTGTTTTTCCCACGAGAGGCCCGTCTGGCTGAAAAGGGAGTGTATCAGTTTCCCCTGACATGGATGTTTATTCATCCTGTGGCCAACCATGCTGCCAGCTCAAAAGGATTCACCTTACAGTTTTTGATGTGTTTGACACACACAAACATAGAGACACACTTTTTTTTTCAGGCTTGGGGGTGAGTTCTGTGAGTGTGAGCTTTGTCCATGATGGAGGTGACAGTATCTAGGCCATGCATATTGTACATCTGCTACACTGGATACATATTTGCTTACACCTAAATAATGAATAATTAGTTGAGTACGTCCTGAGTAGGTCACAAATCTGATTTTTGATAGTTGTATTAAAACCATAGTCCAGAATCTCTTCCAACTATTGAGCCATGTTCGACTACTAGTAACAAACTAAACCATGGGATATCAACTGGTGGACCGTGGTCCAGATCCGAAACCAGCAAAGCATTTCAGCTGAGTTCTTGAAGAATACTGTAGCCGAGCTAATACGAGTAAATGTCTGAAAAAGGCTGTAGTTCAGAGATTTTTGTTTTTTAAACATGACCCAAGGATCTGTAGCAGATCCTCTGTTGTGGTTTATCCAAAAACATGCATTCATGTAAATGTTTTAGCTGAAAGCAGCTCATCAGATCAGAGACTAGCTACAGGGCTAAAGACATTAGCTCAGAAAGGGAAGAGTTTTCAAAGAATTTCATGACATGGTTAAGTGTTAAAAGGTAAGTGCTGTAGCCATTAAAGTGCTAGTCGTACGAAAATGACATCATAAAATCCCGGGTTTTCTGTGTGTGATATGCTCAAATAGGTTGTAAAGTTCACCCATAAATAAAAAATTGGTTTGAAAAAGAATTTTTTTGCATCTGAATGCTGTTCCAAAAATCACTAAAAGCTTGTCCGCCATTAGATCGCAGCGATTTATCGGTCAGCGGCGCTGCATGTGTGATGTCATATGCGCTACTGCCTTCTTTTGTAAAGCTCTCTACACAACTTTATGACAACAAGGACGAAGTAGTGACTCAGAGTAAGCATGTTTTGGTTTGCTTTTAGATCAGTAATTGTCTGTCGTCTATCTAAGTATTATATTTGGCCACATAGAAAC
>JAODTV010000022.1:36334075-36344887 GCA_025399955.1 Galeichthys feliceps
CCTTTTGGTATTGCTTTCCTTTTATTTTTGATTATTGTGACTGCCGTTCGAGAAAACAAAATAAATAAATAAATAAAATAAATAAATGGCTGGTGATGTCATCTACTCCGCATCTACTACATATATAAAATATACTGATACATACTACTACGTGTTGCTAGGTATTGCTACATACTACTACGTGTTGCTAGGTATGGCTACGTACGTACTATGTACTGGCACGTATTCACTACGTATGAAAATTTTGCTACGTCTGGGAAGGAAATTTTGCGCATGTTGAAAAAAATTTAGAGCCGGGCCGTATTCTGCCTTTCTACGTACACCTGCTACATATTTATTACGTGCTGCTATGTATTTACTACAATGTTGCTAGGTATTGCTACGTATTGCCAGGTATTGCTGTTTATTTCTCCGTTTTACTACTTATTTACTATGTATTTTTTACCTACTACGTATTTTCATACATAGTTAAACGGAGCAAAACGGAGCTTTAGTGTGACAGCACCCTTAAATACATCACAAAACTTCATGCTGAAATGTTTCTCGATATTTTCATAAATTTTCTGTATTCTATTGGCAAAAAGTTTTAGCCTTCTTCTCCCAAAGATGATTTTAGCATCTAAAGAATGAACAGTGTGTGTATTGTTGTAGTAAAATAATGAATGACAGAGTGACTTTTTTCAGTGCTAAAAAATTAATCATTTAATTGTGGAACCGCACAGTGACACTGTTATCACTCTGACATTGATTATTTTCCTACTTTCCTTCACATTAATATCCTTGAAACAAGTCAGTTCCTGTTGTCACTTACATTATAGCAGCGATAAACAGTCGTTCCCTCACTGGTCTCTCTTTAATCCCTCTTTTGACGTGAATAAGACAAAAAAAATCACAGCGTGTCTTTTTACAGAGAAACCGCAAGATGTCAGGAAACTAAAAGTTACAGCTTTACCTCTGACTGTTACAAAGCGCTGACACTGGAGACTCCTTCCAGAAACATCTTACTTAAAAAAAAACAAAAAAAAAAACCTACTTCACCATGTCAACGATTTTTTTTAAAAGTCCATTTACAATCCAGAATTCAGCAGTGCTGTTAAAATAAGTTTAATAAACTTATATTTCATTATAATATTCTTTCTGTAAATCCATCTGTCTAAAGATGATTTTCATTATAATCTACAGTAACTTTGAGCCTAAAGCAGGTTAGCTCTCACATGCGGGGTCAGCATTCCATTTCCTGTTTGCAGGTTTCATGAAAAAAAAAAAAAAAATTTCAAACATTAATATAGATGTATTTCGAAAAACTCCTATGTTAACAGTAATATTTATTATCCTCTTCCTCCTTAGCATTTCCTGTGCCTGCAAATGTGGCTAACCCACCATTAGCATAAATAAGGTTAGGATAATGAGTTTGTTTTTATCCTCTGGAAAGAAAACATTTGTCCAAAATCTTAATGAACTTATTTACTTCGCATAACATAACTCCAATTTCATTCCTCCTCTCCTCTCGTCTGGAGATAATGCCTTGACTGGAGATAATTAAACTGATTTCAGCGTCGGGATTTATCTGTGAAACACAGTTGGATTCCAATTTAAAAAGTTTAATTCAAAATTTTAATGAGTTCCTTTTCACAGCATGAAAATAGCTCCATGGGAAATCTTCCTGCTTGTCGAGTCATCTGGGGTTCTGTGGTTCTGGGGTTCTGTACTTGAGAACATACACTATGTTGAGAATATTTCCGAATATGTGTTTGGATTGGGGTATGTGTGATGGGTTTGTTGAGGAGAGGATTGTGTAAGGTGGTGCATCTTCCAGCAAATAAAACTGAATTTAATTCAATTAATAGAGGTGTTTTAGAAATGTTAATTCTACAAATACTTGTATTAGACTATAAATAAGACAAGACACCAATGCTGACATCACTCAGGACTATGTGATATGAATTTACGTTTTACATACAGAGCAAACTCATTCTGCACAACACTGTATACATTTACACTTACACAAGTGTCCTCAGTGAAGTTCTCATCAAAGACCATCTCCTAAAACCAAAGATTCAACGTTTTAATCTCAGAGATCAACTTAGCGATAATACGCATTTTGAAAACTACACAAAATAAAAAATATGGGGAACTAAACCTCACAAACCAATATTGAAATACTACGTTCTGAGAAAAAAAAGCTTCTTCAAGGGGTCTTTAGGGGGTTCATGAGACAATTACATATTCTTATCCTTCTAAAAAGCTTCTACATGGAACTCTTTCTGATAGGGAAAGTTTTTAGTTAGACCTAATGAAGACCAGAACCCTTCAGACCTTCTACTTGTCCTCCTCTTTCTCCTCCTCCTTGACTTGCTCTGGTGCAGCCTCTTCCTTCACTTTCTTCTGCTCCTCATCTTCATCCTCATCCTCTTCCACCTCCTCTCCAGCATAGTGTTCTATCCAGACAATACGCTCTTTCAGTTTTTTCTGAGTTTTCTCGTAATCCATGAGCAGTTTCTTGACTTTGGCCTGCATCAGCTCCATGGTGTTGTAAATGCGGTTCACTCTGTCCTCAAGGTCCTTCTGGTCTGGCTTCAAGTTGGCCGGGTCCATTTCAATCAGGCCATCTTTCATAAGGATCTGCCTCCCCTTTTCCTCCAGCATGCTTTTGGCATCAGGGTACTCGGTGAGCGCTTCCATTAAGTCATCCTTGGACAAGCAGAATAGGTCTGAGTATCCGATGCTGCAGATGTTAGCTGTCCTGCGGTTCCCTGCTTTGCTGCCTTTGATGTTGAGGATACTGATCTCGCCAAAGTAACTTCCATCACCCAGAACACAAAACTGTGTGACACCATCATCAGCTACCACAGCCAATTTTCCCTCTTTGATGATGTACATCTCCCGGCCAATGTCACCCTTGCGGCAGATGTAATCACCGGGGCTAAACACCTGAGGTCGTAATTTAAGAATGAGCTCAATAAGCAGTCCTGCTTCACAGTCAGAGAAGATCCTCACCTTCTTCAACGTATCCAGGTGAACGTTCATACCAATCTCTGCTCGCAGCTTGTCTGGCAGGTACCGAAGTACCTCCCTTTCATCTTGTGCCTTCTTATTGGTCCACAGATAGTCAAACCACTTGATGACTCGCTTTTCCAGGTCCTTGCTGACGTGCCGCACGTGCATGTACTGCTTGATGTTGTCGACGCGTGCCTGAAACTGGGCTTGGGCTGCATTCATGTTGGAGATCATTGTGGCGATATTCCCAACAATGGTGGCAAAGACCAGGACTCCAACCAGGAAGTCTATGACATGGAAGAGGAACTCAGAGTCCAGCTCAGGAGATGGTGTTTCCCCGATGGTGGTGAGAGTCAGTGTGGACCAGTAGAGGCTGAAAGAGTACTTTCTCAACAAGTCCCCAAACTCAGGTTCAGTGAGTGCCGGGTAGACCCAAGGATCTGCACCAAAACCAATAGATTTGGAGAAGGAGAAGTAGAGGCATGCATTCCAGTGAATGATAATGATGATATACATGACCAAAGTGCAGATGCGGAAGATGTTAGGATAGTTGGTCATGGTCTGCGAAAGGTCAAAGAACTCAAACATGCGGTTGATGCGTAGCAGCTTGTTGATTCGGATCTCAGGGTAGTCCAGTCCCAGGATGAAGTACAGCACGTCGGTGGGTATCATTGAGATGACGTCGAGTCGGAACTGAGGGTTGTCTGTATAGTGCTTGATGAGGAGTTTCTGATCTTTGATAAGCAAACCCTGCTCGAGGTAGCCTGAACGAAAAAACACAAATGCAACACTGCAGAGGAACTTCAATCTATTCTATCCTGTATATATACAAACCAATGAAATCTTTCTGAAAGTTATTGTGCTTTAACACAAGTTCTCACCAGTCCTTGCTCTGAAGGCCATATCAGCCAAGTAAATGAGATCACAGATATAGTCGAGAAAGAACCATGTGATCAGATATTCATGCTGCAGTTCTTCAAAGCAGGCTCTGGATAAAAGAAAGATGGATTATTGCAAGTTTCACGCTCCAGTAATGAGAGTTAAAACATGCTGTGTATACAGAACAACATCTCAAGATTCAGTGAATGCCTCAGAAATCCATTTCAGTGAATGCCACTGAAATTAAAGATAAATTTTGAACTTTAAGCAACACACATCATTTGATTGTCAGATGAAGTGATTTGCCAATTTTCAAGCAAGTGATGGCTTCAGTGTGTGAACACGTCCACGTCCACCACTCTTACAGCTCATCTGGACTCTGCTCATGCACGTGAAGATGATTTTGTAGAAGCAGCTTTGATTCTTCTTCTTGATAATCATGCTGATTGAACATCTTACCTGAGCCTTACCTCGCAATGATCACGGTCCAGTTGTACATGACGGGCAGAGTGATGAGAAGGAGCCACTGGTAATACAGGTTACTGGCCGGATTAATCACAAACACCTCCTTCGGCCTTGAAGGAAGACATGAGCAAGAAACACTGATGAGGATGTAAACAAAAGGACTGATTACTGCTGATAGATCAGAAAGGAAAAAAAAAACACTGGAGGGAATTTACATTGCTGACCACATACCCTTCTTTTTTCTCCTTCTCCTTCTCTTTTTCCTTTTCCTTCTCATTTTCTTGTTCCTTCTGATCCTTCCTTTTTTTCTTCTCTTTCTTTTCTTTTTTTCTAGTGAAAACACCAAAAGTTTTGAGAAGTCACACACTGGACCTCATGTTCCATCTAGAAGATACTCACTCTTTTTTCTCCTTTTTCGCTTTCTTCTTCTTCTCTCGCCTAAAAAAAAAAAAAAACAAACAAACAAAAAAAAAACAACCCAGAATGAAATCACACCAGATTTACCAGATGGCTATTTTAATATGACTGAAATATGACGTGTGTGTGTGTGTGTGTGTGTGTGTGTGTACTCTTCTTTGTTGTTGCTGTTGTTGACGTTAAAGTGTGCTATGGGGACAGGAGAAGGACAACAATCTTCCTCGCTGTCTTCTTCCATGACTGGAGACATTCGGGGAGGAACTGAGATTCCCAAAGTCGTCACGATTGTCATGGTGTTTTATTCTTTTGCCGTCTGTCTGTCTATCAAATTACACACAAGGACAAATATTCGTAAAATTTCACAAGTTCAACAGGAAGTTGCATCATCCAAATTTCTCAAAGATCATGAGAATAAAAATAAGTTCGCTCGGTTTTTGTTTTTCTTCATTTTCTACATTTATGATATTGTGATATCAATAATACCCTGATTATTTTCATATAACAGCACATCCCCAAGTGTTTCGTTCCTCTTATAACACAACAGTCTGCCTTAAATTTTATCTGTTTATGTGGAGCGTCTGCCGCCCATGTCTCTGCGAATGAGTTCCAATAGAAATGATAACGTTAATTATATTGTAGTGATTTGCAGATGCACTATTGTCAGACCTGCTGTTCTAGAAAATTAATCAACCCCTTCTGACCAGTCAGAATCCTCAACAGCTTTGTGGTGAAAATTATTATTGATTATATCAATTATAATGATCGTTACTTGAGTAGCTTTTACCTTACCGAGTTGATGGTCTCAGTGTAACACAGCTGAAGTTTGTAGATTCATATTCATCCACTTGGCTTTAATAATTATGTCCACTAACGTAGTTTGTCCTTTTCGAGCGGTTGTGCTGGCCAAGTTTGCTGACCCTGAAAAGGATTGTGCGAATGATAAGAGGATGAAGTGACAGTTGCAAAGTCGGCGAGTCTCTCTACCTCTGAGAGTGTGTATGAAGATGTCAGCGCTGTCAGCACACAGCCTCCGGCAGTGAACGCTGTGTGACAATATGTCTGAATATCTTCTGCAACTTTGTGCTGCTTTCTTTTCTTTTCTTTTCTTTACAACAAAATGATTTTTAATCCAGATTTCATGGTTTAAATCTGCTTTTGGAGCAATCTACAGAACCACCACACACATTCCTGTACTTCCTGAATGTGCTTTGCTCTCCATTTTTTTCCTCGATGTGTAGCCTACTTCTGATAAGGCTTTACATGTGTTTTATCTTTCTATGTGAATGATGGAAAGGCGTGCAGGATTTACCCCAAGCAGAGACGCTTGCTGAGTCTGTAGATCTCTCTGATCCTATTAAAGCAAGCTGTCCCTCGTGTTAACAGTTCCATCCATCATTTCTACGGCTGTAATCAAGGCCAAGTACAGAGTTAATATACAGAGTTAATGTAGAGTTAATACCAAGGATGTTATCACTTAAATGGCCAGTGATATTTCTGAGAGATTGAAAGTCAGGTATAATCAAATCCAGCCTCCAGGAATGCTGCAACATTTTTGATGGAATAATCCGAAGTCGAGTTATAAACAGAAGTTTTGTTGAATAGACATTTGATGACACAAAACACTCTTCATAACCTGAAGTCATGGTTGTAATTAAAGAGACCCTTACTTCCAAGGGTTTTTTTTTTTTTTGGCATTTATTTTATTTTTGAAGAAACAACATAATTTAATCCTCACATATGAAACTTAGTTTCATACAAGCTGCTAAATTCCAGTTACAAATAAATTTCATTAAAACACACCATATTCTTGTTCAGGTGATCAAACCAAACTGCATCTTTCCAATTTCCAACTACATGTTCCACAAATCCATCATAATAACACTCTGACAACATACAACACCATGGCTTTGGCCTTTATTACAGTAATGTGGCTGATTAAAAGTGATCGTTTATGGAAGACATGGAAGAGAAGATTCTGTTATTGTTGTGGATCAAAGCCGTCTGCAACATTAACCTCAAAATTATGAGTGCTTGTTGCCAGAAGATAATCGAGAGGAACTTCAGGGTCAGCTGGGGCATCAATGGAACCAGCAGCAGGGTCAGTGTTGGTCAGGTCAGGAGTGGGTTCCTCAGCTGCTGGCTCGGTTCCTTCAACTCCTTCAGTTCCTTCACCAGCTTCAGCTCCTTCACCACCTTCAGCACCTTCACCACCTTCAGCTTCTTCACCACCTTCAGCTCCTTCATCACCCTCATCTTCTTCAGCTTCTTCTACCTCATCAGAGTTTAGTGGTGTTGCAGCTCCAGGTTCGTAAAATCCATCAAACTGAGGATTTGGATACAAACCAAGTGTTAAATCACCAAATGAAATAAAGATCAATGTTTCAGTGTTTTGTTCCTGTCCTTAGTGTAAAAAAAATAGTTTTGGAGAAACTCTCTGGTTTTAATTTTATAGGTAATCTCTTTTGGGAAATAATCAAAAATTTTCTTGATTCCTATCCAGACAAAACTTGATCCAGAGATCATCCAAATAAATGCTCTTTAGGATGTACATGTCCCACCCCCAGGGGTGTGTCTTCCTCTACAGTAGCAGTTCATTAACAGTAAACATGGTTCATTCGTGTGTTTTTAGCCATGAGTCTTCCAACACACTATTCCCTTTTCCATCGGTGAATAAATGGTTGGAGTTAATGGTTGGAGTTGCTTCATGACTTTTCGTTTCACCAACTTCTAGCTGGCTAATGCTGGAATGTCGCACCTTCATTGAACTGATTCTGTTTTTATACACTTTCAAGCCTTCACCATCAGTAAAGGGAAGTAAAAGGCTCTCATTAAACTTGCAAAGTTAGCTTGCTAAGCTCCTTTCCGGTGTGTATAGATTGGTCAACAGGTGTGGCATGTCTCAAACCTTACTGGCTGTTGGGAAGCATTTCAGCACACTTTCACCCTGACTTCCTGTTTCACAATGGAATACGTCAACATCCAGAATCAAATCACAGGCATTAATAAGAGGCCATGTTAGTTTTGTGGGTTCTTTCATTGTTCATCTGACCAATCAGAATCCAGAATTCAACAGTGCTGTGGTCAAAGCCACAAAGTATTTGTGTGTGTGTGTGTGTGTGTGTGTGTGTGTGTGTGTAGTATTATATACACTGACCTGAGGTGGAGCCGGAGCTGCAATACCCTGCACAGAAAAGAAAATGAAAGGACATGAGATGGTGAAATTGGTTTTAAAGACTCTGTGGACTGGGTTGAGTAATCAGGCAGTTTATCAGCACTGACCTGCTGCTGCAGACGGTTGTACAGTCGGTGCAGCTCCATTAGCTGAAGGGCTGTGTGCATCTGAGCTGCTATCTGTAACCAGGACATTTCATACAGTCAGATTAACCTTCATTTTCTCTTTAAAACTCGACACTTCATCACTTCAGCTCAGTTATTAGCAATATACAGTGCACAATATGACTAAAGCCTTCAACGGATCCACCATTTTACTCAGCAATCACCAATAACAATTATATATATATATTTTTTGCAATGTAAAGAAGAATTATAACAAATCAAGTTTAATATTTCCCAAATTTTAGCAACCTGAACATGAATAACGTTAATGTCATATTGATTATAAAGAACTTGAATCAGAAATAAATCTTACCTCATCACTGTCACTTTCAGGTAGCTACACAGCAAAAATATGATTAAAAAACATAAACATAATAAATATATATTTTAGCTACAAGTTTAATTAATATTCATAATATTTAAACACAGCTCCGAGTGATTTACAAAGAAGAAATAAAATAAAGAAAAACAGCATAAAGGATAAAATGTGTAATATATATATATATAAATGCATACATAATTTTAAAAATATTAATAAAATAACCACAACATAAATAATTAATGAAGGTAAAATAGTAATAGGAAATTGGTTATTACAGTACAAAAATGATAATAAATAACTATTGTATAATTACTACAATCATAACTATTGTATAATTATAAAGAAAATTTATAAAGTAACCATGAAATAAATAATACATTAAAATATAACTATAATAATGAAATTGGTAAAGAAGTTATATACAGAATTATAAAATCCATTAGAGCTGCAGTCGAGTTAATGAAGCATTCACAGGGGCTGTGAGTGAGGGGGCCACCAAACACATCAAGAGCACCACAGGCTTCATCTGGCAAAATGAGAGAACAAAAGAAAACCACTATTTATTGTTGTTTAATTGAAAGTATCTCCTGGACCTGATTCTATTCGTCTCCCATGTAACTCGGTTTTCTAACATCTTCCTTAAACAGGAATTTTAAATGAAGAACATGATGAAATTTACCTTTCTGTTCCAGAGCACTGAGTAAACAATATGACATGGAGAAGTCGAGCACCTCAGCGCACAGCACACGTAGAATATATATCACACGAGTCCTGGAAATGAACCAATCACGTCTCAGAGAAGACAGAAAAGAAACATACTTTCCCAAACGAATCAGCATTGCGAGCCATTATGTTTAATTACACACTGCGGAATTGTGCTTGCTGTGCAGTTCTTCAGAAAAGCAGAGCACAACTGAGCACTTTAAATAATTCTGTAGACTTTTGTGTGGTTGTTCTTTTCAGGAGGCTTCATTTCATTCCTCACTTCATGGAAGGAACCATTATATTTAAGTAAAGAGCTTAAACTTAATGACACGTTTTGAAAAAAAAAAACACCTTCACTTGAGGTAAAACTGTAAACGTTCTCTGATCCCACTGTTGTTACGACACACTCAGGTACTTAGCGAATCAGATTACTGTTAATTACAGTTATCTTGTGGAAAAGATTCACTCTGGGGAGAAAGTGTGAAATATTGCTTTTCATTTGTGATGTTGTAGTCGAGACCACCTAAACTGAGACCAAGTCACAACCGAGACCAGAGTGTATCGAGACCGAGACAAGACGAAGAATCTGAGGGGTTGAGATCAAGTCAAGACCAAGACCAAGGCAGGGCGAGACCGAGTCAAGACCAGGACCAGACCAGTGGGGGTGAAGGGAGGGCAGGGGAGGGGTGACAACTGTTAACAGTAACGAAAATTTTTAATTAGCAATTGGTCGCATTTGAAGCAGGAAATTTTACATCCAGTCACAGTAACGATGTTAACAAATAAGTCAGATAATGCACAGGCAATTTGGTGAAATCCCTACAGTTGTGGTCTTGAGCGGTCTTGAAATAAAATCCAGAGTCCTCGATGTCCAAGACCAATACAAGACCAAGTAAAAATGCGCTCGATTCTGAGACGTGACTGAGACCTTCAAAAAGTGGTCTTGAGACCGGTCTCGAGGACTACAACACAACACGCTACACAGAAAAGCAAAACGTTCATTGTGTTGCTCTGATGTTGCTGTATCCCTGCAGTGAAAAAAAACCTGCTTGTTAAAGGATTAAACACTGACTTTGTGTCAGAACTGAATGTAATTCCTCAGCGCATTGTATTTGAGCTTCATCAGTGGGTTGCAGTCGTGCCACACTGAAATGTAATCACTGTTCAGTCACAGCCCTGAACTGTATTTCATGCATCCACCCAGAGAGGGTTCCCTTTCAGAACCCATTCTAATGGAAGCACCCTGTTGTAGTGTTCAGATCTTTAAAGGGGCCCCACAATTTCTAGTTTTGTTCATAGAAAATATTTCTTAAGATTAACATTTCTCTCTTTTACGTGAATTTTTTTCTAAAACGAAACCCCTCTTTTGTCAGGTTCTAGATTGACCAGTTAAGTGTTTAAAGCAAAAAATAATACACAGGGATGCTGCACTCTGAGAAGAATCAGTTCAAGCAAAGGATTATGTTCCTTTGAGAGGAACCCTTCCATGTAGAACCCTTTTAGGAAGAACCTTCAAGCCTTTTTTGTGTACATGTCACCTTTTTCTGAACGCTAAAAATATTTTATATACAGTGGATATAGAAAGTGTACACACCCTGTTAAAATGATAGGTTTTTCTGATGTAAAAAAAAATGAGACCACGATAAATAATTTCAAAACTTTTCCCACCTTTAATGTGACCTATAACCTGT
>JAODTV010000022.1:36927028-36940708 GCA_025399955.1 Galeichthys feliceps
ATGTATATGTGCCTTTTGATACTAAGAAATGTGAGAAATTTTAATTTTTAGCTCACCTGGACCAAAGGTCCAGTGGGTTTATGCCATGGGCTGCTGAGGTCAGTGTAAAGAGGTAGGGTTGGTTTCCTGCAGCACAACTTTAAAAATGTGACAAATAATATCTTGAAACTTGGTATATAGGGCGGGGGATATAGATGACTCTGTCTTCTTGTTTTTACCTCCATGCAGGTAACATGAGGATATAATTCATTTTGGGAATCCAGACAATACTCTGTGCTTTATGTCTGCTGGTACAATAATATATAGAGTAGATAAGTATGTATAGGACTTATACACCAGCCTGTGTAACTTTTATGGTATAATGTGTATTAAAATAGTATAATAATGTTAATGATATTTTCATAAAATAATCCCAAATACAGTATCAGGACAAAATGTTTTTATTCATATATATAAGTACAGAAAAGACATAACACAATATAGATTTTAATACTTAAAGTGTAAACACATAAGTTAACACAAAATGAGCATGGTGAGACGTTTTAATGTTCTATTAAATAAAGAGTGTCCTGTTTAGGAAATTTAAAAAAGTGTAAAGTGTAGTCCAGGACAAAAAAACAAACAAAAAAAACCCTGCAGTTCAGCAGAGACTGTTATAAAGTGCTTCCATGTTGGACCGATGATAAACAAGTTATTTCTCTCTAAATATAATTCCATGTCATCTTTAATATCAAATTAATTTCATTTAAGGGAATTTTACTCTCACAGAATTGAATCATAAAGCACCAAATATGTTTTGGTGGAACTTTTGGTCACAGCTTTAATTTCAGACTGGAAACAAATGGCCTGAAATATCCATCAGGTTTTAAAGGATCACTGATGCAGGAGGAATTAAAAATGGAAGGGTGCAACGAGGTTATGAAATGTAGAAAGAATAAAATCCTGAGTTTTATCCTAAATTTAAAATTTGCATGTGGCTGTTGTACAGATTGCACATTAAACATGACACAGCCAGGGACAGAAAAGTTTTGATCAAAACTCGGTATTAAAAGACAAGAAACACACGTGTTGAACATTACTGCATGAACATCACCGTCCACAGCACGTGCAGCCTACAACAGCGTAAAATATCCAATAAACTCCACAAAGTTCACTTTCTGACAGGATCTCAGTTTGGCACAAAATGCATCATGGTATTTATACAGTATTTATCTATGAACCTTCTCCGGTCTTCTTTTTTAGCTTTTATCTACATTTCTTTACAAAAACTGAACCAGTGACGTGACACCAGAATCCACAAGACCACAACTCTCAAGAACATGCTTTAGAGAACACATCGGTTCGTTTGTAAAGCATGCAATACCTACACATGTCAGATGTTCTCTGTGCTCGAGAAGCTCATGTCTTCACTTCCTGTTACATCTGGACAACAAAATAAAATAAAAATGTCACTTTGAGAACACGTCTGATGCAAAATGTGAAATCCCAAACTGCCAGGAGTGGCGCTGTCCTGCGCTGGAACGAGAGCTGAAGTTCAACCCTAAATCATGCGTCTTACTGGCAGTGACTGAGTGGAACTGTGTAGAACCCTAGAAAGAACCTTTGTAAAAAATACTGTTCACGCGTCAAGTTTTTTCACACACACACATTAACGTTGTGATGCGCAGAAGCGGCACCAGGCTCAACCTCGGCTGCATCGCAGTGGATTTTTGTCTTTGCATTGATTTGCATTGAGTTTGATTTCAGTAGTGTGTCTGAGGTCCAGCACCCTCTTCAGGGCACACACACAACTGAAAACTTAACAAAAAATACTAAAAATATATTAAAATTGAAACTAGAGTCTTTTAAAAACGGATCTCAGAACGTCCGTCCACTGGAGTTGGGTTCTGATGGATCACACCACAGTCTCCTGCGCTTTAGCGTCCATGAGGAAAGTATCTAGTTGTGAAAAGTCCACCACGGCATCGCTCTTGTGTACGGAAATGTCTTTGATGTGGTCCTCATCAGTTTGGTCCTTGGCAAAATTGACAAATACCTGAAGAGAACCGAAAAAGATTAGAGCACCGTGTTGGAGATTATAATGAGCTCAAAAGCATAATAAATGATGGAATACATTGGACGTGTTCATCAATAACTTGATCATTTCTGCCTTCTAGCTTCCAAACATGTTCTACTCAGAACCCCTTCTGATTGGGAATCTCTGTTGTCGGGTACGAGTCTACATAGAACATTTAAAGGTCCAAATTAAAGAACAGTTTAGAGTTCTAGATTTAACCTTTAAGAGTACACCTATAAACCAGCTCAGCATTCACTCTCAGAGAAAAATGCTCCTCTAAGGTTCTCTTGTAAATTTGAAACCCAAATGTAATAAGGTTCCTAAAAGTGCCTTTACAGACTGACGATGGGAACTACTGGAATGATCTAGAGCCGAGTTCTTACTTGGTCTAGTGTGGTCTGTGAGACGGAGTAGTCCTCGATGTGGAGCTGCTCTTTGTTCTTGGATAGAATGCTGAAGATCCGAGCCAGTGAGGAGAGCGATGATGGAAGCTGGTACTGCAGCATGTTCCTGTGTTTCTCCTTCAGGATGCTGCCAGGTAACTCACGCTCAATCAGCTCCATCACTGGCTCCAGGTGAGGCTCAGAACCTGCCACACGCAGGATGATCGTGTAGCCATCACCGAACCTGAACAGAGAGCATTGATCAAACACAGTCCTGTAGGAGCTACACATGAAGAACGCACAGTGAGCATCTTCCAGAAAAATGCCCATGTTCTGTATTAATGACTGGACAGAATAAAGACACGAGAACCATGATGTCTCCATGATACCTATTATTGAAAATGAGAGATCTCCTGAGTTCCTACCTGTTCTTTAGATGCTGAACACTGCCCAGGCAACGGAACCTGCCATTGACCATGATGGCCATGCGAGTGCACAGAGCCTCACACTCCTCCATGCTGCCCAAAACAAAACAACAAAACCATCATGAATAAAGAGGGTGTTAGACATGGAACCTCCATTAGTGCATTAAAATAAAGGGCTACATTTACTATTAATAAAAAAAAAGGTTCAGTCTAGAACCTTCAAATGTCCTTTGGTTTTATAGAGGTTTTATACAAAGCCCTGTAAGAGAGGGTGGATCCAAGTAGCTTTTAGGGAGTTGAGAACCCATAACCATCTAAAGAACCCACAAGGAACCCTTTTTTCTCTGTGAATAACAGTGAAATGTGCAGGTGGTTCAAACATGAAATCCAACTCCATGTACAATCTTAGACAACAAGGTTCCTCAGTGGGTTCTTTCCATAGAAGAAGGTTCTGGCATTTTAAACCATAGGGAAGGGGTAACTTTCTTTTGTAGCATTTTTTTTCTAGAACAATTAAGCATCCCCTCAGAGAGACAAACCCAAATCCTTGAAAGTTCTAGACCTTTTCTCTAACAGTATGTTACATACTCTCTAAGAAAAAGGGTTCCTTCTAGGGTTTTTTGCATCATTATGGGTTCTTTGCTTTCTAAGCAGGTTCTGCTCCCTGAAAGAAAAGCCTCAGTTTGACGATTCAACTTTGAGCCTTTAAAGGTTCCTCCAAAGGTTCCAACTCTACTAAATACAAACTGGGAATACAACTAAAACATATATGAAATTACAGTCTTATAAAGGTTAAAACCTTAAACTGTGTACAAGTGATTTCTAATAGGAAAGTTCTGTCCAGGAAGTAAATACACTCGTAGTATAAATAATCTCCTTCTGGTTCTTACCTGTGTGAGGTGAGAACAACAGAACGTCCCTCTTTAATTATGCTGAGGATGCAGTTCCACAGAGCGCGTCGTGCTTTGGGATCCATTCCAGTTGTGGGTTCATCCTGTTCCAAAACAACAACAGTGTGACGCATAAATTCCCAGAAAAAGGAACTGGGTCATTGTGTCTTGCTTTGGTTCTGTCCATCATCAGGACTTGAACAATCCATCATGAAAGGGGAGTTAAAGAGGGACAAAGGGCATGTGTGTGTGGGCAGGGGGGGCAACAGGGGTACTGTCTGATTCTAGGAAACCGAGAAATGACCTCCAACACCTCATCCTGAGTCGGAACATGATCTTTTTTTTTTACTTATGCCAGTAAATGAGACTTGTGTCTGGTTTACACTCACCAGGAACACCACGGGTGGGCCTCCAATCAGAGCGATGGCTGTGGAGAGTTTGCGCATGTTTCCTCCGCTGTAACTTCCTGCTGATTTGTCCACGTATTTCACCAGACCCAGTTTACGGATTCCCCACTCTGCCACCTGCAAACATGACCAAATATGAGAGATTATTACATCAACACGGCCCGGTGTACCACAGACGATGTCTCAAGTACTTTATATTTGTAATGGACTTTTGGAAATATCTCCCAGCTCCAGTAGATGACTAACCTCACACACTTCTTTTTCTGGCACTCCACGCAGAATAGCGTAAAACTCCAGGTGCTCTCGGCCGGTCAGCAGGTCGTTGATGGCATCAAATTGAGGACAGTAGCCCATGTTCTGGTGCACCTCGTTGATCTCCGTCAGCACGCTGAAACAGAATTTATAATCAGTTTTGCGGCTGTAAATCACCCCGTCGGTGATTAGTATAACTTTCATATAATTTTGCCTCGCATACCTCTTGCTGGCTAAATAAGCCTCTCCGCTTGTGATGACTGAATCGCCAGTGAGCATCTTGAAGGTACTCGTTTTTCCAGCACCATTCACACCAAGCAATCCAAAACACTACAAAGAGAAATGCCATACTTAATATCACAGATGTTCTGTAATAAAAAGTCATCTTTTGAGGATATTTGGAGCTCTTAGAATGTTTTACCTCTCCACGTGGAATTCCCACACACAGTCTGTCCACCGCTGGCTTCTGCTTCCTCTTATACACCTGCGAGAATGTCAGAACATCACCATTATCATTACTGTTTACTCTTTTTATTCAGGCACTGTAAAAGATGCAGGAAGTGATCTAACCTTGGTCAGCTGTCTGAGCTCCAGGATGTCACTCTGTCCACCTCCACCCAGGATCCTTTGCCTCTCCCTGGCCACGTCCTCGTCCTCCTCGGTGATCGGCTTCAGACGAGCACTAAAGCCTCTGTAGGCATCGAGGTTTAATCAGCATACAGAGAACGCCAAAGAACCGTAAATAAATCCACTGAGGAACTGACGAGTTACCTGGCCTTGATGCAGAAGCGATACTGTATGAGCACTGTAATACAGAAGAAGACCACGCCTTCCACTGCCATAGCAAAGAGGTTCTTCCCCACCATATCCCACGCCAGAGGAGAATGGAACCGATTCTCACCTAAGGATCCACATGTTGGAAATTATTACACTTCCAGAGTTTAACAGTACTGCAAATCAAGGTGCTTATGAACACGTTATTATCATTTTGTTGAAGTGAACTTTTCATACAGTGTCGAGTAAATCTAAATCAGTCGATCGTATCTTACCAAATCTCTCCAGAGCATCAGCCATGGCCTGGTTCTTCACCATATCGATCAGTCCACGTCCCAGGCAGAAGTGAGGGAAGATCAGGAAGACATTTTTCAAAATATCATTGATGCCACCGATCTCCTGCATCAGGACACATCGGAGAACGTTGAGTTATACTTTAGATTGTAATACAACACATTGATATAAAAGCAGAAAATGTAAGTCACATGTTTACAATGATTATTATAAAACAGAGAGTTTTGGTTCTAATATCTGATTTGAAGCTGTTGCAAAAATATACACACCCCTGTACATTACTGTAACTGAATTCTGTATTAATGTGCTAGGTTTGAAACAAAGAAAAACTTTACAGCAATGTTACAGCCATGTTCTGTTTGTATAATATCCTAATCTTTGTCTGTTATGTTGCTTATCAACCAAAGTTTACCGTTAACAGATTATGTTGTACGGCAGGATAACTGCCATATTATTAAACACTGAATTTGTATCACCACTTTATAAAAGCTCGTAATCCACTCGTGGGAATATGTTACGGTGATTTTATTCCTGTTTAATCATGACCCTTGGTAAAATCGAGTGATTTATTGCTATACTCTGAGTGGTCCTGTCCATGATTCATCCTTACATTGCTACCAAAAAGCTCCAGGACGAACGTGGACACGCTGCCGTTGATTCCAATGAGGATGTTGACGCTGGTTAGGACCACGTAGGCCGTGCTGGGGATCTTAAAGAAGAATGATGCTGGGTACATCAGAGGAGTTATGGACCAGCTGTACAGAGACAAACACAACAACACTGAGTCAAGTCTTTCGTCTCATGGAGGAAAATTAGCAGCAGGTATAACAGCAAGCAGCAGGAAAATATTTCACTGAAACATGAATTTACCCATAAAGGAGTAAAAGGAGAGCGAGGACAGGCAGGTTGGTGGAGGAGACGTAGGCCTCCTGCTGGAAGCAGATGAAGATGATGATGACGAGGGTTGCAGGGACGATGTAGTTACACTGCAAGAGAAACACAAGAACGGTTCAGTTTAATGTAAATGAAACACCAAATAACTGACATGTAAGGAAAAACTTTGGCGATGTTTATTCTCCAGGAATAAAAATACAAAACTACAATAAAAATAAGATGTTTCACGATTGAGAAGTTAAAAACTCTGCTTTGTGTGAATTAAAAGTCTAAAGACCATGTTTAATCATATTTAAGACGGTTCATTATCGTATACAGGATAAGGACATTATAAAGTGACAATGTAATGAGATGAAGCAGAGCTACTTTTATCCAACGTTGATTATTTTCCTATAACAGCATGTCCCCGAATGTTATATTCCTCTTATAACGCAGCACTTCAGCAACAATTGCAATTTTTGTTTATTAAAGAACGTCATACTTTTATCCAGTTATAGTTGCATTTAATGTTTTGAAAAGTCTGTGAAACAAGTCAGTTCCTGATACCGTAGTAGAACGAGCGCAGTACTATAAACCTGCACGACTGTCACAGCTGCTGTTATAGAAAATTAATCAACACCTTCTGACCAATCAGAGTCCAGAATGGTAAACGATATAATCAGTGATCTCTCACCATATCCCACACAAAGTTTGCGAGCCAGTAGAGGAAAGGCTGAACTCCGCTGATGAACTGCATGTGCTTGGCTTTATTCACTCTCTCCTGAATGAGGAAGACCACAAAGCTGGCCGGGACGAAGGACATGGCGAAGATGACGCAGATGGAGACCAGAACATCAACTGAGGTGGTCATCCTGACAAACAAAAAACATGTCAGATGGAAGTCAGAGAGAAGGGAGTGCTCCGGTGGGTTCACGTTTCTGTAATGAGGAACATGTTTACTCACAGGGCCACCTGAGAGAGCTGCTCTTTAGTGAGGTTCAGCGGGTGGTTAAAAGCTCTGATAGCAAATTTTGCAGGGTTTAGACCAGTGGGCAGGCTGGTACGCAGGATACCGTTGTTCATCACGTTGAGGAAAGCAGCGATGCTGTGCCAGCCTTTGTTATTGAACCAGATCTGCACATGATGAAGAGAAGATAATGTAAATTAATTAGTTTAGTTCATTACCGTGACAGAGCATCTTTTTGATGTCTCTGAAATTTGACTGGAGAACAGCTACAGTTCCCTCAGATGTTCTCTGGATTCATTAATCTATTAATCATACACAAGATTCACCATAAAGCACATAAAACACACAGACCTTGACATTGTTCTTGGTGTCCAGACTGCTGATGAAGCTCGATAAACTTCTCAGAAACCTGTCTGCTGCAGTGCCCTGTTCCCAACAACAAAACTACTTTAGTACCTGAACTACCTGAACAGAAACAAAAGAAGCTTTGCAGAAATCCAGATGCAGATTTAGATCCCTAATGAACAATTCGAAACAAATGACATGAAACCCTGAAGAAAGGAGGAAAGATAATGTATTACTGTATTTATTTGCTTGTAAATCAAATCCATTTTAAAATACTCACTCTTTCCAAGTTGAAACGAACACGCATATGAGCGATAGCCTTGGAGATCTCATCTGAAGGTGGCAGGTCTTGTGAACTTCTGGCGCCCAATGAGAATCCACCGTATCTGTGATCAACCAATGAGAAAAAAGCCTGATTAAAATTACTGATTACATTGAGAACACATCTATAGAAAACCTCACACATGACCATTTTATGTTAGATGGGATTGATGTAAATTTGACATAATTTTGAGCAACAAACTGTTCACACTTACAATAAATTCACTTTTAATCAATTCACTATTAAATTTATGAAGACATGCTGGGTGAAGTACCTGAACTCATTCACCCACAGTTTGTTCTTCAAACTGCAAAAGAACAAAAAACAAGCTGCTGTTAGATATATAAACATAATAACAGCATTTATTTAGTTGTTTGTTTATTTATTTAAATCATCACGTAGTGTCCCTTTTTAATCTTTCTCCTCACCTCTTTCCAATTATCTGTGCATACGTTTTCACCAGGTAGTCCGAAATATTCCTCCCTGTGAGATTCTGCAGTGTGTCTGTGCTGCTCACTTTGATCTACACGAAATTAACAGAAAGTTTTTTTAAAGGCTGCATTCTTTCATTATGATACATAAAGTTAGCGTCATTTGCCTTTTTTTTTTTTTTTAACCTGTGGTGGTGGCAGGCCGCCTGCTCCTGGTGGACACTCCGGCAGCATCTTCTTCTTCTCCTCACAGCTGCACTCACAGACAGGAGACGGGTTCTCCATGCTCCAGTTTTCGGTCTGAAACATGTCCGATACGGTCTTGGAAATCTCGGGAACAATCCACTCACTTTCTCTAACTGGGCATGACCCATCTCTGTTATATAGAGAATGAAGAATGAAGCTGTTAGTTCAATTATTTTATTTTTTTTAAATGTCAGAAAACACATCAGGTCTCGTTTCTCAAACAGGATATGAACAAATGTATTTGTTAAATTTTCACACTTAAAGAAACGATGAAAATGCATTTATTTGGGAAAAAGGTTTGTATCTGACATTTTCTCCTGAATTTGTTTAAATTTCTGTATAGCAGGACTCACTAATGACAACCTCGATCAATCAGCTGCAAATTACACAACCAGTGATGATAACTGATTTTATAAAGTGATTGTATCATTTTAAAATGGCTGAGTGGCATTAATGGAGGATTTAGCACATGTCACGGTTAGGGGGCGCTCTTTCACCGTTTAGTCACCATTTTGTCATTTTCAGTGCTCTGTAAGCTTTGCCTTTTTTGGAGTTTGGTGGGCGTGGTTAAATAAATGCGTCATGAATATGCATGATACGTTATTGGCATTTATCAGCATTTCAAACATTATTAAACAATTACATTTCCATCGCTTGATAAATGAGACTCGGTAAGAGGAAGACCTTATTCACAGAGGTACCAAGGTACAAAATATCTTTGATTTTTTTTTACTTCACTCACCCAGGCATCCCATCCTCTGAACACCGCCCACTGTAGGCCGGACTGTCTGTTAACAGTCCGAGTAGCTTGTTAGTGTGCGTATCCTCTGGTGCATCATTACTAAAGGATTCATATTGAAATGTAAGAATTCAACAAGACTTTGATTCATTGTTTGTACTTTAGATCTGTAATTGGAGGTGTGGTGTTTACCTGATGAAGGTGTACTGCTCCTCATACATGCTGGGCTCCAGCTCTAGGCTTGGGTACTTTCCGAAAGGTGGCACGATCAAACTGAAGACCAGGGCAATGCACACGAACACAGCTGGAAGAACAATCTGGAAGCAGCAGATGAGGGTTAGGGAAAGGTTCAGAACATTGTGTAAAGTTCGGAAAACTAATAGTTTGAGATGATCAACTCACCTGAGCAAAGAATCCTTTCCGAGAACGACGGGCATACAAGAAACGTTTCCAGAGCAAAGCCACAAACTGCTGCCTCTTCAGACTCCAACCTTTGACCTGATATGAGCCTTTTCCATCGGAGACTCCTAACCAATCCGTCTCACGCGATTCTGAACATGTAATCAAACACCACAAATAAACATCTTTACTATGTTATGTGAAAATTGTTTACCTTCTGGTTTAAAGTAATCTGTGATATGATGCTGCTAATGGGAAGGTGGTGTTCTGGATGATGGACAACAGAAGACAAAAGTACCTGGATCACCTTCTGAATCATTGAAATCAAAACTGTCATCCTCTGTGAAGGGTTTCAGACAGCTCTGATGGTCACCAAATGCGTGCCGGCGGTGCCTTCTTGGAAGAACTGTGCCATCTGGAGCAAGAAATGATCAGAAGAACTTTGTATTTTCTCAATCTCTTAGTTTGAAGAGTTGATATTCTGAATATGGATTGACTCTATTTGATCTTACCCGAGGTAACAGCATCAACTCCGTTATCATTGGCAACTTTGAGGAAGATCTGCACCACAGAGAAGAACTGGTCATAATTCTGTCACATTCAGTATGGCAAAGATATTTTATCTACCTATCTACGTTGACTTACCTCCTCGAGCGTGGTGTCTGAAATTCCATAGCTGGAGATACCGAGGTCGATGAGACGATCATCAATCTCATGGAAGAGTTCCACAAAGACACCATTCTTTGCTGCTTTATAAGGCAGCACATAGGTGATCTCATGGCCCAGATCCTCCACCAGTCTGGCTGAGGGAACATGCTTGAAGATGACGTTGGAGATCAGGGAGATGTCTGGAATGTCAAACATTACAGAAATAGATATTGTAAGGTTTTGATTCCACAAAGCAGACGTTCGGATTGGTTTGTTGTGTTAAAATCTTACCGATGGTGGTAGTTTCACTTTCATGGTCACTTCCAAGGCCAGAGCTGCTTTCTGAGATACTGTCATCCTGCATGGACAAAAGTATCAGTTTATACACAGTGACTTCTGAAAATTCTAACCAGGCTTTTCTTGCACTGTGACAGGTTTGTGACCACAAACCTTCTTGAGACTGTTCTTGGAGTAGGACACGGTGCTGCTGGAGTTGCGACATGAGCTCAGAGACAGGTCGAAATCCCTCTTGACCAGTGTTAGGTAGTATCCAGTGCCAAGCTGAGTTTTCAGAAAGAGGGAGGATCCCACACAACACAGCTTCCCATGAGAGATGATGGCTATGCGGTCGCCCAAAATGTCAGCCTCGTCCATGTGGTGGGTGGAGAGGATGATGGTTCGTCCTGATGAAGATGAAACTCAGTATAAATGGTCTGATTGATTCCCTTTCATGTTAATTTCCTCTTTGTCCATATTCATGGACAAAGAGGAAATATGGACACTGTCCATTTGGCTAGCTACGTGTATGAACAATGCAAAGTGATAGAACAAATAAGAGAACCATCGGCAATACGAACATTTCGTGCAAACGTCCAGTATGAAAAACAGACATAGATTACACTTACTATTAATCACTACCCAAAAAAATAAGTTCAACCAGACTGAGAAATTTTCAGATTCCATCACTTATACCTCTAGAGTGGGCCTTTCATGAGAAATCTGCTTGTAAACTTCGTGAACCATATTTATACTTAAAATAACTTCAGTTCAGAGATTGTCTGATGTTAACAGGTCATTGAAAATTGTGGCATTTTTGTCAAATATCAAGCATCTTTGTTTTTGACTAGTTTGCCTATTGTACGCTGTGTTGTGTGAATTTCTTGTTGCGAAGTCTTACCATGCAATTTTTGTTGTTAAGCCTTGTTTTCATGCTTCAAATTATTTCCTAGTTCCACTTATCCTGAGTTTAGACACTTGCATATTTCATTAATTTCAGATTATGTTCCCACTTTGCCTGGCTTTGTTTTGACCCTCACTCTTGGATTATGTCTCTTGTTCAGGCACGTTTCCTGCCACTCACCACATGTTACACAAACTTTATTGTTAGACACTTTAAATAGTAAAACATTTATTTCCCATACCCTGACGATACTTGAGCAGTAGGTCCCAGATGCCCCTGCGAGCGTACGGATCAACCCCAGCTGTGGGTTCATCCAGGATCACAACCTTTGAACCTCCAACAAATGCCAAAGCAACAGAGAGTTTCCTTTGCATTCCTCCTGTAATAGAATCAACACCAATGATGCAAATGACCTTTGGCTAGTTTTTTTTTTTTATATATTCTAGATCTTTCACATATGCTTACCTGAAAGCTGACTAGTACGAGATTTGCGTTTGTGAGGGAGGCCTAAATCTGAAACAATCTGATCCATCTCAGACTTCACCTTCTCCTCTGATAGGCCCTTCAGGCGAGCATAGAACCAGATGTGTTCTTCTACCGTCAACCTGTGATCCAAGAAAGAACAACAAGCTTTAGAATAAATGTTATTGAGTACTTCATTGAGTTTGGTGCATGGTGGAAAATTAGCTATAGACGAACGTACATGCTGAACAGGACGTTGTGCTGCGGACAAACTCCCAGGTTCTGACGGATGGCGCTTAGATCTGAACGGATGTCTTTGCCCATAATGTAAGCAGTGCCAGATGTGGGAGGAAACAGGCCAGTCAGAATGGACCTGGTGGGGAAACATTACACTGGTCAACGACAAATTTGTTGTCTGCGTTTTTTCAGCTGATTTAGGGTAAACTTAATGCGCTGAATCCAAAAATCACATTGGTTTTGCTCAATCAGGTCAAGTTTTTGAGCTATGACCACATGCCATTTCTAGCATTTGTTCATATTAACGCATAATTGGGCAATACTTACCATCACCAATTTAAGACTACTTTATACTTTCAGTGTATTTTTATTTTTGCAGATGAATGAAATGGCTTCAACCAGAAGATCGTGCAGAAATAAGCCAGACGTGTTCTGCTACATATGTGGAGAATACACCATTGCTTCTAATAGGAAGCCAGTCACAAGTTTCATTAGGCGTGCATACCATGCTTATTTTGGTATTAAACTTGGTGACCAGGATAAAGCTTGGGCACCGCACATAGTGTGCAAGGCATGCACCGAGACTCTGCGTGGGTGGACCAATGGCAAGAGGAGTCTGAACTTTGGGATTCCCATGGTTTGGAGGGAGCCAACAGACCATGTCACTGATTGTTACTTTTGCGCTATCGATGTGACTGGGATCAACAGAAAGAATCGGAGCAGCCTCAAGTATCCTGATCTTCAATCAGCACGTCGTCCTGTAGCTCATTGTGATGAAATTCCTGTGCCCATCATCAGAGAACTTCCTGACATTAGTGACGAAGATGCCTCAAGTGCTGAAGGATGTGAGACAAAGGAGGAAGAAGTGGTTTTTGAAGATGATGCTCCACATACATTTTCCCAAAAGGAGTTGAATGATCTAGTTCGTGACCTCAACTTGTCAAAGGACTCTGCTGAATTGTTAGGATCCAGATTGAAGGAAAAAAACCTCCTCTCTGACAGTGCTCGCATCAGCTTCTTCCGCAACAGGCATCAAGAATACCTCTGTTTTTTCTCTGAAGAGAAGGACTTGGTGTACTGTGTAGATATTCCAGAGCTTCTGCTCAAGCTTGGAGTTCCACAGTATGAACCCAAAGATTGGAGACTTTTCATTGACAGCAGCAACCGATCACTGAAATGTGTTTTGCTACACAATGGCAACCAGTTTGCATCTGTACCCATCGCTCACTCAACTACACTCAAGGAGAAGTATGAAGCTGTGAAATATGTGCTGGACAAAATCGGTTATGATCAGCATAAGTGGTTTATTTGTGTTGACCTGAAGATGGTGAACTTTTTGCTGGGGCAACA
>JAODTV010000022.1:36940808-36953569 GCA_025399955.1 Galeichthys feliceps
ACTGATGTCATTTTTGGATTCAGCACCATAAAAATACCCTAAATCAGTTGCAGGAATCAAGACAACATTCAAAAAGTTAAAAATTGTTGCCCAGTGTTATCAGTCAGAACAACTGAACATAAACATTCAAATCCTGAAGAAGAGACTCTTGATCTTACATGGTGGTGGTCTTTCCTGCTCCATTGTGGCCCAGGAAGGAGGTGATCTGATCCTCATAGAAGCCCAGCGTGAGGTCATCCACTGCCAGCTTGTTGCCGTGTCTGTACACCTTCACCAGATTCTCAATGTAGACACCAGGTTCCAGATCAGCTGGTACCTCCTCGATGCACACCGCTTTGGGGAAACCAGATCATTTAGATTCGTACAGTTTTTTATCTGAGCAAAGTAAAACTATAAATAAAAAGCTATAAATACCTTCAGCATTTTCTTTCTTGTTGGTAGAGGAAGCTGTAGTCCAGCCGCATTTCTCTCCACACCAGTAAGATTTGGTAAGGGGGAAATACCATGGCCGGGGAATGCCATATTGACCTGGGACAGATTTAAAAGATGCCAGCAGTGTATAAGTAGTTTGCAAATCCTGATTGTGACTCATCATTTGAGAAACAAATATAAACGCTGAATGAAGTGAAACCAGAGAAGACAGACGGATTACCTGGGAAGACGGCCTCAATGTACCATGTCATGATTGCATACAGCGCAGCATCTATTAGCATGAGCGAGATGGAGGTGGTGAGGCTGTAGTTGTCCTCCTGCATGGGGCTGGACAGCAGGTTATCCCACTGAATGCCCACTCCCTGCTCCTCAAACAGTGCGAAGTACTCACAGCCAAAACCGAATGCCACCGGAGACAACAGGCTCTGAGAGACAAAGACATGACATTAATAAAGCCAAGTTATATCCTCAAGGCCTCGTATTATTCTGATGAGAACACTTCCTCTGATTAGCACACCACTCACCACGACCACTTTAGCCCCGAAGCCGACGTAGTCCTGCCAGGCCACACACAGGACATAGGGCAGGTACAGGGTGAAGTAGATGATGCCCCCACAGGCAGCTGCCAGGTTGGCTCGAGAGAACAGCGTGCTGATCAGGAAACACTGCATGATGGTGACAATGGCGAAGGAGACCAGGAAGAGATAGACCACACCCGGGTCACTGTAGGGCAGAAGGTTCCCCATCTGTCATGTAGAGAGAGATTCAGATGATCAAACTATAACTTTAATATTTAATCATCTGTTTATTTATTTATTTTTAAATTGTCTAGGAAACATTTTGATGTCTAGCACGATGCCATGAAAATATCTCATTTTCAAACACTGGTATGTTGGGAAGAGGAAGGAGCCACACCTTCAGGATGAGGACCAGCAGGGCGGCGCTGATGAGCAGTGGGATCAGGCTGCTAATGAACCAGCTCAGCCACAAGATCCCATTATCCAATCCCATAATCCTCATGGTCTCCTTCAGACGTGCCTCTTTCTCATACACGATGCCTTTAATAATGATGGCCACTGAGTACATCCAGGCGAGGGTCATGAAGAGCGGCATCGAGCGGCTCATAATACGCAAGAAACTACACAATGCACACAGAGATAATGAGAGCAACAATGAGAAGGTCTAAATTAAATCAAAATAAAAGAGTTTAACATTAATGTAAAAGGCAAAAACTTACATATCATCCACGTAACATGGATACGGCATCTGCTGGATGTAAACTCCAGTTTTTTCCTTGCTGCCTGTCAGAGCCCGGATAATCCCGTGTTCAATAACATCCTGGAGGTATGAAAATCCTCCCCAGATGTAGCGCAGATCCTCAAACGGGTCAGCACGAGGACCAGGGTCCCAATACCTGAGAGTACAAAGCACAATATTTCATTTAAAATAAACATTTACAAGCTGAAATAAGTCACATATAAACAGCTGGTCGCTTAAGTTCTGGTCACATGACCTTGATGTCTGAAAAAGAAACAAAACAGTTCCCTACCCATCCTTGATCTTATTGGTACGCTCCACATTGTCAATGTCCATGCGAATCTTGTAGCTGACATTGGGAGGAAGCTCGGAGGAGTCGGACTGCATGTCCGGAAACACGATCCCGGCCCAGAACTTGCGACTGTCCAGCAGTCGCATGGACTGATTCACCAGACGCTCTTCGGTTGACACCGGCTCCAACTTGTCCAAATTCACACACTTTCGATTGAAAAAAAAACCAAACATTCAGTTTAGGAGCACAGAAAATATAACATTTCTGCTTTTTAGATGTGATTTTACACTGGTAATGGTTTTATGTCTTCTGTTAAGCATTAACTTCAAACCTTCAAGGATTACGAATTAAGTTACAAGCAGGAAATGCAGTACAGCTGATATTTAAGACAACAATGTTTAAACTTTGACTCACTGTCACATTGGCACCACAGTGGCACAAATAAACAAAGTGATTTCCTTCACAACTATGATTATCACATCTCTTACACTCTAAAATCACTTTAGAAAGAGAGTATAAACGTGTGTCTTTACCTCCATGAAACGTGAGATGGTTAGAATGGCCTGGTCCGTCTCGTTAAACACATCTCTCCAGGTGTACCCTGTACCTGGGGGGCGCGTGTCCTCGGAGGCTTTAGACAAGAACCGGGAAACGTCCTCCACTCTCCAGTCTGTCTCTTTCAGCCTGGTGTTGAAGAACTGAGCACTGGCGTTATTCTGGAGCAGAGTCTACAGATGGAAGACAACACACACTCAAAAATTACTCCTCCATATTACTAACATGAATGGTCATAAGCTAGCATTCTAGCATTACATTAAGAAGAAGGAATACAGATGTTTATGACGTATATTAACTTGCATTACTATTCATGACCACTGTGTGGCACTGAAGAGTTTCTATTAGCCTACAGTACATATCAAGGTCAACTCACTCTCACAAGATCCACTTCCTCACTGTTCTCCATGAAGTCCCAGATTTTCACCCTCATCTCCTCCCACATTCCTCCCAAATCCCGCAGTACACCCAGCTCCTGGAACGTCTTATTCACCTGAGAGAGAGGGAGAGAGAGAGAGAGAGAGAGAGAGGAAAAGGAAGAGAGACAGTTAGAGAGACACTTCACATGTGGACCACTGATAATAATTCTCCATCACTCAGACAGACACAGACCTCGTGTATAATCTTGCGTGTGGCCGGTGTATCGGGTGTGTATAAGATCTTCCCCATGAGCAGAGGCTTCAGTGCTCTCCAGATCATCCGAGAGATCGGACTCGACTCCAAATTCCTCATCATGTTGTTACAGTATGGAGCTGAAGGAACAGAGAAAGAAAAATCAAACTGAGCAGCTCATCTAGCAGCAGAAATTCGTCATAACTCAGACGTTTACAATTAGTCCGTTATTATAATTTCACTCTCACTGGTTCGTTCAATGGCTCATATAAATACACTGAACGTCCACTCAGCATTTCTGACAATCCTTAAATGGAACAGGAAATGATTATTTATCAAGTAAGTTGAAATAATTATATGTTCATACTAACAAGTGATAAAGTAACATGTGATTGTTTATTTTCTGTGTACGTGTGGTACAGAGCCACCAAAAAAAACTAAAGAATTAAATCAGTAGTGATCTGAAAGCAAAGCAGATGTGTTCCAGATGTGTTTGTTGCTTTAATGACAAATATTCTGAGTGAATTTACAGCACAAACTTACTGGATGTGTTGTCATAGACGGATATGGGATCGTTGTCGCTGTCGTTATGGTTACCGAACAGGGCCTTGTAGTTATTATCTTCGTACCAGTTGAGGGATTTGATCTTCAGACCACCACCCTCTGGGTGTCCACACACAATGCGTGACACGGCTTGGTACACATGATTGGGCGAGTGTGTGACGTTTCCGGTCAGGTACAGGATCTCGTTCCGCAGGTCACGCCAACTCTTCATGCTCACCAGCTGTGAGGGAAAATCAGGAATAATGAACATGAATAGAGTGCAATTACAATGTACTTGTTAAATTAATTTCTCTATGAAAATATCATCTAAAATCAAGAAGAGTTGAGACTGAAACAAAAACCCAGCGTCAGCCAGAAGGGAGAGCTGCTGAGTGCAAGAGCAGGAGAGCGGGGTTACTCTCGGTCACAAAGCAGGAGACGGACCGAGGATGCTAATGAAGCTCATGCTTTATCAACACATCTCCTACACTGTGTCAGCTCTAATGTGTGTGTGGGTGGGGGGAGTACTACATGTCTTTTTGCTGAGGAAAAGCAAAAGCCATGATGTAATGTAATGATTCTTTGGAGAGAGAAATGAGTTAAGAGTGGTGTACGGTCTTCAGTGCTTTACAGTGACGATTCATTTATGTCTGGAATAAACAGAACCGAGAGGTAACTCTGGGTCAAGCTGCAAATTAGAAAACTGAGCCGCTTCCTCCAGCAAGCAACAAAAAAAAACCACATTTTGGAGGAAGAGAAAGAAAGAAATGCTTCAGATTTTTTACAGAAGAATATATCTGAAGAATGGCAGTGAGATTTTTTTAATCTGGTTGCATTGAACCTGATAGCAGCTCAACCATTTTACTGCGATTTTTGTTATAAATATGGTTATCCAAACATAAAGACTTTTCATTTCCTGATTTCACTTGTGTTTATGAGTGAAGCAGCTTCTTCCAGTTTTCAGTCCTCATTATGTCCAAGTGACTCATTTCTCAGTAATGATGCGTCTCCCTTCACACACAATCCCACCTTGTCAAAGTCACACAGAGTTGAATCATATCCTCCAAGCATCCGTATCTCACCACAAACAACAGCCATGGTCAGCACAGTGTTTTGAGGAGGAGATAGAGCCACGCTGAACAAGAGCCGACAAACCGGAGGAGTGTGGAACGACCTGGAGTAACCTCCCGTCCTGCAGCCTCGCCACAGGGTTATTGTAGTTCACTGAGCGCTAAAAACCGCAGCGTGAGAACAAAAGAGGAGCTGAGGCAGAGGAACCGTTTCTGTTTTGTTTCCTCTCTGAAAGCTGACAGTAATGATCTGTGTCTGTGCTTATCATGTGACACGAATGAATTATTTTCACCTTTCTGCATGTCAACAAACCGACGCCTTTTTGGGTGTTTCCTTTGTTATAGTTAATGCACACAATCGACATTTTATAGTAAAGAAAAACAGCAGTGACTCAAAGTGACCTCATGTTCAGCGAGCTCAGCTGTTTAACTGTAGAAGAGCAGGATCTGCTAGCGTCTGGAGCTCAGTAAATCACTCATGACTTTCTGACTCGTCTCTGGTTTCCAAACGCCTGAGAAAATCTGCCAAAGCTGAGCAAGTAGCCAGAGAACCCTGAGCGCCGGCCAGCCGGAAATATCAAACCCCTTCGACTGCTGCAGAACGTCTCAACTCACCCGAAACACTCAAGCACGCTGTTTCTGATTCTGAGTATAAAACCAGAATATTTATCTGTACTTCTGTACAAAACAGTTGAGTGGGCGGAGCTACAGTACATATGAGTTCAATCTGTGATGTCACAAAATAAACTCAACGGCTTTCAACCAATCATGTCTGATATTCAAATGATTACAGGATGCCGTTATACGTACAAACGCTTAGCCACAGGACAAGAGTGCTAAGCTAGCACTCGGCACAGCAAACGTTTGTGATGAAGAGACATTGGTTGTCATGGTAACGCTGAAATTGATTGTGATGGGTTTAAATAATTGAGTGAAAAAAAGGAGTGTCTGAAATCTAGTTCGTGTGACGAATGTGAGCAAGCTGTTCTCTCACTGGCTTGCGGTATCAACGATGGCAGGATGACAAGGGGGCGTTTCCTTAATTTGCATATTCATGCATATCCTGACATATTTAATGAGGTTGAAGGTGTAGAGATGTTCCTCGGCTATTTATTACAGGTTATTATTATTATTGTTATTATAAATAACATAAAATAACCTCCATTCAGTGAAACATTATTCATGAGTCTTTCTCTTGTTAAATAATTTCAAAACAGTGGCTTCTGACCTACACAAAGTGAAACGAAATGTTCTGAAGATTGTCCTGGATGGATCACATTTCTCAGGCTGGTAGTTCATTTGCCATCCAGAAGTGGATGAGGGATATTTTTGAGATCGCTCACCTCAACAGCCAACAATCCCAGACTCTCCAGGAGAGTATCAGTGGCCAGAGACACGTCCCGGACGAGTTTCGGGTTGGATCTGACATCCTTCTGCACAGAGACAAGAGGAGAGTGAGACACGTCAGGAGTTTAATAAAGGAGCCCATCAGTTTAAAGTTCTGTTTGTCAGGAAGTAAACTGGTTAATACTGTGGTTGTTTTTTACTTCACCATTGTGACCTGTGATTAAGGAAAAATAAATAAACCCAGTGTTCAGGGTGTTGTGAGTTCACAATGACATATGACTAACACGTCGACGCACTCGGACTATTGCCTGGTTTTCCCGTATTTCCCACAGAAACATGCATTCACACTCACTGACCTAACCGTTCCTATTCTCATGTGAACACACACACACACACACACACACACACACACACGATTATTATGTGGTTAGAAATATTCCTTCTGGACTTGAAAAAAGGACAATGCTCACTCTGTGATCAGTCATGTGATCTAATGGTTTCTCCAAATCATTTCACAAAGTGTGTATTGTAGGAATTCTTTTGGAAATGACCCAGAATTAATTCTGTCCATTATTCTTTTGCATTGACTGCTTGACCTGCATGATTACAGCTAAAATGTGACGATTAAATGTGACAATTATTTCTTTCTTTGGTGTTTTGTTGTTTCGGAAGAAAAGCAAGCGGGACGTTTTCTGTGAATAAACCGAATAAACCTCATTCCATCAGCTGAAAGAGAAAGTCTGATTAATGATGGACTGCAGTGTCCCAGTGATGGTGTCCTTAATGAAAACTTCCTCACCAACGAGTCCCTGTTACTATTGAAACGATAACTTATGAGAACGAGTGCATTAATAATGTATGAACCTGCACTACTGTCAGAGCTGCTATTATAGAGAATTAATCAACACCTTCGTTTAATACCAATGCGTCTAACTGTAAACAAAGTAATCTTCGCTCTGGTTACATGGGTCTGTCTGCGTCTTACCTTTATAGGTTTCAGGAAGTCAAGGTTGGACAGGAAGTGGCTCTCTGCGCCGTTCAGCCAATCAGCAGGCGACTGACAGATGATTTTCTGCGTCATCTCGGAGACGTTGTGATCAGCGATGCTTACAAACTCCTCCAGCGACGTCGTGTTGCACAGATCTCTCAGATGCACTCCGAAACCATTAATCAGCACCTGGGGAAGCAGGTATCATCCTTCTATAACTCATCAATAAGAACAGAATGATCTGTCAGAAAGCTCCTTTGTTTGAGGTTCGTGAAGAAGTTTGTTTTGTGATCGTAGTTTGTCATGACCTTCATGTTCCCCTGTTTCGAGTGAGAATGTTCTATACCGTATCGTCTCCTCACTTGTCCTTCTCTCAAGGCTACAGAAATGATTCTGGAACAAACTTAACATTTTATTTTCAAACGCCGGGAACAAATCTGTCAACCCTCTCACACTCTCTGACTCGGCAGCGTTCCTACAGAGGGGCGTATAATTTTAATCAAGGACATTTTAAAGCACCTTCAACATTTCAGGTGTGTTTCTACTGCAGGGATGTTTTTAGGATCTCTGGAACGTTTTCAGGAACCATCGATTTTCATCTATGTTTGATGAGATACAAATTCAATGAGATATTTAAATGAATCTCTACCAGCTCTAACGTGAAATCATTGAGTCAGGATGTGAAACACAGCTGCGCTCCTTTAGCAGTGGGTTCAGGAATCTCTGTTCTAGTCATGTGACTGCAGTCTGTTCTTCCCCTTGTGTCCTGAATTGTCCCCTCCCCTCATCCTCTCATCACCTTATCCTGTCCCCTCGCCCTCTCTTCCCTCATGTGTCTGTGGACTGCAGTCGTCTCGTGACAGTTCGGTGAATAGTGAGTCTTCACCGCCTCATGGTTTGACCTTTGTGTCATGCAAAGAGGTCACCTACATGTAGGCGTATGAACAAATAACCACATGGAGTTCAGAGCTTATTCTATAAAACACGTAGAAACAGTCCGATTTTATATCTCCTTATTTTACTGAGAAGGACATGAAATATTTTCTGATGTGTGAGTGAAATAAAGCAAACACGTCTGAAACGTGATGTGTTTAAAACCGTTCTTACTTTTTCCAGGTTGATGTCGGCTTCCACTATCTGCTGCACGGCGTGTTTACTCAGCGTTGTGTTCTGCTCCAGGAACTCAGACAGGGTTTCATTATCACGGAGGAAGTCCTTCAACTTAAAACCTGCAAAAAATAAAAAACAATTCATGAGATTACTTTAAAAAAAAAAAAAAAATTTACATTTTAAAAGTTTAGTGCACTGGATTTATCTAACAATCTTCCCAGTATTTCTTTAAAAAAAAAAAAAAAAAAAACCCTGCGTTTATTTCAGAGCGGTTAAAACAATTTCAGGAATGTTTTAATTAATTTATTTTAATTGCCACTACTAATTGTATGAATATTAAACAGGGCTCATCACTCAGCAATAACACGTATAATAATAAACCAGACGTGATAATGATGACAATAAGAGTGACACGTGAAATAATGCAGCATTGTATTTAGGGCAGACAGGGCAGGAAGAAAAGAGAGCGAGACACTGAGACTCTATTCTCCAAGCTCTTCACATACAATATGTCAGAATATTCCAGAAAGGCTGTCTGTGTAAACCGGTTTGAGCCAGACTGAGGTTACTGTAGGTCATTCCTCTTTGAGCACTGTTTTATCATCCTGTGTGTGAAAACATGACACGATACAAAGCCTTTATATTTTTAATGCTTGATTTAAAAAGGAATAAACTATTTAATATTTCATATTTCTCATATTTGATTTAAAGCTATCATAAAATACACTGACATCTAAATACAAATCTTGTTTCGACATTAGAGAGAAATCCCGCAGGTCTAAACAGTTTCCTGTCTGGGACTGAAATCTCCTGCACACATTGAGAATCAGGACCCAGGTGTAAAAAAGCCGCTGAGGGGCCAATAATTAAAATAATTAAATTCTGCGTGGAGACACTACGACTCCCAGCATGCCTTCTGTCTCTGAGTTACAGAGAGGTAACAGAAAAGATGTGAAAGCACAATATTGACTGTAATTACTGTGCTCACTTTCAGCCTCATTTAGTTTTTAAAGTCCAGACAACTTCCTTTCAAAAGTCTTCTAATTGTCTGAATAAATGGAGAACCGGGGACTGAACACTGAAAGCCTGTATTTAAGTCTCAAAGCTCAAGCGTGGAACTTGGCTCACTTAAAAGTGTGTAAAGAACCCAAGCCGAATGTCAGCCAGTAAACTCATGTTAATATAAAGCGAACGATGACTGATGAGTATCTGCGTCCTGCTGTGCGGTGGAACTCTGACACATGAGCGGAAGCTTAAAAAAGAACCAAGAAAGAGAACAAAAGAAGGGAGTGTTAGGGACGTAGAGGACCTGAAAGGGGAACGGGTCACTGCCAAAATCAGTCACTGACCAGCGAAGCAGGAAATCAGTGAAACAGTGCAAAAGGGACAAAAGGCAACAGGGAAAAGGGCATCCTAGTGTACACTTGATGTATTTCCACAAGAGGAACCTTCTCAGGAATCCGAAAGCTTTTAAAACTCGGAAACCTTTTGTATAAACCCAGGAACTTTAGATGCATTTTGTATTAAGGGACCTTTTTTAGAATCTCGTGAACCTTTTGATACATTTTCAGCAGAACCTCATGAAACTTTAGGTGTATTTCCACCAAAGAGACTTTTTCAGGAACCCAGGAACTGTCTCAGGAACTCTATATTAAAGAGGGATCTTTTCAGGAATTTTACATTTTAGTTGTGTTTCCACAAAAGAAACCATTTCAGGAGACCAGAAAATGTTTTTCAGAACTCAGGAACTCGAGGTCTGTTTCCGGAACTGACCATTTACATAACAACCAACTCTTTTACCTTCCATTTTAAAAAGCGATTCATTTTGAAACATTGCATAATTTGATATTTCCTTCATGTATTTGTTCAGGCAGTGAGAGAAGTGTGAAAGGTGCCTCATGTAGGAACTATACAGCTTATGATTCTAAAAAGGTTCCAAGACAACTTAAACACATGCTTTTAGCCTTGCTTAAAAATAAATCAAGAGTCATGACCTAAGTTTGTGATAAACGAGTTTGCTTACAGCTCTGTAAACCGTGTCCCAGAGTACAGTGTTCTACTCCAGAACCTTGAGGCCTTTTAAAGGGAAAACAAAGGAAAGAATGTGAAAACCGATGATATGTAAACTGTAAACTTTTACCGTGTGAGTCTGAGTGCTGGAGGCTTGCGTTTCTGTAGGGTGTGTGTGTGTGTGTGTGTGTGTGTTGTCCAGTGGGAATACTTGACCAAGACGCATTGCAATCCAGAAAGCCTGAGGCATCTGAGAACATGATAATGATGGAATGTTGAATGCAGGAAGATTTCTGCCATTCTGATTTGTTGCTCAGAGCTTTCTGCACTCAGCCAGGAAGCAGAACAGGAAATAAACAAAGCCACATGACTGTGGTGTCGGTTTCGGATAGAACAAAGTGTTCAGCACTCATCTCAGAGGGCTGTGGACGCCACACATTTTGCAGTGCTTAACCCTGTATGCAGGACAGGCAAGTTATGTGCCCATGGCCGAGAGCGTGGCACAGACTGATAACATATCAGAGCTGAGGTGAAGCTGGACAGTGAGCCAATAACATAATATTAAACCTGCTGTTTAATGATCACACACTGCTTTACTGTCACATTATTCAGCTTTGCTATAGATAATATTCCCAAAATAATTCATCTGATGATGAGACTCTGTGGTTTTTGTTGATGTACCTGCAGTGTTGCTCTGGAGTTTCCTGAGAGCTCGGACGAGTTCCTTGTACCCTTCAAAACTCTTATCGTTTTGGCTGTAGATAAGGATTTTCTTGGCGTCAGTGAACAGCCGGGAGATTCTGTAAGAAACAGTGATGTTAAAATAACCAACAAACCACCAATGTATGATTATTTTAATTTCATCTCAGTAAATTTCCATTTGTTTCTTTGAACGCTTTAGTGTAATAAATTTCCATTTCGTGACTTCTGTTAGCAATGCCATGTTGACGTAACGGGATTATAAATATGTAACGCAATATCACAGTTTCTGCTTACACATTATTCAAATAGAATGGGATTAACGCAACATGGAAATTTTGGTTTCCGTTTAATCTTACTGTCGTTACTATAAAAGATTATTACTAATTAATAAGCTGAGGTGAGTAGAAACTAGAACTTTAATGGGCACTTGATCTCTAGGGGAATTTTTTTTCTTTTTTTTATGAAGAACCATATGACACAGGGGTTTACATTCAGTAAAGGTTCCAATTATAAGCTTTTCAGTAACAGAAGAACTTTTTTTCCCTAAGATCTGTCTTTGACAATATGGTCCAACATTCCTGCTGTAACTACAGATTTCCTCAAGGAGATGGATTATAGATTGTGGAATTATGGGAAGCTTACATTGAGTCATTAAAGTTGCCCACTACACCAGGACTCTCTCCAGGAGTTGGGTACCGGAAGCAGGGGTTGTTGGCATTGCAGATGATTCCCTGTACCCAGGGCAAAGTGCCCGCTGACGGCATGGCCTTGTTGGGAAAGTGGCCTAAAGAAGATTTGTTTAAGACAAACAGACGCGATCATTAGTGTTTACTGTTTAATTTTCAGAAAGTTATTCCTGTATCAAGCTTTTAAGTGCTCCAAGAGATTATCACGAAAAATATTAAGTAAACAAAAGGAAAGTAAACACTGAGGACAGTTCGATCTCAACAGTTCAGTGAAACTCCCTGGACAGGTTCAAACAAGTTTATCAGACAGCTCTTGCTAATCCAGCCTGGATTTATAAGTCACATTATTGTTGTTTTCATGATTATACAGGCCAAAGAGTCAGGAAAGTCATTTTTCGTGCTACACTGCAATCTTTGCGCTATAACTGTGTAGTCAATGCAAAACTGAGTTGCACCATCATTCTTTGTAACACTGACAAAGAGCTGAAGAACTTCATTACATGTACAATATCAAGCTCATTTTTAGCCCAAAGTGGAACAAACATGTTTATAATGTTTATTGAAGACAACTGGATCATGTGTAATAGCTCTTCTTGGAACTGTTTTGATATCCTTGACCTTCGTTGAGGCTCAGGCCATGTTCCACACAAAGCAAACAGTGGATTGATTCAAACACCCCAAATTCAGGTGAATGCAAACAGAAAACATTCCAACCTTGTTAAAATCAATAACTCGTAAGTAAAATCTTCAGTCTTTAATAATCATTCAATTTGTTTATAGCTCAATTAATCTTATGTGTATTTAGATCGTATTTCAATTTCAGTAGAGGGAGATGAGTTTAAAGACACACGAGTGTGTGAGTCATAAATTCAGAGATGTTCAAACTATTACACTGTCAAATTAACATAAAACTAAAATGGGTTTTGGGTAAAATAACTATTATAGATCACAATTTTATTCAGCATATAAGAATCAGAAATGTGACAGTCCAACATTTATATCATTATACAGGTATAACAGTGCTATTGTGCACCTGTTTCAGTTATATGGTACTCAAATATGTCTTTGATACATAATATATACAGTGCATCCAGAAAGTATTCACAGCGCTTCACTTTTTCCACATTTTGTTATGTTACAGCCTTATTCCAAAATGG
>JAODTV010000022.1:37992970-38006913 GCA_025399955.1 Galeichthys feliceps
TAAAATTGCATATATCTCACAAATAGTTGACACTCTCAGGTGTGTTAAACTATGAGACAAAAAATGCAGACAAGGGGGGAAAAAAATAAATAAAAAATCTATGAGAATATTTTTAATTACACCAAAGGGATCAATCTGCTTAAAATGCCAATTAGAGTAATGTATATAACTGTTTGTTCTGACGTGGAAACAGTCTCACAGCCATCACACTGCCACTGGCCCAAAAAGCATAATTCACCTGCAACATAAATTCAGTGCACGAGGGTCACGAGCTTTCTCTCCACCTCAGCCACTGTTGCAGGAAAAGGCAAAGTCAGACTGGCCTGGTCATCAAAACACAGTCAATCAATGTGTTTAACACAGTGTTTGGCTCAATGACAGGCATGAGGGGAAATAGAACAATAAATTAACTCACTATCTGAGCTCCACTGTGACCAAAATCAAATTGTGATTGTTTGTACCCCCTTTAGTTTCCCTTTTTCTCTTCTTCATTTTTGCCATGTCCCAGGCAAAATTAATCTGTTTTGAATGCATTTTGTGCATCTCAATGTTTAATAGCCTTGTCATTGTGTCTTTCAGTAAGTTTTTCTAAATTGTGCCAGTGGGACTGTGTTAGAATAAAAACCATGCACTCTCATGGGGTTAGGGTTACTGGGAAAGTGGACAGGGAATCTTAGGGATGGGTTTGTGTACTGGATTTGGACTTGTTCTCTCTTTCTAAATGTTAGTGTATGGCCAAAGAAACATTTTCAATATTGTACATATTTCAATTTAAATGCTATTTTTAAAAATAAGTTGTATTTCATCTTTACAAACTTTCCATTAATTAATTTTCCCTCTTTTAAAAAAGACACAAGCACTATTATATTTAATATGCTCATTTACGTTTATTGACAATTCACATTTTTATCGGATAAATCACATTACCTTGGCTCTTTAAGGAAATGAGCTACAATAAATAAAATAACCACTGGAAATATTCACAGATATAACAAAACAATAAAATGATGTATATACAGTACATCAAAACATATATCTCTTGTTAAAATTCATAAATAGCATGAACAGTATTGAACAATATACTCAATAAATTACATAATAAATACTTCCACTGGAAAGCAGGCAATATATTAAATAATTAGTAATGTCCAGTAATGTCCATTCATTTACTTGTTCTACAGAAGACTGAGGATCAACCCCAGTTTCATTTAACTAGCTCTCCATTTTAGTCATGCTGTCATAGCTGGTCCCTGCTTGCACTCAGTGCACAATGCAGATCCTCTTCAACTACTTAAGACATGAGTCTACCTAATAAGCTGCATTCTCTCTCACTCCCACTACTTCTGCTTGAAGCTCCTTCACCTCAGAATCACTCACTGCTGCTGAAGATGGCCCCACATGGCTCGGCCAAAGATTGTCGTGAGGTTGATGTGGATGGTACCACACAAATACCCTAAAGATGGCTGTAGATGGTGTCACTTGGACAGACTAAAGACTGCACTTACTGAAAACAGTCTGCGTTCAAGTCTTATTCGTTATTCAGTGGATAACCTCACTCGGGTACTATAGACTTAAAGCTAAATTACTCTGATGTTTGTACTGAAGATTCTTTCAACACACTTAGCATTGTTTGTATAGTACACAGTTGCAAGAGTAATGATTTATAATCACACTCTCTGATGTCACACAGATGAAGATGGGTTCCCATTTTCCCAAGGGTTCTTCCTCATGTTGTCAGTACACCGTCACCTCTGGCTTGCTCATTAGGGATTTAAATCCATAATCAGAATTATGTCCAGCTGCTCTGTGACAATGTCTGTTGTTAAAACCATTATATAAGTAAAACTGAATTGAACTAGGAGTCTATTCCATTCACGGTGGAAATTGCTGAGTTCACACTGCAGTATCCATAGAGACCTGTGTGAAGAAAATAAAAAAGAACTCTGAAAAGATTCTAAAAAGATTTTGAATCAAGCTTAAGAGAATTCAATTTAGTATAGTATGAGCTTTGAACAATAAATAATAGAATAACTGAATAATCACAATAAACACTAGATTGTGACAAAACAGGCCTGAGTTTCCCAAAAGCATCGCAGCCCAAAGATCATTGTTAAATGGTAGCGCGAGCAGCACAATGAATGCTCTCTCTCTCCTAGTTAAGATGCTCTTAGCGTTAAGAGGCTTTTGGGAAACCCACCCCAGTTTAGTTCTCTGGTTATTACTACCGTTGTAGACAAAAGTTGATAAACTCACCGAGCTATAGCATGTAGATTTATGTTTAGATGAGACTGTCAGTGCTACTTTTGTATACTTCGAGTGGCACATCAATGTCTGAGTTACTGAAAACAAAACAAAGAAAAAAAATTACGCATAAGACAGGTCAGCCTCACAACCCAATCAGAACATTCAATACACCTGAAGATAAACATTGTGTAAATTAAATGAAAACTCACCTGAGGTCAAATGTTTTAGCTGTAATTAAATAAAGAAAAAATACATAAACATTAGCATATTATAATATAAGCATAAATATTTTATTTTATATTATTATTTAAAATAAATTTAAAAAAAAAAAAAAAAAAAAAAAAGCCCTTTTATATAAACATAAGAATGCAGAGAAAGTTTCAGAGCAAAAATTCTCTAACAAACATGATGTAGTAAAGAAAGGTGGAGAGGGGTTGGGGTCGGGGTGAAATAATGAATCCTTTTTTTTTCACCTTTCAACCTTCTGAGTCGCTTCAGTATCCATAAAGCAAAAGCAAGGCTGGAAAATGCAGTAGTGCCTCCTACTCCCATGATCAGGCCAGACACCAAAGATGGGTCCAAGGAAACAGCTGCTGGAAATGAAGATAATAAAAAGAATACATGGAAGTGAAGATAATGAAATAACAATAGGCTACCTGGTCAATATCTCACTATTTAACTCTTTTTTCCCCACAACAAACTGTTGTGTTAAGACCACAGAATTAGATTCAATCTGAATTTTTTTTTTTTCAATTCTTTTAAGGAAAATTCTGGTCTGTCTCACATGTATTTAGTGCCAGTATGCCTAAAATATAAATAATGTATGTACAATATTAACATATTTTTGAAGGAAAAAAATCCTGGTGTTTCAATGTGACGTTCAGCCTGATTTTTACCTTGGCACTCAGGCACCTCTCCAGTCCAGTTGCCATTAAGGCTGCATATCACCATCTTGTGACCATGAAGCTGATAGCCATTGAGACAGCTGAAGGAACAGGAAGTGCTGAAGATGGCCTCCTCTGAAGAACAGTTAATGAGGCCATTGATTGGCTCTTGGAGATAAGGGCATCTCACTGCTGCACAGAAGAAAAATGAGGGGGTTCAATGTATGCAAGCTTGAATCTTTTGGATATTTTAGATGTACTCTACATACATGTCAATATACTTGGGCTTTTTTGTTTGTTAGTTTAAGATCAGATCCTGTTAGTTTCAGTCCTGTTAGTTTCCCTGCTAAAAGACACCTGATCCAACAGCAGTTCATTACTATGCTTTGGTGCTGGATCTCAGAAGTAAAATTAATTATCTTTGGGTTGGATATTGTACCTGTACAGCTGGGGACCGATGTGCTCCATCCTACTGTCTCTGTACACTCTGCGCTTGATGCACCCTCTAGGATAACCCCTCATCAAAAATGAAGCTGTATATAGAGCCTACACTGAGAGCCTGGTCTGTACAGGACACACTGCCATCCTGTGGAGTCTGGAGAGCAGAGCACTGTACAGCTGCAGATTAAACACAAGCAGGATTGGTTTGCTCCATTGTGTTTTAACTTATGTGAATAAAATGGACTTAGAAAATGAAACATGTAAAGGACTTAGTCCTGCTTCTGACCTGTACAGGATGGTGTGTCTTGACTCCACAAAGCAATTTTGGTGCATGTGTGCTCTGACATGCCCAAAAGTTGGAACCCAACATTACAACTGCTTTGTATCACCACTACAGCTCATTTTCCCATCCACTTGCTCCTCAAGAGTCAGACAGCAGACAGCTGTGAGGTACACACTGTCCTAGTAAAACCCTAAATTACCCCTAATTTAAGATTTATTTATGGCTTTGAATTAGCTACAGCACAATAGAGAAGCTTTACTATAGGATTACAGGTGTAGTTATCCTGTGTAAAGCCTGAAAGAACTTTCTTCTGAGAAAAACCAACTCAAACTAGAGATAAGGTATACAAATCACCCTCTCTAGGGGTTTCAATTTATTTGATTAAGATTTGCCAAAATAATAACAGTTACAAGAAATAAAGGTCAAATAGTAGCACAATAACATATCAAAAGCTATCAAAGAGGAGCTGCAATCCTCGTATTATCAGTAGAGACAGTGTGAAACTAATCTCTAGTTAATACAAAGTTTAGAGCTAACTAAAGCTTCAAGACATCAGCGCATTAACACTGTCTCTGTGACATTCTACTCTTCATATAGGTAACAGCAAGCAAACAAAAATACGCAAATGGGTATTGTCTGTGCAAAAATGTACATTTCCTTCCCTGTGTGGTGTGCAAAAATGTACTGAAAGCCAATAACAGTGGTTTGCATGAACTCATGCGGTGTGCAAAAATGTTCTTAAAGCCGGAAACATAAATGCACCCTTCACACATCTTCATACATTCTGTGTACATATTTTCACTCACACCCACTCAACCAGATTTCCTGCAGTGACTTCAGCATATGATCGAGCTGCTGACATAGCCACTCCTTTGGATGCTTCCTCTCAGCTGGGCTATCTCTGTCTTCAACAGAATAAGCTTCCGACAGTAATGTTGCCTTTGCTTGCTCTTTTTCCCCCCTCTGCGGTGTCTTCTCTTCCACTTTGAAGGGCAGGGGCTCGTTGGCTGAAAACATAATATTTTTTACAACACAGAAGTGGTCAGGCTGATGGACACATTCAATAAAGACACTCTAGCCCAAAACAGCAGTGCCCTCTGAGTCAGCAGTTTATTCAGCATGAAGTTAACTGCACATCGTATGACTTTACAGCTAATCTGTAACTGTGTCAACTGCTTCAAACATCTATGGATTTAAATCGGGCAATTACTACATTTAACTTTATAGTACAAGACGTTTCATAGTTTCAGCACTGGGATTCACAGAAGGTTGTGGCCTCTTGTGGCCTCTTCCTACCTTCACAGGTAGGCTGTGAGTCATTCCACTGCCCAGATGCACTACATGTCAGCCAGCTGGAGCTGGAACCTGTTAGTGTATACCCTTCCTCACAGCTGAACTCACAGGAGGACTGATAGCTGAAATTTTGGACTGGATGGCTGCACTGTATGGTTCCATGAAGTGTCATATTCAGGCCAAAGCTGTTAAATCTGACTCGGGGATAGAACCCGGGTAGCTGGCTTGGCAGGCTGGAGTGCTAACCACCGTGCTACGGTCCAGATAAAGTTCAGACTCAAATGCAGAGGTTCAAATCAAAAATGTTATCTTGTTTATTCCACAAAAAAAACTCGGAAGATCCACAACAGAGTCCAAAAATAAGTTAAGCCAAAAGGAGGGAAAAAACAGAAAAACCAAAATCAGAAAAATGGCTTGGCAACCAAAAAGCACTTCAAAATTCAGACATCAAAACAATGAGCAGCAAAGTCCAAGAACACAGAAGTTTGTCATAGAATTCAGAAGCGCTCACCCTGGCAGTGTGGAGTAGACAAAGTCTCAGCGGCCAACAAACAGAAAAACAGAACTTAAATACCCCAACTAATTGGTCACATGACAAGAACTCATTAACAACAGGTGGTGAGAAACAAAAATGGAGGGAAACACAAAAGAAGGGTGTGGCATAGAGCACATGGCAAACCAAAACACAAGATAAAGCACATGTCACAAAGACAGCAAAAACAAAAACAAACAAGGCAGGTAAATGTTCAATAGTGACCCCTTAAGGTCAAAAAGGGACAGAGCACCCTAACAAAAGCACTGGATTACTACAAAAACAAGGACAAAAAAATCAATACCGCTCAACTAGAGCATGAGTTGTTGAAACTAAATGTTAGTTTCTCTGGTTCAAATGGGGTGGTATCAAACTAATTACGTTCACAGGTTGGGAGTTTGTTGGACCATACCTGCGTACCACCACACTGTCTTTTTTGCACCAACTAACTGGTAGGAATTAGGAATTCCTAACAGGAATACTTCCATTTGGATTTGTATGAGAAATCTCCATTGGGTTTGTGGCATTGGACACTGCCGTGGTCAAGATAAGAGATTTCCTTTGCCTTACATTTAACAACTGAAAATGAGGTTTCAAGCCAAGTCAATTTTTATAGTCTCCTTATTATGTCTCATCCATACACAGGTTATAGTGGGAAGAAATATAATACCTGCAGGACCATAATAAAACAACAAAAAACAGAGGCAGTAAAGACAGAACTAAATTTAGGATAATATTCCAGTGATAAAACTGAACAACCCTGTAGCAGCGGGGGCATGGTCTAGCGTCGGCTGTGAACGGTGAGGAGACAGGTTGAACCAGTAGGTAACGTGATGAAGTGCACCTGTGTTAAATTGTCGAATTACTGGCTGTCTATTAACCTGTGTCTCTGTGTGACTTTCAGACAGCCAGGATTGAGAGAGAGAGAGAGCTGCGTCACCCCAGGTGTGTGTTTATGTATGTGTGTTAGTTGTCACTGGAAAGTGAAAAATAAAACGAACCCACCTGTTCTGAAGCCTGCTTCCAGTTCCTCTGTTTCCCACAAGCTAGAGAGTTGTTACACTGGTGTGGAAACCCGGGACTGAGGAATGAACTCCGCCATGGAATCTGAACCAGTCAGAGAGCTCCTCCAAATGCTCGCCAACGACCTCCAGCACCAGCAGCATGCCCTCATCAGGCTGTCAGTACGCCAGGGGTGGCACTTCCAGGCTCTGCTTGAAGCCCAAGCAGAAGCCCGGCAGCTGGATCCAGTCCAAGGATGCTCCAGTGGTCATCCCTGGGGCCAGCGTGCCCATCCAGCTATTCAAGATGGGGCGGCAGGACGACCTCGATTCCTTCCTCAAGTGGTTTGAGCATGTTGCAGAGGTGAGCTCGTGGCCAACCTTTCAGCATGCGGCTCACCTAATGCCGCTCCTGTCGGGGGAAGCCCAGCTCGCAGCTCGGCAGCTCCCGGCCACCAACATGCTGGAGTACCCCCACCTGAAGCAAGCCATCCTACAGTGGATCAGCCGCAGCCCAGAACAGCAGTGCCAGCACTTCTGCTTGCTGGCATATGGTGAAGTGGGCCGGCCATTTGCATTCGCGCAACAGCTCCGAGATGCCTGCTGACAGTGGCTGCTGGCTGGCGAGTGCAACGTCAAGTCCATCATCGAGCGAGATGTCTGCGTGGATCTGGTGTCACCAAATGATGTTGTTGGAGGAGGTAGTCCGGCTGGCCGAGGACCACCTTGCGGCATTTCTGGGAGCAGGCACTGTTACAACTTCTCGGCTCTCTCTGTCACTTTCGCTTTCTACTTCTCCCACTCCCTCTCCTTACCCCTCCCCTACCCCATCCCCACAGAAAGGGAGGTCAGATCCCCCGAAATCCGCTCCCCGCACTCGTGTCTGTCCTCGTGTTTCTGCTCTCCCGTCTCCTTCTGTGTCTGTGCCATCATTAACCCCCTCTCTCTCTCCACAGGTGAACTCATCCATGCCCACCAGAACCAGGAGCGAGCCCAGGCAGGTCTGTAGCTGTGGAGGGAAGGCAGGGAATCAGTGCTTCCACAAGGAGGTGGGGCTACTGATTTGCATCTCCGATGCACCACAGGTTTCCCCTGATCGAGCGGGGGACGGGGGCATACAGGATAGTTGTGAGTATTCAAGGGGGTACACATCAGGCTTTGGTGGATTCAGGTTGTAACCAGACCTCCATATATCAAAGCCTGATTCAATGCAGGGCACTGGGAAATGCACGTTTGGTGACGGTTAAGTGTGTGCATGGTGATATACACAAATATCCGCTAATGCTGGTCACTATTCATTTCCGGGGAGAAAAGCATAGGGTTGAGGCAGCGGTTAGTCTGAGCCTCACCCACCCACTGGTCCTGGGAACCGATTGCTTGGGTTTTAAAACATTAATGAAAGAGATTAGTGGGGGGTCCTGCAGTAGTAAGTCACAGAGGAATCCCACTGCAGCGTAAGCTGGGGAGGCAGTCCCAGGTCCGTCTGCATCAGCTCCGCTACATGATGGCACAGAGAGTGAGGAGAGTCCTCCTCCCTCTCTTAGGGGACTTCCCAATGGAGCAGGCGTGTGACAAGTCTCTGAGACATGCTTTTGGCCAAGTGAAATTAATTGATGACCAAATCCTCCAGGTTAACGTTGTGGTTTCCTTCCTGTATTTCTGTATTATTAAGGATAGGCTATATTGAGTGATGCAGGACACTTAAACTAAGGAAGAGATGACAAAGTTGTTGGTCCCGAAGAGCCGTAGGGAAATTTTATTCCATGCAGCTCATCATCATCCTATGGCTGGGCACTTGGGGCAGGATAACACACTAAATCGTCTCCTGGCCCATTTCTATTGGCCAGGGATTCACGCCCATGTCCGCAGGTGGTGTGCGGCTTGTCAGAATGCCAGCTGGTAAATCCAGCAGCCACACCAAAAGTGCCATTGCACCCATTACCATTAATTGAGATCCCCTTTGAAAGAATTGGCATGGATCTCGTCAGGCCATTAGATAGATCAGCAAGAATTGGCATGGATCTCGTCGGGCCATTAGATTGATCGGCACACGGGTATCACTTTGTGATAGTCACAGTGGATTATGCAACACGACATCTGAAAGCAGTGCTTCTCTGCAACATCTCAGCATGTAGTGTTGCGGAGGCATTCTTCCGCGTGATCTCCCGAATCAGGATTCTGAAAGAAATCCTGACTGATCAAGGCACTACTTTTATGTCACGCACATTACGCAAATTGTATGAATTATTGGGGATTAAATCGATTCATACTAGTGTTTATCATCCTCAAATGGACGGGCTGGTCAAACGATTTACCCAACGACTTAAAAATGTGATTCGTAAGTTCGTTCACGGGGATGCTAAAAACTGGGACAGGTGGCTCGATGATCTGTTGTTTGCAGTGCGTGAGGTCCCACAAGCCTCCACTGGGTTTTCTCCATTTGCGTATGTATGGACGCAAGCCCCGTGGGGTCTTAGACATCATTAGAGAAAATTGGGAGGAGGGGCCTTCTCAAAGCAAAAATGAAATTCAATACCTTCTTGACCTGACAGCAAAACTCAACGCACTGAGTCACATAACCGAGGAGAATTTGCTACAGGCCCAAGAACATCAAGCTCTTCTGTACAACAGAGGGGCACGGCTAAGGGAATTTGCACTGGGAGATAAAGTCCTCATTTTACTGCCCACCTCAAGGTCAAAATTGCTCGCCAAGTGGCAAGGGCCCTTTGAGTTCACACAGCGAATTGGGGAGTTCGACTATAAGGTCAAAAGGCCAGATAGGGGCAACACATGTCAAATTTACCAACTCAATCTCCTGAAACTGTGGAGAGAGGAGGTTCCTGTGGCTCTGGCAATGGTAGTTCCGGAGAGGGTGGAGCTGCGACCAGCGGTAAGTCCAAAAAGTGCAGCCCAATTCACCCCGGTCCCCTGTGGAGACCACCTCTCACCGTCCCAGAGAGCACAGGTTATTGGTTTGCAGGAAGGAATTCTCCGATGTCTTCTTGCCCCTCCCTGGTTGCACTCACCTCATAGAACACCACATTGAGACTCCCCCATGTGTGGTGGTGCACAGCCGCCCGTATCAGCTCCCTGAGTGCATGAAAAATGTGCTTCGAGACGAACTCCAGGCTATGCTTAAGATGGGAGTAATTGAGGAGGCGCACAGCAACTGGAGCAGCCCAGTGGTCTTGGTTCCCCAGACCGATGTGTTGGTCTGCTTCTGTGTGGACTATAGAAAAGTCAACGCAGTGTCTAAATTTGACACATATCCGATGCCTCGCATTGATGAACTGCTTGATTGGTTAGGCGCGGCTCACTTTTACTTGACACTGGATTTAACAAAGGGATATTGGCAGATCCCCTTGACTCCATTGTCCCATGAGAAAACAACCTTTTCCACTCTGTTTGGCTTACACCAATTTGTCACCCTTCCTTTCAGGTTGTTTGAGGCTCCAGGGATGTTTCAGCGTCTCATGGACCGAATTCTCTGTCCCCACAATGCTTATGTGGTGGCCTACTTAGATGGCTTAATCATTTATAGTAATGATTGGACGCGGCATTTACAGCATCTTAGGGTGGTCCTGAGATCGCTGAAGCGCGCTGGGCTCACAGCAAACCCGAAAAAGTGTGCAATTCGATGGGTGGTACTATGGTATCTGGGCTTCTACTTGGGTCAAGGACAGGTGCGTCCCCAAATTGATAATACTGCAGCGATTGCGGCCTGCCTAACACCGAAGACTAAAAAGGGGGTGAGGCAGTTCCTGGGGCTGGCTGGCTATTATAGGCAGTTTGTGCCTAACTTTCCAGATGTCACCAGCCCGCTGACTGACCTCACTAAAAAGGGGGCACCAGATCCAGTCCAGTGGATGGAGCCATGCCAACGGGCTTTTGCTCAAGTAAAGGTGGTTTTGTGTGGGGGCCCGTTGTTGCTTTCTCCTGACTTTTCTCTCCCTTTTGTTTTACAGACTGACATGTTGGACAGAGGGCTGGGGGCCATTTTGTGCCAGGTGGTGGAGGAGGAGGAGCATCCGGTGCTGTACATCAGCCAGAAGCTCTCCATGCGAGAGTCAAAGTACAGCATGACTGAAAAGGAGTGTCTGACCATCAAGTGGGCAGTCCTCACTCTCCTGTACTACCTACTAGGATGCCCATTCACCCTCTGTTCCGACCATGCCCCGCTCCAGTTGCTCCACCGCATGAAGGATACCGACACGTGGATCACTCGTTTGTATCTGGCCCTTCAGCCCTTTAAATTTGAGGTGGTCCACAGGCTGGGGGCACAGATGGTGGTGGCGTATTACCTCTCCCCGTGTATGTTCTCCCCGTGTCTGCGTGGGTTTCCTCCGGGTGCTCCGATTTCCCCCACAGTTCAAAGACATGGTTAGGTTGATATGGGGGTGGCCTTGAGCTGGGGTGGCCTTGAGCTGAGGTGCCCTTGAGCAAGGCACCTAACCCCCAACTGCTCCCTGGGCGCTGTATAGCGCCCAAGTAAGTAATTCTCTGTATGTAAGTAATAAGTCATTTTCTGTATGTAATCGTTTGAGGTATAATCACAAATCAGGATAGGATTAGTGTCTTGCTCAAACAATTATATGGTTCTGAGTTCAAAGCTGCTGCAAGGGTGACTTAAATAGGTGGCTCACCTCCTGCTTGCCCATATCCCAAAATTGTGAGGTAATATGGACTAGAGTTTTGGAATTCCACTGTCTGGAAATACCCTTTTTCTCGCTTTCCTTATTTCCCTCATGGACAGGGAGAAAAAGTGTGTCAGGAAATTTGCTTTCCCCTTTGTATGTTTATATGGAAAAAACCTTTCTTTTTCTATCTAGGGAAATTCCTCCTCATAAAAACAATGATTAGATACAGCCACAATGATATAAACCATTATTTTAGTTTCTTTCCTTTGTTATAATCTAATGGTTTCTTGTGTAAAAAAAAAAAAAAAAAAAGTATAGTCCCTCTGAATGTGACTTTTTAAAGTTTTTGCTATACAATGAAGACATTTCACAATGAGATAAACATGAATATGAGACAATAGATCAGAATTTCAGCTTTCATATACTAATATCTAGATGTGCTAAACAACTTACAACATGGCAACTTTTGTTTGAACCCACCCAGGAGGACTGATGGAGGGCTGAAGTTTTCTAGCAGATGCTATGTAGCACTGTATGGCTCCTGAAGAGTCACATTCAGCCCAAAGCACCTATTTTTCAAGTTACCAAGAATATTGGAACATGTGACTGATCTTGTTTTTTGTTGCCCAGATGTTCCCTGTTAGAATGATTGCTTAAACTATTAATTGCTCTGAATATCTACTCTTGATTTGAGCCCTGGGTTTTAGCTATAAAGACTGTATTTATTCTTAAAAAAAATAACCCGACATGAAGACCAGGTAGTGGTTTATGGGAGCAAACCATTTTGAAGCTGAGAAAAAGAGGGAAATTCAATCAGAGCCATTGTGCAAGCATTGGGCATAACCAATACAACAATTAGGGGGAAAAAACACTGGTGTACAATTGTTGTTACAATAGCTTGTTCCATTGGGTTTGTGCTTGAGTGGGGTCCCACCTGTCATGCCACATGTCTTTTCTGTGTATCTTTGCCTTTGTCTCCCAAGTCTCTAGAAATTCCAAAGTTGTCCTGAGTCTCTTCCAAGTATCATGACCTGAAGATGGTGTTCAACAAGAAGAAAGTGACCAGTCTCCCTCCTCACCACACCAGCTCAATTAACCTGCTCCCAGGCACTAGCACCCCAAAGGGAAGAATATTTTCTCTTGGACCAGAGACCAAAGCCATGGAAAAATACAACAGAGAGTCTTTTGCTGCTGGAATCATACACCCTTCCACCTCCCTGGCAGGTGCATTATTATTCACTTTGCATTGATTACCAGGGCCTCAACACGGTGACTATAAAGAACCTCTACCCTCTTCCATTCATGTCTTCTGTTTTTGAGCTACTGCAAGGAGCCTTTGTGTACACAATATTGGATATTAGGAATGCTGACCACTGGGTCCCCATCAAGGACAAAGATGAGTGGAAGACTGCATTCAACACCAGAACAGGTCACTACAAGTACCTGATCATGCTGTTAAGGATGATGAATGCCCCAGCAGTCTTCCAGGCCTTCATCAATGACATGCTCAACCACTTGGCTTACTTAGATAACGTCCTCATATTTTCCAATTCACTTCATGAATACATCTGCCAAGTCTTGCAATGCCTCCTGAGGAATCACTTGTATGTAAAGTTGGATAAATATGAGTTCCATTCCACAGAGGTCTCCTTCTTGGGGTTCATTGTCTCTAAGAGCAGTCTCTAGATGGACCCCACAAAGACTAAGGCTGTCAAAGACTGGCCTACAGTCTCTTACGTGAATGAAGTTCAGCACTTTCTGGGGTTTGCTCACTTACCTGTGGTCCAGCCACAGTTTCAGCTCTGTAGTGGCTCTTCTCATGGCCCTGACTAAAAAACCCTCCCAGTTTGTCTGGACCTTAGAAGCAGAGGAGGCCCTTTCGGAGCTCAAATGGTGCTTCACTTCAGATCCAGTTCTAGTCCTGCCTGACCCAGCCCTCCCCTTCACCAAGGAGGTGGATGCTTCAGAGGTGGATGTTGGAAGGGTGTTGTCTCAGTGGTCATCTGACAATAAACTCCACCCATGTGCCTTCTTTTCACACTGGCCATTCCTCACAGAATGGAATGATGATGTTGGCAAAAGTGCTGGCTATCAAGTTGGCCTTGGAAGAGTGGAGGCACTAGTTGGACGGGCCCAAGAATCATTTACTATGTGGACTGACTACAAGAATCTTGAATATATCCAGCAGGCCAAGAAATTAAACTCCAGTCAGGCCAGGTGGGCTCTGCTCTTCAACAAATTTCATTTTACCCTCTCCTACCATCCTGGTTCCAAGATCCTCAAACCAGATGCCCTTTCCTGGCTGTTTCAACCACCAGAGCTAAGCCAAAACCCTGATCCCCAGTTCCATCATTATAGCCCCAGTTTGCTGGGGAATTGAGATGGTTGTCCAATGGACACAACCAGTGTTGTAGTCGAGTCACTAAACCTCGAGTCCGAGTCCCCAGTGTTCAAGTCCGAGTCAAGTCCAAGTCATTAAAAATAATTTCGAGTCGAGTCCAAGTCGAGTCCACTATTGATCCGAGTCGAGTCCGAGAACAAGACTCCAACTGCACCATTTGACGGTGGCTGTTTTAGCGCCATTAACATTAGTTTGTTCCTGAACATGACGTATGAACAGGTGAATGT
>JAODTV010000022.1:38117484-38128228 GCA_025399955.1 Galeichthys feliceps
ATGGCCTTACTCGGTCAATATTAGAGATATCAATGAGAATTTTTCACAGAATATTCCTTAGATTATGTAGAATGACTGTGTAAAAAACTGGACATCACCAAAAAATGACTTTAGCCTGGTTATCACAGGCAGGGTCACATATTCTAGGGGATTTCACTGCTCCTCACTGGCCTATTTGCACAAAACAGCTCTCTCTTTCAGAAAATTAACTCATCTCTTACCACTTCGTCCTCGGACCAGCACTTTTCAATTAGCTTGGGAACGGGTTTCTTCACCAGACGCTGCAGTGCCTTCCCGGCATCGTAGCTGCTCTCGTGAAGCTGCAAGAAAGAGGCACCAATCAGGACTTTTACTCGGAAGAGCCTATTTAAATATGCTGCTTGAATATCCCTTGCTTAGTTCTGAATGAAAGAGGCAGTGGAACATTTATGATTGACTTTCCAGAAGTGTGTCCGAGAGATGGAGTCTGGACAGCTGGGGTGGAAATGCAAAAGCCATTATACATTGAAAAAGACGCAACCTACTCCAACAAGTTGAAATGAAATAAACGTCCCGTCAGTAACCCTTTATCAAGCTTCACTAAACAAAAGGAAATACATATATACTCACATTTAGGTCAAGGTTATATCTGGAACTTTCAAGACATAATACAATACACAAACATCTGCATTGATAGTGTTACTGTTACCACCCTGAATTCATTATTTTCCTATACAGCAGGTCACAAAGAACTCATTTTGATAGTTATGGTGAATGTTATGTAAAGTCTATGAAACAAGTTAGTTTGTGATATCTCTTATGGTATAATGGCGATAAAACGGTATTCCTTCACCAACCTCCCTTATTAACCTCTTCTCTGTCTTGAAGCGAATAAAACTAAGCGCTGACACGGGCTACTCCTCTCATAAATTCAAGTCAAGTTTATTTGTATAGCGCTTTTAACAATCGACATTGTCGCAAAGCAGCTTTACAGAATTTTAATTAATTTAACCATGAGCTAATTTTATCCCTAATCTATCCCCAATGAGCAAGCCTGTGGCGACGGTGGCAAGGAAAAACTCCCTCAGATGACACGAGGAAGAAACCTTGATTCCTGTTTTCCTTGTACCATGAGAGATGGTGGGACCAGTCAAGCAGTGCTATAATAATAATAATAATAATAATAATAATAATAATAATAATAACATGAGAAGTGATGGTCCTATCTATCTCTGGTGGTGTCTATCCACTGATGGACAGGATAGAAGGGAGCTGATAAATTATGCATAGCAAAAGATACTAAAGTGAGTAATCATATACCAACAAAATGCAACTTTATGAACAGTGTACGTGATAAAATGTGATCCTCATCATTCAAGGTTGTTTTGAACTTTTCACTGCTACATAATTATTTTTAACATCAGGAAAAATGAACCTGTATTATTTTAACTATAAATGAGTTCCATGTTACAAACTATAAACAAAAACACTAAAAAAAATCCATAACAGCCAAGATCACGTCACTCCAAAGTTGTGATCGTATGGCATTGCATTGATGCAGGTGAGTATGTCCTCTCATGTTACTTTATGTGATTTTGCAGAAAGCTGCAGAGGTCAATGTGGAGAAGCTTATTTCCGAGGCAACAAATGTCAGTGCGACTACGAGTGCCTCTCACACAACGAGTGCTGCAAAAACTATGAATCTGTTTGCACTTCAAGTAAGTCTCCTCTGCTGTCTACTGGTAAAGGTATTGCTATGGGCTACATTGTTTTAAAATGGACAGTTGTTATGATGATACTGGTAATGCATAATGTTAATCATTAAACTGAAATCCCACATACACATTCCTATGTCCCACGCACCAGAGTTTCTGGGGCAGGTCCTTCAGTGCCATTGCCCCCAAACTCTGGAATTATGTTGCTCAATCTTTCCATGACTGATCTTCTTTCTCTGCTTTCAAATCTCAGTTGAAGACTTATCTCTTTCATGAACATTTCTCTTTCTCTCTTACTGCTTAGTTTTGTTTTGTTTTTTTCCTGTAAAAAAAACCTTGGGCCTTGGGATAGTGAAAGGTGCTATAGAAATTTAACTTATGATTATTATTATTATTATTATATTATTACTATGTCTAACCCTATGTGTAAATTAATCAGGAGCAATGTAATCAATCATCACACACAAATGAACAAATTAAATCTGCAGTCAATAAAAATTCCTTGGTAAATAATCACATTGCTCGAATTGGACTGAAGAAGAAGAAAACACTGTAAGGATCAGAGAAAATGTCACTTCACATGTTCAATGAAAACACAAATGCCTGATTGAAACTTTAATGTCAACCATGACTGATAAAAAGACTTTCTATTTTGCACTATAGGAGACTCCTGTACAGGCCGATGTGGTGAGCGTTTTAAGAGAGGGAGACAGTGTCACTGTGATATTGAGTGTATTAAATACAATCACTGCTGTCCAGACTATGAGACCCAATGCAACGTCGAAGGTAATTGCAGCAACAGCTTCTTCTCAAACTTTAGTTCTAGAAGTGCAGGATACAGTGTCTTTCAGAATTATTGCAAAAATTAATATACCAAAAGAAATCGATAGTTTGAGCACTATTGTAAAACAATTTTTTTAACTTCCTTCTTTGATACAGACTACAGGTTCTATGTTGACTTGGAAGTATGTTTGGCTCATCATCTATATAGCCATATCTAAACCTGATGGCAGGGGCAAAAAAGTTTTTCACGAATGACCATTTGTTTCCATTTATTTAAAATATTGTTTAGGCATGTCAGTATACAGCATAACACATTTTGAGAGAGGATACTATTATTTTGTAAGTAGTTTTAATGAGTGGATAATTTGCTCATTTTTATGGAGTGGCAATAAATCTGGAAGGCACTGTTTATTTTTTACAGGTCTAATGCATACTAACTGCTTGAATAAATGCTGTATTTGACTATATGTATTATTACTGTGCACACAAGTACCTCACTGCTGTTTCCTCCCAGACTTTCCTAATCGAGTTTATCTAAAACCAGCTGACACTCAGCAGCTCTGTCCCAAACTCTGGAATTCCTCTTTGTGTTCTTATTGGAACATAGCCCATTTTAAAATTTTACAAAATGCTAGAAAGCATATAACTCAGTATTTAAAAAAACAAAACAAAAAAAAGTCACTAGTGTTTAAACTGTGTATTATAAAGTGTTATTATGCGTGGCTGAGCAGTGACCTGTATTCAAACCAGAAAGCATATTACTTAGCATTTAAGCAATAACAATTCAATTGGTTACTCACTGAATATACCATGAATTTGTATCTCACTATAAAATGAGTAGACTCTTATAAACTACCGTATATACTGTTATTTGTTTAAAGTGAGAACCAATAATTAGCTAGCTTGATAATTTAACATAATTATTTGTCTTTACAATGCAATATGTACTTTATCCCAAATAGCATGTTTTATAGGTTTTCTAATTATTGCATATAATAACAATAAAGTCTAATAATTAGTATAAACTTGGTGAAACTTGGTTCAAATGTGTAGGGAGCTGAAATTGACTGAAAATGCTGTGTTTCCAAGGACAGGATTAGGAACATGTGTACTATGGACAGTGTGCATGCAGACCGAATCACTGTAGTTTAAAGCCATGCTTTGTTGATTGCTTCGAGTACTGATTGTAAATTTGTTGGTGCATGTGTAACTGTCAGCCACTGCTTTAAAAACTCAGAGTAACAGAGCTACAGGTACCATGACTGTAGACACAAGTCAAACAATCATGTGTAGCAATGCTGTACTTGTAATCATGGTTTCCTACTGTATATGAATGAATGATAGATTCATCATTGGAAGAAGAATATAGTGAGCTTGAGGTGACAACTCCTCTGGACGACATGACGACTGAAGGTAATGTTTACTTTTCTTTTTAAAAAGGATTTTATGTGATTTTTTTTTACTTTTCCCAAAAATAAAGTGAGAAGTTGAGCCACTTGAATGAAAATAAAATGTTTAAATGGCTACCAATGCAAAAAGCTAGTACCCATCAAATAAAACATGCAGCTTGCTATGATCATTGGGTGCCTATTATGTTTTGCTTTCCTTTAAGTATGGTTGATGATCTATTAGTAGTACATCAATAATATTTATTATGCTCATTGGCCTGTCATGTTTCCTGCACACCTCCTCTCTAGATGCTGTGAGTGGTAGCAAGCCCTCACCATATGATACTGCTGAGCTTTTGGACCCAGTTGAAAACCAAGTGGCACCTCTCACTGACTTGCTTGATTTTGTAACAGTGCCAAGTGAGGCCATGAATATGTATTCAAAGCTTTAAAGTAAAATGAAATACAGTTTCCTTTTTAGTACATTTCTTCCCATTAATTTAACTCTTACAATGCTATTCCTTTCAGGTATAATTGGTTCTCCTGTGCCTGAAAAGGATCCTGAAAAACGTCAGGATATCTATGAACCTGAGCAGCTTTCTCTTTACAATACAGCTCCTAATTTTACTCCAGCTCCACCTAGGCTGGCTGTCACCCAACAGCCTTCAGAAGAGTATCCAAATACCACAAGCCCAACAGACATCATGCCTGCATCTGAACAGACTTATCTGAATACAAAAACAACCACAACAACCACTCCACTTATCACAGAGCCCAAAAGCACTGATGCATATGATAATCCTGAAATAGCTGCTTCTAAATCAACTGCTAAAAATCCTCAGTCTGTCTTTGAACTGGAGGAACTTTCTGACAATGCCTCAGTTCCCACTGTTCCTCCTGAAATGGCTTCAACTAGAATAAATTCCACACCAACATCTGACCAAAGTACTACAACAAACTCTCAGAATACCTCAGAACCCAAATCCACACCTTCAGCCACTGCTCAGGCTAATAATCCAGACCTTAAGCCTTCTAACCCTTTCCAAGCTGAAGACAGACAGGACCCAGAGGTAAACCTTGATAAGCAGACTGAGGCTCAGTTGGAACCCAATGAAAACACAACCTTGGAAAGACTGGAAATCCAGAAAATAGTCTCAACAGATTCTCCAACTTACCCTGCCTTAGTAGGAAGCACCCATGCTTCTGTGGTAGTTAGCCCTTCTTCAACTAAAGCGCAAGAAAAATCCACTAAACCTAAAGATGCTAACAACAATCTACAGGACCTTCAGGATTATCAGGCAGGTAAGGATACCACATTTACTTTACTTTTACTTAATATACATTGTGCCAACAATGACGCCTTCGCCTTCATTTATTAAGAACCACATGCATGCTGTACATTGCCATGTGTACATTTTTCAAATGCCTGTAATATTTAAAATGAAAAAAGTATAAGAAGCTCTTTCTGAGGAACATGGCACGTCATTAAAAATAAGAGCATTCACACACTTCAAATACCAAAACACAACTAACTGTGGTGCATATATATATATTATATATATAATCATATTGGTCTTCACATTTGCTTTCCTTTTCACAGATGCCAACAGTGACACGAATCTCTGCAGTGGTCTTCCAGTTAATGGCTTGACTATGCTTAGGAATGGTACCATTGTGGTTTTTCGAGGTCAGGACTTTATTTCCAGCAAAGTTTTGAATTTTCTTAGAACATTATGTGTAAATGGCATAACTCAGGTCTTTAACCCTTTCTGAAACTGAAGGAGTCATAAACACAGTTTTTTCTCTAACCCAGTTTTAAAAACAATGGCTAATAATTTATGGTTGGCATACAGCATTAAGCACAATGGCGCAGTGGGTACCACTGCTGCCTCACAGCTCCAAGGTTCCTGGTTAGATCCTGAGCTCAAGTTAATCCCCATGTCTGCATGGGTTTCCTCAGTGGCCTGGTTTCTTCCCCACCTCTCAGAAACATACCATTCAATGCTGTACTGGCACTCTAGTGATTAAATGCGTGAATGCGTGCATTGCGGCCTGCAGTGGACTGGCGTCCCATATGGGGTGTATTCTTTCACCTTGAGCCCAGTCTTCCCTGGGATAAGCGTCACAGTGACCATGACCAGGATGAATGTATTTCATTAGTCACTCTACTTTTTATGGACAGTTTGAGTTCATTCAAAGGGAAAATGTTTTATTCACAAAAATAACATACTTGCAATAAATTGTGACTGCTGAAGTACCATATATGCTTTGCGACAATGTTTATTGTTAAAAGCGCTATAAAAAATAAAAATAAATAAAAATATATGCCTCTCCCACAATGTTGTATACTAGGCCACTACTTTTGGATGCTGGACTCTAGAAGAAAGGCTGGGCCTGCTCATTTAATCACAGACACTTGGGGAATCCCTTCTCCTATTGATACTGTCTTCACACGCTGTAACTGTCAGGGCAAGACCTACATCTTCAAGGTACGGTTACTAATAACTGTTAAAGTGCTAATAATCATGTAAAATCATATACAAGTAATTTCAAGATTTGTTGTATGTGCATCGTGTGTGTTCCATAGGGGGATAAATACTGGAGGCTTGAAAATGACGTTATGGATGCCAGCTTCCCCAGACCCATCAGTGAGGGCTTTGGACTTGGGGGTCACATTGTTGCAGCTTTATCTATGCCCAAATACAGAAGCAGGAGGGAGTCCGTGTTATTCTTTCAAAGAGGTTGAAACAGTGTGATCTTGCTTTTAATTCCATCAGTGTTGTGCTGAACTTCTCCCAGTATTAAGAATATTTATAACGATAACAGATCTGCAAACCCCATAGATGACTAATAAGTAAATTTTTCAGGTTTATCTACTGCCTAAACTTTTTTAATGTGTCTGTGCTGACAGGCAAAAGGGGGAAAAAAAAGAAATGAAGGTTTTAAATCACGAAATGGTTTTAACAATTTTGTTACTCTTTTGTGGCCCAATTTAATCTTTTTTCAAACTTTCTGTGACCAAATTTTTAACATCTATTTTTTGTGACTGAATACATTTCATTTCAATTTAACTCAAAACTCGACAGGGAGACTACAAATGCAAGATGGAGGAATGGGGCAGGGCTTCCAGGGGGTGTCAGTTAACATCAGAGAGTTCAAAACACCTACACAACGGACAATCATTCCAGATTTGTTAGTTGATTGGCTCATCTGCAGAGAGAAAAAAAAAATTATTTTTAAGTGATAACTACAGCATACTCCAATGTTAACATGTGAAGTTCCTATGCAAAATGTATAATTTTACACATTTTATTCATCTCAAGAAAGTTTAGTTTAGGCTCTTGTAAGATTTTCTTCATAAAGCTGATGTATTTTGCAGCAAATTATAGTATGTGGCTTTCCAAACTTCTCACACTTGCATTGTCTGTAGGTGGACTGGCTCAGAGATACACTTACCGCAACACACCTGACTGTGGCAGCAAGTCAGCTGCAGTCATAATAAAGAAGAGATTCAGAAAGGAAGCAGGTAACAACCTTATGGAAGGAAATGGTTTTCTTAGTACAATTTCATTTCAGTTGGTTGGCGGTGGGGATTGTAAGAATGAAAGGAGTGAACAGTCATAACTGAAAGAGGGAGTGGGTAAAGTGTGTGTGTAGATAAACCCTGCTGTAAACACAACACAGATAAGAGTATGAACAGACTCCATGGCTCGCCAGTGAAGTAATCCCTTTCTCCAGGAATCCATCTCACCATGACACTCAATACTGAACATTATTCCAGAAAGTGCCAATTGACCTCACACACTGATGGGAAGGATGACTCAAACCTTGAATTTTTGCCTGAACAAAATACACAAGCTGAATGATGCCACAGCATACAAAACTGTGTGATTCTCTCCCTTTCATTCAGTCCCTGCACTTGGCCAACAGATCGTCATTAGCAAGACTTGGGTAGGCTTTCCGTCAAGAGTGACATCAGCTGTGTCAGTACGCGTTACAGGAGGGGACGGATACAAATACTATGCATTTTCCCCAAGTAAGTACATTACACAATCTGGTTCCAAAGCTTATCCACAATTCAGGATGTGAAGAAAATGAACACTATTTGTACAACACCTTTAAAAAAAAAAAAAAAATGTTGGGATGATTTGAAAATCAAAGACATGTCAAATGTTGAAATAGAATTTAAATTTTTTTTTTTTTAATGTATGCTCATTTTGAATTTAGTGCCAGCAACACATTTAAAAAAAAGCTTGGGACAAGGGCAACAAAAGATTTGAAAAGTTGTGTAATCCTGACAAAAAAAATTTATTAGATTAACTGTCAACAGGTCAGTAACATGATTAGGTTTAAAAAGAGCATCCCAGAGAGGCGGAGTCTCTCAGAAGTAAAGATGGGGAGGGGTTCACCACTCTCTGAAAGACTGCGTGGGCAAACAGTGCAACAATTTAAGAATAACGTTCCTCAATGTAAAACTGCACAGAATTTGTGGANNNNCCACAAATACAAGTTAAAACCAGATATAAACAATATCCAGAAACACCGCCACCTTCTCTGGGCCCGAGCTCTTTTACAGTGGACTGAAATGAAGTGAAAAACTGTCCTGTGGTCTGACGAATCGAAATCTGAATTTTTTTGTGGCGATCATGGACACCGCATCCTAAGGGCTAAAAAGGAGAGGGACCATCCAGCTTGTTATCAGAGTGCAGTTCAAAAGCCAGCATCTGTGATGGTATGGTGGCGTATTAGTGCACATGACATGGGTAACTTGCACATCTGAGAAGGCATCATTAATGCTGAATGATATATACAGGTTTTGGAGCAACATGCTACCATCCAGATGATGTCTTGTTCAGGGAAGGCCTTGCTTATTTCAGCAAGACAATGCCAAACCGCTTTCTGCACATATTCCAACTGCATGGCTCTGTAGTAAGAGTCTGGGTGCGAAACTGGCCTGCCTGCAGTCCAGACCCGTCTCCCATTTAAAACATTTGGCGCATTATGAAATGAAAAATACAACAAAGGAGACCCCAAACCATTGAGCAACAGAAATTGTCTATCAAGCAAGAATGGAACAATATTCCACTTTCAAAATTACACCAATTGATCTCCTCAGTTCCCAAATGTTTACAGAGTGCTGTTGAAAACAGAGATGATGCAACACCATGGTAAACATTCCCCTGTCCCAAAGTTCTTGAAATGTGCTACTGACATCAAATTCTAAACGGGCAGATATTTTTCAAACAATACATTTTCTCAGTTTCAACATTTGATATTTTGTCTTTGTACTATTTTCAATGAAATATGGGATTTCAGTGATTTACAAAATCATGACATTCCGTTTGTAAGTTTTACACAGCATCCCAACTTTTTTTGGAAATGGGGCTGGAGAAAAAGGGCTATATCCATGTGCTCTTCTGCAAGAAAATACAAAAGGTCTTGGAATACAGCCTTGGTTGTTCCAAACCTTGTTTGAACTCATGTCTAGCTGGGATCTCGAACATGGCTGGGTGGGGTAGGAAAGTTGGCAGTTTCTTTAAACCTCACCAACTAGGCACCAGTTAGAGGCCTGAGGTCATGGCAGATGATTATACTCTCTGGTCATGTTGTCATTAACAAAACATGACAGTCACACTTTAGCTCCTCCCAAGAAGTGTTGAAAACACTACAAATGTGTTTTAAACCAAACCTATTCTATATGGTATCATATAGGGTTTTATTTTAAGGTAGTAAAGGTTGACTAAGCAGTTCAAGGCATAACCTGTATTGTACAATCATATCACTACATAAGAACACGCTTGGTACATTCAGATACATTACTGTTAATAGAAATGTTGCCTTTTTTCCCCCCAGCCAAGTACTACAGTTTGAGGATGGAAGGTGACACTCCAGTCATTCTCACTCCTAAGGGTGGACGAGAAAAGCAAAAATCGGCCAAAAGTTGGTTCAGCTGCCCAGAGACGAGTAAGGTGTAGAGATTAGGACTGTGTGCTACTCTTTAACAATCCTACAGAGGCATTGACTGAAGCTTTTATACATTGAGGGTGCTTTTACACTTTGTTTTTCCCCCCTCAACTGCCAACACATTTTACATGCAATTCTATGGGAAGCAGGTGGAAAGCTTAAGTTTTTAAAAGGCACTGCATTTCTTTTAGCCTTAGTGGGACATTTCCAAAGTTCAAGTGCTTTATAAAATCCAATCAGGTCACAGGTTGGGGGCACATGTGAAAAACAGAGTGCCAGTGAATACAGATATTTATGACATACTGCATTGAAAATATTCCAACACTGCAAAACAACTTGGCTATTTTTGTAACATTTATTGGTAGGGGAGAGCGGGGAGACTTGGGACAAGTTTTCAGCTTTTGTAGATTGTGTGAAATTCTTTGCCTAACATTAGTTTCTTAGCTTGTCACATATACTGGCCTTCAGATTTCACTTTTTCTGTCATTATTTTTTTGTGGGGAGAGATGAGACATGGGACAAAAATAAAATACCTAGGCCTACATGTTTAATTTTTATTTATCATCAAAACTTGTAACATATGAACTGTATGAACACACAATGCTGGTACAGCGAAAGAAAAATGTCAGTTTGCCCAAAACCTGGCAAGACAAAACAGCTCCATTCACAAGAAGGAATTAAATAAGATTAATCTGCATGCAGAGACACACCCACATTTTTAAGAACATTTTTTAAGAAATTTTACATTTGAATCCATATGGAAAAAACAAAACAAAACCTGTAACATGAACTGTCCCAACTCTCCCCATCTGGCCATTTTGAAAAAAAAAAATCATTAAATGTTTTTTCCCCAGAATTTAAGTTTAATAAATAATACTATATATGGTAACTCTAGGCTACATACTTTAATTCCTA
>JAODTV010000022.1:38161162-38173992 GCA_025399955.1 Galeichthys feliceps
TTCCCATAAGAATGCGAATCAGTTTTTCCCTCATATTTCTGGACTGGAATGTGATATCTTGATCAAATAAAAAGCATTGAATTCAGCTTGATGTGTTCTATTTGATTACATCTACACTGTACATTTTGCACTAATTAAAAAATTTCAGTTCCTGTAGCTACATTAATAAATAGTGGGCAGTGTGTGTTACCTGTGAGGCCTGTGTGAGTGCTGGCTGAGGAAGCCCTTCGCTCTCTGGTGTTCAGTTGCTGCTGGAGATTGTTGAGCTCCAGCTGTGCAGCATTCAACTGCTCTCTTGTCCTTTGGTGCAATGCACACTGCACCTCCAGCTGCTTCTTAGCATCCAAAACCTGCTTCTGTAAACAATAACCCCACATTCAGGTTCCTCCGATTTTAGCTCCAATGACATTCCATGTTTAAACATTTATACAGAGATGAAACATCGTGCACTCATTACTGTGGAGACAATATTCTGAGACATACAACATACATAAGATGTGAACAGAACCACAAAATAACCTGAACCTTTCTGAAACTACTGAAAAACAAACTCCTTGTCCTGCAACCAGGAGCAAACCGTTCCAGCCCCTGCTCACAGTGGCACCAATGGAAAATTAATCTCTACCCTAAAAAGACTGATGCAGCAGCTCTTTAGTCTGTTCAGCTCTTTCACTTCATCATCTCTCTAACCAGAGTTGACAGATGAAATTCTAAAGCTCCAACTTTCATGCTCATACCTCCGTGAGTGCCATTGTGCTCGTCAGAGAGCACCAAGCCGCTGAGTCGAGCCGCTGTCTTAACTCAACACAAATGCGTTGTGTAGATATATTGTATTCTGGTTTATGGTTTCCTTTAAGGCAGTCTAACGAGACAGCACAAATGACCAAAAACTGATAGAGGGCACTTACATCATGATTACGCCCTAGCACATGTTTCTGCTCCACCTCATGCTCCAGTTTCTTCTGCAGCTGGGAAATCTCTCGTTCCTGCTTCTCCACCTGTGTTGTGAGCCGCTGCCGAGTTTCTGTCTCCGAGCGCTCTAATGTGGCCTGGGAGAACATGAACACCTCAAAACACACCATTTGCGTTGGGTGTCAGTGTATGTTGAATAATGCCGATTGGCTTCAGTACCTGGATGGATTTGAGATTGGTGAGCAGGAGGTTCTGGCTTCTCTGCTGAGCGAGGATTGACTCTTTCTCCTGGCTCAGACTGGACTCCACCATCTTCAGCATGTCTCTCTCCTTACGTAGGCTCTCTGCTTGTGACTGAGGGGTCAAAACATCATTCACAGTCCTGAGGAACAATTCCCAAGTTCACTTTATTCTCAACACCTTTTAACTAAAATAAATTGTTAATCAGTTGTATCTGGTCTGTTGCACTATAATACCAACCTAGCTGCACTTGTAGCTACCACTTGTGTCTCTTCTAAAGATGAGAATATGAATATTATGTAAGGTGGTATGCTTTTTAACATTTCACTCTTAAGTGCAGCTTCAAATATGTTGTTTCAAGGTCTCCTGTACTGCTTCTGCTTATATGTAATCAATATTAACACTACGTTCTTTAAAACTAGGTGTAGCATTGCTAAAGTACACTGGAAAAGGGGAAAAAAAAAGAAAGAAAAGAATGACAAGCGAACATACATCAGCATAAACACACTTACTTCAGTCATGGACAGTTTCTCATTAGCTGCACGCAAGTCCTGGGTGAGTGTATGGACAGTCTGCTCACTCTTCTGCCCAGTGACAGCCTGCTTCTGGGTTTTCTCCCTCAGAGAGGCAATCTCCTTACGGTAACCTTCCACATTATCCTGCAGCATTTCATATCTGGCAAACGCACAAAAAAAAAATTTATCACCTTTCTATACATCTGTAATAAAACAGGTATATAGTAAAATACTTGTATGTAGTGAAGTACATGGTGTATAGGATTAAACTGCATTGAAACGCAATGTTTAAAAATGTGTTGAGATCCTCAGCACTCACCGTTTAGAGGCAAACTCCAGCTGAGTGGAAACCTTGGCGTTCTGGGATCTCAGTTCTGACACCTGCTCTTGCAGCTTCTCACACTGCTTAGTCAGAGCCTTCTCACTTTCAGCCTTCTCTTTCTTGTAGGCCCCAAACACCTCTTGGAGCTACACACACACACACACACACCTCAGAGTTATTCCAGAGTCAAAAACATCACTGCAGGAGATTACAACACGCCTAACTGTACATGTTGCTTTGCAGTTATTGCAATGTATAAATAAATACACACACACACACTACAAAAAATTATTTCCCGAATTTGATGCCTGCAACATGTTCCAAGAAAGTTGGGATAGGGGCATGTTAACACTGGTTTTAAAAGAAAAGGTGATGCAACAACTGAGGACACCAATTGTTAAAACTTTGAATGTGAAATTCTTTCCCCATTGGTGCTTGATCTATGAATTCAGTTCCTCAACATCGGAGACCGTTGTTGTTTTGTACTTCATAATGCACCACGCATTTTCAATGGGAGGCAGGCAGGCCAGTTTAGCACCCGCTCTCTTTTACTATGAAGCCAGGCTGTTCTTACATGTGCAGAATGTGGCTTGGCATTGTCTTGCTGCAATAATAAGCAGGGACTTCCCTGAAAAAGACGCCGTTTGGATGACCGCATATGTTGCACCAAAACCTGCATGTACCTTTCAGCATTAATGAAGCCTTCACAGATGTGCAAGTTACCCATGCTGTGGGCACTAACACACCACATACCAAATCACAGATGCTGGGTTTTGAACTTTGTCCTGGTGACAATCTGGATGGTCCTTTTCCTCTTTAGCCTGGAGGACACAATGTTCATGATTTACAAAAACAATCGAAATGTGGACTCATCAGACCACAGCACACTGTTCCACTTTGCGTCAGTACATCTCAGATGGGCTCGGGCCCAGAGAATTTGGTTGCATTTCTGGATGTTGATATATGGTTTTCGCTTTGCATGGTAGATGCAGCGATGAACTGCGTTTATCCACATCGTTTTTCCAAAATGTACCAAAGCCCATGTAGTAATATGCTTTATACCATAGTGTCAGTTTTTAATACAGCTCTATCTGAGGGATCAAGGGTCATGGGTGTTCAATGTTGGTTTTTGGCCTTGCCCCTTATGTGCAGAAATTTCTCTGGATTCACAATCTTTTGATGATGTTCTGGAATGCTGATGATGAAATCCCTAAATTCCTTGCAATTGTATGTTGAGAAACATTGTTCTTAAACTGTTGGACTATTTACCCGCACAGTTTTTCACAAAGTGGTAAACCTCGCCCCATCCTTGCTTGTGAACAACTGAGCCTTTCCAATTACCAGTTAACCTGATTACCTGTAGAATGTTCCAAACAGGTGTCCTTTGAACTTCCACAAGTTTCCCAGTCTTTTGTTGACCGTCACCACTTTTTTGGATCATGTTGCAGGCATCAAATTCAGAATGAGCGTATATTTACAAAAAAAAACAATAAAGTTGATCAGCTTGAACACTAAATATCTTGTCTTTATATTGCATTCTACTGAATAAAGTTGGAAAAGATTTACATATCATTGCATCCTGTTTTTATTTACATTTTACACAGCGTCCCAACTTTTTTGGAATTAGGTTGGTCTACATCAATTTATTAATCCTTAAATACACCAAGTTCTACTGCACTGTCCACATCACTAAGATAAGAAAATAATACAATAAGAAGCCAACTAGATATTTTTCCAGGTAAAAGAGCAAAAGTTTGATGTTCATGAAAACGTAATCTCAGATGTGCTCCTGAGAACATTAAATAATAGAGGAGCATATACTGATTTTTAGTTCTGATAGCACATCGCTTATTTTTCCATCATCATCATAAGCAACCGAATGAACCATCAATTCAGATCCAATGTATTTAGTTTTTAACCCATGTGCCACCCCACAGCCTTGTGTGCATATCCACCTGCTTTAACTGTAAATAATGGATCAGGCTTTCGTTGAATAGGACATATCCTCTTTGCTTTGATCAAGTCAGTGTCAAGCTCAAAGTAAGGCGCAATCCCAAATATACAGAGGTATGCACACTTACTGCACATTGGACTCATGTTTACATCTACCTTTCTCGCATGGCCTACTGCGTTGTATAGTTAAGGACTCTGCAAGAATTTCACCATGAAGAACTGGACGCTCTATAAATCTTTGTGACAAAGCTTAAGCTTGAACTCAAGTTCACCACAATCGGACTATCTGAGAACACTGCTGCAATAATTATGCCATCGCACGATTTGAATGAATAACAGGAATCTGTGCCTTTTAGTTCCCACAGCAACTCTGCACAAGAGTTTCAGTTTTGGACGCTGCACTGAACACTGGTATGTTTTCCAGTTTGCGCAGCTGGTTGAAATGTTAAACATTTACATGCGACATGTCCTGGGTCTCCATCTTCTGCAATCCAATGGAAAATTATTCACAGTACAACTAGGCATTGTTAAATACACATTCCCATGGCGTTGTTTTCTGCCATCATTAAGCTATCAGGGAGAAAAAAAAGCATGGTTTCAAAATGCAAAATTCATTACAATTTTAGCATAAAATTATTTTTAATGAAAAGAAAAGAAAAATTACTTTTGCAAAAGCATTCAGTTGTTCATTCCTGTCAACCTAACCATAAATTAAATAGGGAGATGGGTAATACAAAACTTGTAAAGTTTGATAAAAACCTCAAGGTCACGTCGACCCCACAAGAAAAGGCTTTCCACACTTTTCTTCTTTTGTCATTCTTTTTAAAATAGTGATGAACGTTTTTCAGGTTGAGACCTTGATCTAAAGCGTTTAAAAAAAAACAAAAAAAAAACAACAGGTGTGTGTGTGTGAGTGGAGTGGAGTGTGTGTGTGAGAGAGAATTACTCAAGTGCTGTGTTCTGTATTGTACAATCGGGCAGCTTGTTTTCCACTCTTGAACATTTGTAGAGTCATCACAAAATTGAAACCCTGACTGTCAGAGTTTAATTTCCAGTTTAGCAGCACAGTGCATGTGTCAGTCCCTACGCTGTTTCTGGAAGCTTTATTTTAATGTTTTTACATCAACATGCCTACAGACTACAAAATGTGCTGTGTTCCCCTAGTTTTGACTTCTCTACATGGTCAAACTGAACACTCCATTGGGCATGAAATTTGGGTCATGAATATGGGCTGTTTAGCTGCTGGTTACTCATTAGCATATGTTGTTGAAGGTTTAGTCGGAACGCCAAATGAGCTTTAACTCAACAGCAGAACTGGCCCAGTATGATTGATTGATTGATTTATTAAGGTAAAATTACACACAAGTAGGACAATATACTAATGTACAATTGAACTAAATACATGAAACTAAACAAAAGATAGCACAACAAAGTGTGGTAAAAATCTGGGAAGAATCAATTTCTAAATTCTATGATTTTTCTGGGATTTTCAAGATCATGCAAACCCTGATCACTACATGTTGACACAGGCTGCCTTTTCAGATTGTGTTTTAAGCAGATAATAATAATAATAATAACAATAATAATAATAATAAATAATTGTTATTCATCTGCTGCAGTGATCTATTAATAACCAAGATTCATACTCACAATTTGCTCATACAACACCCCATATTCATCAATAACATTTTATGCAACTGTTTGCTATGACGATCAGAATCCCACTATCCAAGGTCTCCCAGCACAGCACGGAGTTCACTTCTTAAACAGGTTACTGTCAAAGTCTCTTTCTTATTGAGCCTCAAAAAATTTTTCCCTTTCCACTCTCACCACTTGTTCATTAGGGATTCAGCCCTAGAACAAGATTTCTCTAAAGCCGCTTCATGTCTACTGGTAAAAGCTCTGAGTAAAGCTGAACTGAACTATGCCGAAATGATTACCATCATATGTCTGCATGCAACTCCTCTCGCCATCTAATCTATTTATACCCTTTCATTGCCTGCTCTCTAGTGCATACACTGTGTATTAACCAGTTCACTCTGCCTGTCTCACCTGTTTCAGGGCAGCCTTGGCCTCCACGGTCTCTGTGGACTCGACTGCTGCAGCAACAAGGCCAGTAGGTGTGGCTGCAGTGGGCGTGGCCGCAGGGGAACGGCGGGGGGTGGAGGTAAGAGAGAACTCCTCTGGGGAAACACCTAGAGTCCAAATCATCACATTAACACAAAAATAGTCTTAAATTGTCTAATCACTAATGAAATCAAGTTTGTGTCACGCTGCTGTCACCTTGCTGAGGGAAGCTGACCCCTGTAGCCTGGGCGAGCAGGACACGGTACATGTCTCGCTGGCGCACAATGGATTCAACCAGCTGCATCTGGTGTGTACGCTGATCTTGAAGCTGCTCCAGTTCAGTCTGGGCCTTATCCAAACTACTCTGTAGTTCAGTCTGTCTGCAAAACACACACAAATCTTACTTCACCGATAACAGTTGAGTCTTGGTTCCTCCAAGTTTCTTCCTCCTTAGCTCTATCCTGTACCACTTAACTTTGAGTTAAGGCATCACAAGGTCTGTAAAAGCTTCTAAAGAAAAAAAATCTGTACTGTAAAACGCATGATAAAAATAAAATACATGTTCACTCTGTGTAGACATGACACTCTGCTCTCCTTAACATCTCTTACAAAAAGCATGAGGTCACAGTTGTCGGGTAATGTTGCTGAGCAGTGAGCCACTCACTTGTTGCTCTCAGCCTCCATCTCTCCTTTCTCCTGTGCTTCTCCAAGCTCACGCAGGGCCAGCAGAAGGCGCTGGTTCTGCTGCTGCAGTTCCTCCACACTGCGGAACGTGACCAGGTGCTGTGATATTACCTCAGATGTACTGCTCACATCTGCCGAGCACACTTCTTCCTCATCACGGACCACATGATTCCCACGAGCCTCCTCCAGCTCGATCAGCAACACCTGTACCTGAGACACAGAGGAAGATGCAGCGAGACAATGAGATGCTGGGAGTACCTCCAAAAAAAAAAAAAAAAACCCACACACCCAACCACACCTTTCTGGTTTTAGTTAATTAAAAGGACAGACAGGCAGAACACCAAAAATGGGGACGCAGGTTTGTGTACATAAAAGCTAGTACTGCTAGGTGCCACCTTGTGTTGTATAGTTTTTATTCACCGATTGCATTTTCAGGGACAACATGGTACCATTTCGCAATCGTGAAGTCTAATTTTGGTCGAATTGAACGTCACCATCTTGACGGTTTTTGCACAGTAGATCAAAATGGGAACCAGATTAAATTCCTCTACTTGAGGCAGCAACCAATCCCCAACCTAGAGAGGGTATTCCACCCTTTTCCGGCTGAGGATCATGGCCTCCAATTCGGAGATGCCGATTCTCATCCCAGCCGTTTTAACACTTGGCTGCAAACCGTCCTAGGGCATGCTAGAGGTCACAGCTTGATGAAGCCAAAAGTATCACATCATCTGCAAAAAGCAATGACGTGATCCTGATGCCCCCAAACTGGCAACTTCCACCCTCTGACTGCATCTAGAAATCCTGTCCATAAAAATTACGAACAGAAATCAGAGATGAAGGGCAGCCCTGGCAGAGTCCAACACCCACTGAGACAAAGTCTGAATTACTGCCGGCAATGCAAATCAAGCTCTCACTCCTTTCATTGAGGTAACCAACAGCCCATATCAGCGGGCCTGGTACCCCATACTCCCGGAGAACCTCCCACAAGACTCCCCAAGGGACATGGTCATATGCTTGTTCCAAGTCCACAAAGCACATATAGACTGGTTGGCCAAACTCCCATGAACCCTCTAGTATCCTTGAGAGGGTAAAGAGCTGGTCCAGCGTTCCCCGGCCAGGACAAAAACCGCATTGTTCCTCCTGAAATCAGAGGTTCGACGAATGGACAAATCCTCTTTTCCATAAATTTTCCCAGGGAGGCTGAGGAGTGTGATCCCCCTAAAGTTGGAGCACATCCTCTGGTCTGCCTTCTTAACAATAGGAACCACCACCCCAGTCTGCCAGTCCAGAGGCTCTGTCCTTAAGCTCCATGCAATGTTGAAGAGACATGTCAACCAAGGCAGCCCAACAACATCCAAAGCCTTCAGGAACTCCGGACAAATCTCATCCACTCCTGGAGCCCTGCCAGTGAGGAGTTTTTTTTTGTTGTTGTTTTTTTTTTTAAAACCACCTCAATGACCTCAGCTCCAGTTATGGGCAAGTCCTCCCCGAGTCTTCCAACTCTGCTTCCTGTATGGAAGGCATGTCAGAAGGGTTCGGGAGATCCCTGAAGTATTCCTTCCACCATCCGACTATATACCCAGTTGAGTTCAACAGCACTCCATCCCTACTGTAAACAGCATGGACAAAGCACTGCTTTCCCCTCCTCAGTCACCTAACGGTTTGCCAGAATCTCTTCAAGGCCAACTGAAAGCCTTTTTCCATGGCCTTATCAAACTCCTTCCACAACTGCCGCAGCCGCGCTCCGCTTCACCCGACGGTACCCGTCAGTTGCTTCAAGAGTTCCAAAAGCCAACCAGGCTTGGAAGGTCTCCTTCTTCAGCTTGACGACTCCCTTAAATGCTGGAGTCCACCACCAGATTCGGGGGTTGCCACCACGACTGGTACCAACAACCTTGCGACCACAGCTCCATAGAGCCGCTTCAGCAATGGAGGCACAGAACATTGTCCATTCAGACTCAATGTCCCCAGCCTCTCTCGAAATGCAGGAGAAGCTCTGCTAGAGGTGCAAGTTGAAGATCTCTCTGACAGGGGGTTCTGCTAAACTTTCCCAGCACACCCGCACTATACGTTTGGATTTGCCAGGTCTGTCCGGTGTCTTCCCCCGCCATCTGATCCAACTCACTATCAGGTGGTGATCAGTTGATAGCTCAGCTCCTCTCTTCACCGGAGTGTCCAAGACATAGGGCCACAGGTTTGATGATACGACTACAAAATCAAGCATTGACGTAAGATCTAGAGTGCTCAGGTGCCAAGAGTACTTGTAAACACTCTTATGCTCAAACATGGTGTTCATTATGGACAGACTATGCCTAACACAGAAGTCCAATAACAGAGCACCAGCATATTGGCTAACTTTTTTTGAGGAAAGCACTCACCAAACCTGTTGAACACTCGCCACATGCATCAGGCCCGTACATGACTTAATTGGGGGGCGGGGGTCATTTTGACAATTGTTCATAAAGTATTCTAAAGTTCCATATAATTTAACTCCTTTGTGTATTAACTAAATGAGTATTAGAACAAACGAATAGCTCCATGAGATCCCTGGTGGGGTTTTTTTGGACATTTTTGTAGATAATCCACCCCTGTGCTATATACAAACTCCCACTTTGTACAGCCCTGATAAATATATTCACATAATTGGAGATACACGTTATAGTTCACATGCATATAAAAGCATTTTCTGTATCATTATTGGGGGCCCAATAATGGACTTTACAGGTCCGCGATACGCACAAAGCGGCACTGGGCCCCCTTTTAGAAAATATCTGGATCTGCCAGTGAGTCCATTAAAAAAGCTCTCTGATGCATGGATTCTGTATATTTCAATGTCATTTGATAGCACGGTGTTCATTCTTAATCATATTTTCTAATTATTCAAATAAATTAACTGATAAAAACTGCTCAGATATTGTCTCCAATACTTGTTTTACACATCTTGACTTTTTTTCATCCAATAAAAATACATTTCCATTCATAATTTTATTTCTCTCATCATTTTCTGTGTTGACTTACCCTTTTGTTTTGACAGGACTGGCACACTGACACACTGACCTTGGATGCTGAAAATCTTCAGGACAGGGGTCCCAGATGGGATGGTGTAAAAAAAAATAATGGGGGTCTACCATGCTAAACTCATGCTTAAATCGCAATTTATATACCTAGTAACCTATATGTACCGCCCACATAATAGCTGGGGCCCCAAAAAAGGATATCTGGCAAGTGCTAGTCGTGTGAGTATAGGTTTTCTATGTAATTTGGTCTAATAAAAATGATATCTCCCCACAAGCGTCCCCAGCCGAACGTGCCTGAAGTTGACACTCGCTGATTCCCATCATTTCCAGTTTGGTTTTCATTTTGCAATGGTGGCCCCCAACATGCGCGAGGAAGGAGTTTTTGTCAAATATTTCTTGGATTTTACATGACTACTAAGTAGGAACCCATCGTTTTGACCACACTCGCCAAGAAAGGCGAGTCTGGGGCAATCTTTACTTGCCATTAGATTTCACAACTCGCATTTGGTGAGTGGCGATATCATCTACAAACATCATTGTCCATGGAGCCTTTTGCCTGATGTGTAAAGCCGCTCTGTGCTTGGTGTTCAGTAAAGCCGCTCGGTGTTCAGTAAAGCCGCTCTGTGCTCGGTGTTCAGTAAAGCCGCTCTGTACTTTGTACTTGAAGGCGGAGGTGAGGTCGTTGGATAAAATGTAGAGTTTATCCCTTCTTGGCACCCACAGGACAATGTCAATCTGTCCATTATCATTACAAATAAGAAAGGGCTTAGATCCGAGCCCTGGTGCAATCCAACATCCACCTTAAATGCCTCCGTCATTCCCACTGCACATCTCACTGCTGTCACACTGTCCTCATCCTCTTTTATTATTAGGTTTGAGAACTGTCACTATTCCTCCACCCAACACCCACTATCTAATTAAATTTTTCTTTAGCTTTGCCATAGTGAGATATATATGTACATACATTATGGCTGGAAACTACGACAGTTTGCGCCAATTACAGTGGCCCCATTGTACCTAATCTGCATGTCTTTGAACTGTGGAGGAAACCAGAGCAGAGAACATGCAAAGTCCACATAGAAAGGACCCCCATCAGCCTTGAGGTTTGAACCCAGAAGCTTCTTGCTGTGAGGCAACAGTGCTAACCACTGCACCACCCTGCCACCCGCTATGCCTCCATTCAATCTCTTTTTACCTCCCCATTATCCTTCCATCCAACACCTTATACCGGACAACTGTCCCCCATCTAACCTTCTCTACCTGCTCTGTATCTCTGCATCAATTTCCCAGACATACAATCTACTCGAATCAGATCCCAGATTCATATTGAATGTGCCATCTAAGTGTCCTATCAAGTGTCATTTTAAGCCTTCAGTCCATTCACACTGGGTGCATTTCAACTGCGTTTCTGTGCAAACTCCTGGCAGCAGAAAGAGCACCAGTGCACTTTAACTTTACGCTGTTTTGGCAACTCCAACATTCAGTCATCAGTTAGGAATGTAATTCCCTCATTTAGTCTTGACCAGTTCCCCCATCATATGATCGCTACCAACTCTGCAGTGTGAAGGGTATCATGTTCTTCCTCTGAAACACATGAAACCAACCTACCGCATCTTTTCAAACTGCTGCTCATGCTGCATCACATGGCCGTGTAACACACATGGAGAAAAGAGCTATCTGCCCCCTTGTGCATGTGTGAGCTCACAGATGCCCATGATTACTACTGTTGCTTGCAACCTTTGGATGATGACGAACACTTTTCTGTTGCGGTATTCATGATTCAGTGTTTAATAAGTCTATGCCTGATGGCTACTGGAAACCCCCCTCTCAACCACCCTTCTGTTTACTAATAAATTACACTTGCCTGTTGCTCATTACTGATCAAAACCCACTGATCACGGTTTTCCTATGTTAGTGTAAGTTTGAGTGTCATAGTATGCAAAGACTTTGCTGTGCAGCTACAGGTTGCACAATTATGACATCTTTGTAAATTAGGATTTTAAATAGGGCATGTGTTTTCACACACACAAATGAAAATAAATAGATTAAACAAGCAGTGTCTCGTATGAGCTTCACAGTCTCTGATCTTTATTAGAAACCCTGAGAGAACCTCTTTTTAAAAGGCAATGCTCATGCACATATTCAAGTTGCTGTTTAGGAATATAGTACAGGAGATGCAGAAGTTAAACTTGTATATGAGAGCGTTAGCTAGCACCACTTCACCTGTGTTGTATTTTGGTAAGATGGAAAATATTTTCTGTAAAATGTGTAGGTTTGTCTTTCGTTATCTTGGCCTTTCTTCCATATCCCTGAGAGAAGCAGAATTTTCCATCAGTTCTTTATGGCATTTCTCTAAACACAGACTTGGAGTCTCCACATTTGTGGAAAGTCGTGTCCTGTGCCACACTGCTCTGGGCTCAGTATAACTATGAAAGTCTCCAAATGACTCCGGCTTTGCCAACATGAGCTGGCAGTGGAAGAGCCATGTAGATCAAATAAAAGACCACCAACTAACTGTCTTTACAAGGCTTTTGCCTTTGTTGTGTGGTAGCTGAATTTGTTTATAAAGACATTTTTAAATGTTGAACACAATTTCAGCATTTCAAGAGATAATTCTCTTAAAAGGTCTGTTGTCCAAAAAAGCATACTTTTAGTTGAACTTTGTCATGTTATGTCATCTTTTATTTTTTTTTCAGTGTAGAGGAGTCAAAGAGCGTTTTCCTGTTCTTCAGAACCCTGAGGTCATTTTCAGAGGGATGCAAGCAAAGAACTTGCACATTCCAGCACTTTAAGGTAAGCTGTCAAAAATTAATTTGGGGGCTTGCAATGATCTTACCCAAGGTGCTTTTGGAGTGCTATGATACAGCGGGTTTGTATACGCATCACAAGGTGTGTTACAGACAAGGTTCCAGAATTTTCTGAGAAACTAATAATTTCTGTGACTATCCTGAAGACTACACAGTAAAGCCTGGTTTATTTATGATTAATCAGAACTCAGGCTTCTCCCTATGCCCGGCGCACACGGCGCTGCGCCGTGCTGAATTCGCCGAGCGCCGTGCTGAGAAAAATCCCGAGCGACATTTTTACATCACGATTGTCCTCTTATTAAAAGAAATGTGG
>JAODTV010000022.1:38993119-39003500 GCA_025399955.1 Galeichthys feliceps
TTGAATTTGGGCGAGTCTAACTCTTAAAACTGCAGATCAGGTAATGGGTTACAACAACACATGCACCATAATGGGGCTTTGGATAGTTTGTTTATTGTTACAGTTAAAGTTTGAGTTTTATTGAAAAACTATAAATCATTAAAGCATAATGATTATCATAACTATACCTGCTTTTTGATAAATTTTGTTAATCACTTTCCTTTCATTGAACCAGTAAATACATAGTAATAAAAAGGTTATGATCAGGACGAGTGAAAAATCTTGCTGCTTGTCCGACTGGAAAAGTGGATTAAAAAGTTAATGTCAAGCCCTGATGCTTGTAAAGAGTGATTATATGAGTTACTATATCCTTCCTGGAAGCTCGAACCAATCTGGCCATTTTCCTCCATTTTCATCAACAAGGGGTTTCCACACACAGAACTGTCACTCACTCTGTTTTTTGTTTTTTGCATTATTGTGGGTAAACTCGAGAGACTGTTGTGTGTGAAAATCCCAGGAGATCAGCAGTTTATGAAATACTCAAAGCAGCCTATCTGTTAGCAAAATACAAATACATTTATCACAGTTGTATTAATACAAATACATGTAAATATTTGAAAGCTTCTCTGAAGCTTGTTGAGCCTTGAGATTGGACTGAGCAAGGGGTTTCGGTGTTCATGTGTCTTTGAGCAGTCCTTAGTAACTGCCTGGTCAGGCTACTAGTTTGTTGATGTTTTGGAAAATAGATCCCACTGAATGGATTAAAAAATATTGATGACGGGTACGATCAAAAGCAGTAACCATCCGTGCAGGATTATAAAACATGTCCTGTGCATATGTCTAGTTGAGACTGGTTATGAACTGGAGTGATATAGCTGAGGATGAAGAACTGTCAGAGCCAGAATTCACAGACCATGCTGGTGGTGCTGAGATTTGTACTGCTGCTTTTTTTTTTTCTTCGATGTTTTCTATTGTGCTCAGGGGCATGCTTGTTTAAAAAAAAAAACACCTTAGCGCCAAGGACACTCCCACTTCTGTTTTAAGTACAGTACCAGTCAAAAGTTTGGACACACCTTCTAATTAAATATTTTTTTCTTGATTTTTATTAATTAAAAGACACTTCATGTCTTAAAGTAATGATGATGTCGTTTCTCGTTACTTAGTTGAGCGGTTCTTGACATAATATGGATTACTGCAGTTGTGGAATAGGACTATTTACTGTATTTTTATTATTTACTAGTTACTGTTTGATCTCAAACGCATTACGAAGGCAAGAAATTCCACTCATTAAAATAGAAAAATGCTTGAAACATTTTAGTTTACGTGTAATGAGTCTAGAATATATTAAATTTTCGCTTTCTTAAATAACTGATGGAAAATATTCAACTTTTTGACGATATTCTAATTGTTTGAGGTGCACTAGTATGTTCCGTATGTTATTTCATAGTTTTGATGTCTTCAGTATTGTTCTACAGTGTAGAAAATAGTCAAAATACAGAAAAACCTATGAATAGGTAGGGATGTACAAACTTTTGACTGGCACTGTAGATTGTAGAATATGAAAAGCTGTTATAGCATGTGATATATTGGTTAAACTCAAAACAATTATATTTTGACTGAGAAGATTTTAAGATATCTTCAAATTAAAATTTCATAGTAAATATCAGAATGAAATATGAAACCAGTTTTGATCAAAGTTGTCTTTTATTTGCACTAGACAAATTGATTTAAAAAAAATTTCAATAATGCAATTAAAATAGATATCTAAAATTATTTTCCTTTTAATGTTATAACTTTGGGTAATATCATGAGGACAAATCAGATTATCAGCTATTTATAACTAGTTATACTACTGTGTTAAACAAGTTGTTTCATGTGGCACATTTGAACGGAGGCTTAGCTGCACACTGACCGCAGCTCTATATGCATCAATATGCATTAAAGTATCAGGGTAAAATGGCACTCACCCCAAGCAGCTTTCTCTGTCATGGCTCTGATCAAGCAGATAGCCATGTCTACTATCTGTCTACTAAAAATGACACATTTTGTATGATCTGGATGCAGCTGTTTAGTGACATCCAGACACTTGAAGTTAGTTCTTTGAGATAATTCTTATGAACATGATTTTTACCAACAATGTATAATCATTATGAGGACAATTACAGTAATTCAAGAGAATTATCATGGAATTTGAGATAAAAATGACAGTATATTCTCTTTAAAAGAAAAAGCCACAGCTCAGTCTAACTTAACTTTTTTGAAAAACAGTCTTTAGGTTTATTTGTAATTGAACAGGAGATATGAGAAAACCAAAGCCACTGGAAAAGTGGGCAGGCACAATCACTAGGCCTGCCTTAAATCAAATGAAACTCCATAATGAATAGTAATAGTAGTAATAGTAGTAGTAGTAGTTTATATATTTACAGCATCAATTTTACAATTTCTGTCCTTTGTCCTTACTATTTCTGTCCCTGATGTACACCAGTGGGGCAAATTATGAAAAAGAAATATTAGGAGCTAATTGGCTAACAATTAGCACATTCAAATCAACTTCCTGCTGTGACCACAAATGACAGCAAGGGTTTTTGTGTCGTTAGTTTGTTATTTTATCTTTTTTTCTTTCTTAACCAAGAATTTGGAAAGGTAGGATTTCCAGGACTTTGTTATTATGGTATGTACAAAATTCTAATTAAGATAATAAAGATAGAGTAAGTGGAAATTCTCAAGTTGGTTGGGTTAATATAATTAATGCACTTTCCCTTGTAATTTAGATTTTATAATGCAGAAATTGAATTAAAATTGTTTAATAAACATTGTTCTGAAGCAGCTTTATTCTTATTATTGTTATTATTTTAGATACAAATCTAAAACAGATTGATAGAACTGAAGTAAGATATATTAAATAGTTACATGAGATTTGCTGATGCTGATTGGATTCATGTGTGTTGATGCAGAATGTGAGCTCGTTGGTGATGAGACAACATGCTGGTGTGAGCCCAATTACATTTGGAGTGATCTAGTGTGTGACACTGTAAATACCTGCTGCAACTCTTTATATTGTGTGGCGAATATATCCCATTTCACACCAATGTGTGTGCCCCAAGTGAATGGTAAGATAACAGCACATGTATTTTCCAGTGAAAACAAAGTAATTTTCTTCACTTTGCAAACCTTCAATCTGTCATTTCTCTTTTTCTACAGTTACCCTTTCTGGAATCATCCTCATGGCAGCAGGAAACGACCTTCAAGCGGCGGTAAGTATGAAACTTTCCTTTGTCCATGCTAAAATGATTGTGATTGAAATTAATTTCAAACGCAAACTGAATCGCATTGAGTATCAATTACTTCTTGTTCAAATTTTATTCTGTGAGAAACATTTATTTGATCCACAAGCTTAAAATATAAACAAATACTTATGCTGGTATTTTTTATTCATTTCAGCTGGAAACTGAGTTCCAGACATTGAACGGCTTCGACTCAGTCACCGTGCTAACAGTTGCTACGTACTGAAAATATCCCCGTATTCCTAATTAAGATAATGTCCTTGATTTTTTTTTTTTAGCTTCAAATCATTGCCATGTTCTTTGCACTAAAATACATTTCCTGTGTTCTGGTACACAACAGCGGTCAAAATTTCATAGTGAACCTCAATGCCACATTTAAGACTGTGAAAGTTCAAGACATACTTGAAAGACTGAAGATGACCTATACATATATTGAAGATATTAACATTACATCAACAGGTAAATAAAGCATGTCATGTATACATTTGTAAAGTATTTTATACACTGTCATTAACTGAACTAAGTCTATATTTGACCTTTAACAACCACAGGATTGGTCTCAATGGAAATTCCTCAAGGGAAGGTGTGTTATGATTCACAGTACATGCTAAACTGCAGCACAGAGGAAACAATGGAGACTTGCACATGGATGATTGCATATCCTGGAATTTACCCACTGACAATTGGAATTGGGACAGAAGTGATGCATATGCCTTGTTCAAACCAAACATCACTCGAGCTTCTGAGCATAAAAGAGAATTGGGCAGGTGAATGAATAAATACCTGTCATTTTACCCAAGGAATTAATTAATTCACTTACAATGAGAATGAGATATTAAAATAAAGTATTGTTGAATGCAACATTAGATTTTCATACTTTTAAAAGCACACCTATATTATTCTGGAATATTACAAGATACTGTATCTGGCCAAATGCAAACATGAAATTACAGCCATAAATTAGCTTTTGTTCAGTTTTTCAGACTTTCCAGCATTCCACAGCCATTAAATTAAGATAAATGTACACAAGATTTGGATTAGTTGTTACATAAATAGCATTAAAGTACCTCAAAAAACCCATTCCATATACAAAATGCCAGAATGCTTTTATGTCATTATACCATCCCAAATAATAAACTATCTTTATGTTAAGAGAGACATAAAAGTGATTTTAGTGTCTGAGCTTTTACTTGCATGTTCTAAGCAAGCTTTTTTTTTTCTTTTTCTTTTTAACACTAACTTGTCTAAATATACCAAAACCCAAGACTTTGTTCATAGCTAATTTATCAGGCTGGTTCTGGAACTAAACATTCCATTCTTCAATATTGGTCAGTGACAGATTCAAAGCTGTACTGCTAATTTCATGACATCACTAACTAAACTTGAATTAGGTATTCCATAGTAATAAAGAATTAGACTATGATATTTAAACCCAATCATCAATTTTATATAACTGAAATCTGCTATCCCTTAAAATCAAATTTTTGAGTCGATGGGTACTTTAAGACACAAATAAAATTGGTCAAAGTGCTCATACATGCTTGATTATTTGTCCACAAAATACTTCATTTCTTAATTTAAAAGATCTTGTTGTGTGGTTCTGTCCTTTCTATTACTGTATCTTTCATGTTTTTTTTTTTACTTCCTTGTTTGGCTCTATTTCAGGAACATACATCTGCCTACTTACTAATGGGACAGTGTCACATTCAGCCTCAGGAGTTCTCGAGGTCGTCCTTTTACCAGAAGAAATTAACGTCACAAGCGTTCCACCTACTGCAGATTGTTCTATGGGTTCATCCACGTCAGTTACCGTGACATGTTCCATTTTTCAGAGTCCAGAGAATTACACGGTTACTATAAATGATTTACCACCACTGATGTCAGGTATCTATGTCTTTTTTGTGTCATTCTATGTGTTTATTAACATATAGATTATTAAAAATTGATTCAGAAGTGTTATCATAAATGTTTATACATCTTCCCTGTGCAAAGCCTATAGTAATTTATTTCTCTTAAGTCTAATACCAATATAATATTCAACAGTTCAACAGTTATTAAGGTATTTGTGAGCCTGAGTGGATTATTGTTTATATGATTCTCATTCTTTTACAGTGGACGCTGTAATACAAAACTACACTATAACTATTCCTATCGACTGCATGATGGATCAGATACCATCAGTCACTACTTTCTGCCAGGTCACAAATGATCTAGCCCAGGTCCAAATCGCCAATACAACCATACCAATATTATACCGTGAGTACTGGAGTTACAATGAAAAAAAAATTTATTTGCATTTTGTCAGTTTTGGCACTTTCATCATTATGCTGACAACCTGTACACAAACTATTTTTTTTTTTCCAGCTGGGGATCCATTTTGTGAAGAAGAAAATGGATGGCCATTAACCAAGGGTGGAGAAATAGCAATTATACCCTGTACTATAATAGGCAGAGTAGGAACTATGGAGCGACTGTGCAGTGACACAGTATGGGCTGACCCAGTTGATCTTTGCACTAAAGAATCACTGAATATATTACTCTCTATATCAGCGGTAAGAAAAATACTTATCATAATGCTATGGGAAAGTAATATCTAGAAATCTAAGCAAATTTGTTATTTTCTGGGTCTTATTTCAGGATTTTGAAAAAGGAATTGGGGCCACAACAGAGGGTGCAGTTGCCATTTTTGGTAGTCTGAAGAATAGCACTTTATCTGGAAACAGCTATGGTGATGTAATGGCCACTGTTTCTGTCATTACAACAATGAGCGGTGCATCCAGCAGAGTCACAATGACCGAGTCCTTACTGCCAGTAAGCATTTTCTAATGCAAGCAGTTTTCAACTCTAGTTCTGGATATGGTTTGCTACCTCAGTAAATGATCCATTAATGATTAGCTAAGCAGCTAATTAATTAGGTGAATTAGGAGTAGTAAACAAGTGAAGAGGTCCAAAGCAATAGTTTTTAGAATCCATGTTCTATTGAAGAAACCTATTCAACAAACATGCAGCTTTACTGCAGCACCAAGATACACACATTTGGAACATTTTATTAAATTTGTTAATTATAATTGGGAGAATTACTGTGTAATAGGGGTGTAACCAGATACAAATTTGAATAAGAGACATCCATTTTTGTGTGTGTTTGTTAAAGAAAACTAGCCAAAACCTACAGCAGTACAACAAGGACCAGGATCAGGTTTTACTTTTATGTGGGGGCAGTCAGATATGAAGTTCACAGGCACAAAATAAAACTAAATTCTTTAGAAAATATCACAGGCTGGTATGAAAAAAAATAGCTGAGTGCATATAATAGTATAGCGCATATTTGTAGTTCAGACCACTTATGAACTTTCCAGTGGTTTCCAGGGGCAAAATGGAAGGATTCAAATTTAATTCCAGAACAACCAACCAACAAACCGACCAAACAACTAAGCAACCGAACAAACAAATCAATCAACCAATCAACAAAGAAACAAACAAACCCCTCCTGGTTTAGGCTATGGTTTTAAAAATTGGTGATTTGAACAGCACCAAATAAGCACATAATTTAAGACTTCATTCATTCATTCATAAAGCTCTATCATAGACTTTGAATAATTAATATGATAATATATTCCAGTACTAGGCTTAAAAATATAATAGGCATAATTGGTCAGTCTCTCTTGGTTTAGATATGACTAATCACTTTGTAGTTTGTAAATGCTAAATTATCGAGTGTGTTTTAATTGATTTTTAGTTCCATTTAGCCATGTAGTAAGGTAGCCATCACCAACATAGCTATGAGCTGTTTTAAAAAAAATTACCCACTCTGCAAATTAAAAAAGGGAATAAATTACTTACACTGACACTCATAACTTACTAAATACTGTCTTTCAGACTTTCATTGATTCTGCAAGCAGTCTGCTGAACACAACCTGGACATCACAAAATAAAGAACGTGACTATAGCATTGCTACAACATATCTATCATCTGTTGAGAACCTGGTGAAAAACATTGAAGTTAATAACAGTGACGGACATAATTCTTCAAACATCCAACTTCAATTCTGCCGGAACAACTCTGCTTGCAATAAAACCATTTTCAATGTAGAACTTGAATTGAACTCAACTTCTCCCTTGGTGAAAACCATGGGAATACAGAGCATGGCATCACGTCTCCCAAAGGGCATTTATCAAGACGCAATATTTCCATCCTTAGTTCTCACTGCCGTAGTCGAAAACAGCAACCATACATTAATCAGGATGTCTTATCCAATGCCTGAAAATGAATCTATTGGCAACTCACCATTCTGCATATTTTGGAACACAACAGAAAATAAATGGTCACAGCTTGGCTGTGTCTTGTTAGAAAGTTCTGAGAACACAAGTTACTGCGAGTGCAATCACCTGACCTCATTCTCTATGCTGTTGTCCAAGACTCCTGTTAACCTACCTTTCTTAGACCAGATAACTTACATTGGGTTGGGAATCTCCATCTGCTCCCTGATTGTCTTCCTCGTCATTGAAGGCTTGGTATGGAATGCAGTAGTCAAGTCCAACCTCTCTCACTTCCGTCACACTTCACTCGTCAACATCTCTGTATGTCTTCTCATAGCTAACTGCAGCTTTGTTGCCTCTTCTTTCCCAAACATTCTGAATGACACTTTATGTCTTGTATTAACACTCTCAAAGCATTTCTTCTACCTGGGCATGTTTTTCTGGATGCTCTGCTTGAGCATGATGCTCGTCCATCAGCTCATTTTTGTCTTCAATCCACTCAGAAAAAAAGTGTACATGCCTCTCGCCATCATTGTTGGGTATTTCTGCCCAACAGTGATAGTGGTTGTGACCTATCTTTACTACAACAAGAGAAAAGATGTAACCTACTACAACCGAGCTTCTTGCTGGCTGACATATGTATCAGCAATGCAAGGCTCCCTGTATGCTTTTCTCCTTCCTATTGGGTTCATTATATTCGCTAACTTATGCTCAATTGTGGTGGTCATTTCAACTCTCCTGAAAGCTTCTGCAACTGATAACACCAAAAAGGATGACAAAGAAGCAGCCAAGAGTGTCATCAAAGTGATCGTTTTTCTAACGCCAGTTTTTGGTGGGACCTGGATTTTAGGGCTATTTGTCTTTCTGTTGGAAGACAATGGTATCCTCAAGGTGTTAATCAATTACGCCTTCACCATTTTTAACTCCTTACAGGTAAATATTGTCATTACAAACATTTTTATTACATTTCATTCAAAGCATGAAAAAAGTGGTAAAATTTTTTTTTTCGATCTACACCGCCCTCCCTTTCTTTTTTAGGGCTTTTTCATTTTGCTGACAGGATGTTTTGGAGAAAAAAGAGTATGTTTTTCCTTTCTTCATATTAATACTGTCTTGTGCGTAGCTTCTGAAGGTGTTGTATGGTGAATTACAAAGCAGGACATTAATTATTATTATTATTATTATTTTAATCTTTCCATTAGGTTCGAGATGAAATTGTGAAACTTGTCAGTTCATCGGTGAGTTAATCACTTTTGGTATTATTAAAATACAACAAATATATTATTTTTTCTTTTTAGAGTCCACTATTTTGTTTTGTTTTGTTTTTCAAATCATGACCAATTCTACATGAGCCCACAAATTCACATCATTCATGATCACATATTACAAAATTATAACACAACATTGGTCATTTTGAACCTGTTTATTTATTTACGTTCTTTAGCTGGGATCCAAAAGTGAAAGCAAGACTTCAACTCAGAAGTGAAGGTTGGAATGTGAAAATAAACGTTGTATTTTATGCATTTTTTTTAGACTTCAAGTACAAGTTACCACTTTTCAATCTTACATTGCAGAGGTTAAACTAGAATAGAACAAGGGCTGAAGATTTGCCAATTTTACAGCAGCAGTACACAGAGCATCAGACACAATGGACCGCAGGATGCTGTACAGTACAAAATTTCATCAAAGAAGATAATAGAGACTCATTTAGCAAATATCTGACACCACTAGCATTCATGCTGCAGTATGCGACACTTTGCATTAGCTGATGTGCAGGTCAAGTAATTTGATGAATTCCCTTAATGACAGCAGATTTTATTTAGATTATATCTCTTTGTCAAAGAGCTGATACTGTCTGCTTTATATATACACACATTTTCACCTTTTACCTGTAGTTTTTCCTCATGTTCTTTTGCTCTTCTGAAAGCAGTCTGACTGCAGTAATATAATTAATTGTTCATATATTGTACAAAGTATGTTTTTTTTCTAAACAGACAGTGGACACTTATACAGTTAATAAAATTGTCAATAATAAATAGCAAAATATTTCCCAGTTGCACTTTCTGTGTTAGTGTATGGTAAAATGTGTCAGTGAAAGCCTGTTTATGGGAAACTTATGGGAAATTTTGTTTTTATTTATGAACATAGAATATAATTGCATCACAGAGAATTTCACAAATTACCAAATAAACCCCTTGTTTTTGCCTCAGTATCTGTTCATGAGCCTTATTTTATTATTTGAAAACCCAAACACTTTAAAAGCAAGACTGAAGCCAGGTAAAAGCATTCAGCATGTACTGTATTGTCATTCTAAAAACAAACATTGACTGGGAAATTTGGATTGGTTGTAAATCATTAGAATAATGATAAAGGTGAGAGCTACTTTCCCTGCAGAATCCTGGGTGATCAGAATTGTGGTGATAATTAATTTGTGGCTGTATGATGGACTGGCATTCCCATCTGGGGTGCAGATCCAAATTGAACCTGATCAAGATAAAGTGGTTACTGAAGACTAATTCATTTAAGCAATTTGTGGCATTTATATACATTACAAGAAGACAAATCAATATATCATAAATATCATGCGAGTGTTAGCTAACTAATTAGTAGGTCCATAAAAAGTACCGAATTATTAGCCTTTGCTATGCTAGTAATGATAGTTTACCTCTTACCAGCCAGAGTTCTTCTCCTTTAGAGGTCAAGGAAGTAGATAAGCTACTAGAAGGTCCAGATGTTAAAAATCATGAGAGATTTGCCCTGCCTAGTTCTTTCTCCTTCATCTTTTCTGTTTATGCTGCTGTCACACAGTGGCGAATATCCTTGCGAATATGAAAATTTGAAATTCGCAGCAAATTCGCCGA
>JAODTV010000022.1:39097249-39108657 GCA_025399955.1 Galeichthys feliceps
ATCTGTCTATCGGCAACCGTTTTTGAGTTATAATGGAAAATGTTATTTTGACCGAAAGGTTGACCTTTCTGGTGACCCTGACCTTCATCTTGACCCGATTACCCCCAAAACTTAATCAGGTAACCTACAGACCATTGCCCACCTACCCTGAAAATTTGAAGTCAATCAGTGCAACCGTCTAGACGCTAGATTATGGACACAGACAGACAGACAGAAAACAAACAAACAAACAGCACCAATTACAGTACCTCGCCGGACTCCGTCCAGGGCGAGGTAATGAGATTTACATCACTACTTGACTGAGATATAGCAGAAAATATCTGGCAACCCTTGCCATCATGGTGCCTGTGTGAACAACTGCACTGCAAACCAGAGCTCATCAACATATTAATGAGCCCGCCAAAAAAGGGAATACAGCTCGTTTCATTCTAGGGCCAAATCATAGGGTTGTAAATGGGCATGTAACTGGGCATTTTTCGCCCCAACCAAATTCACATACGTTTTATTATAGACATCAGAGAACAATTTAAAATGCTGAAATGCACTGTATGGCAGTGGTTCTCAACTGATTTTGCTTCAGGACCCACAATTTATGTTGGGCATCTAGTTGTTACCCAACACTACACTAAAGTTATTTATCATATGGAAGTAAACAAATAAATGCTTATTAATTTTGCATAATAATGTTATGAATAATAATAATGATCCATTGCATAGGCCTAATAAATTTGGATAATCATCATTTACTATCTCAGACAACAGGAAATAAATCAACTTGCATATTAGGTTGTTAAGATTGTACCTCATTCTGTAAGTATTTACAATGAAGAATCAGTATATTGAATGCAATGCATATACTTAATATCATGTGAATAATTAACTTTCCACTCGATTAATACGGATCTCTCTGGTCATGTCGACAGCAGGAGTTAAAACAAGATCCTCTGTAACTGGCTGGGCCTTTTTGGAAAAAAAACAAAAAAACAAAAAACCACCACACACCACTCAGCTGGCTTCTCATTATGGCTGGAGTGTTTGGTCTCTAAATTGCCTACTTTATTGATTTCGATAACTTCTAGGTTTCAGCAGCTTATAACTCAAACAAAGCGCACTGTCGCCTGCATATAACCCATGCTGGTCATCTTTTCATTTACCTTACATAGTTTTTTCTAGCCTTTTATTGGAAGAGGGCATTCTACTCTGTTTTTCAATATTAGCACCAATTGTTTACAGATGAAGTCACACCAAAATTAACAGCATTTGATTGGACGCACAACATGACATGACCGAATTTTTCATTGGTTACAGGGAGCGTTCCATTATTTTCCCCCCTTTTTTGAAACAATAATTTGCTTTATTGTCATTTTTCCATGGTTTTCCGTGTTGTTAAAGTGCTAGTCTTACGAAAATGACATCATAAAATCCCGGGTTTTTTGTGTGATATGCTCAAATAGGTTGTAAAGTCCACCGATAAATAAAAAATTGGTTCGAAAAATAAATTTTTGCATCTGAATTCTGTTCCAAAAATCACTAAAAGCTTGTCCGCCATTGTTAGAGTGCAGCGATTTATAGGTCAGCGGCGCTGCATGTGTGACGTCATATGCGCCACTGCCTTCTTTTGTGTCCACACTGACTCCGTAATATTCTCTGCAATGGCGTGTGCTCTTGATACTAAGTCTTTTGAAAAAGACGACAAAAGCTACAAGGGGATGGTACACAAGTGTCATCATAATAATTATATTATTTTAGAGTTTTAATAATTTTATTTTAGGTGTTTAGAGTAGGGAATATTAAGTGCTGTTTTAGGCACACCAGATCCATTACATTCTTAGGAATGCAATGGATTTGAAGTCAAATTAAATAAAGGAAATAAAAAAATAGCACAAATAAAGAAATAAAACCTGTATATGTACCTGCTGAAACAGTTATTGGAGAATCAACCATAGTTTTAAATGTATTCACCCAGTTGCTCTGATTGACTTGTATTTGTGTTTCCTTTTCTTTTACTTTACGTTCCAGCCTTTTAATTTTGGACCGCAGAGCTTTCTTATCTGATTTCAGAGTTATACTCCAGTCCCACAACACCGATAACTATAACTATACCTATACTGTACATAAGACACATGCCTGTGTGTTTTGCTTTGAGAGTGCTAATAAATGAACCTTTAATACAAACAGGTAGCCTAAACTGTAGCTGACATATTTTATCCTAGTTACAGTGGGCGTTCCCACCGCGAAACAGAAAACAATCGAAACCGAAAAAGTGAAAGTGATTATCATGCCGTTATCATGTGAATATTCTTTTGTGAATGTGTAAGTAGGCGTTCAGCGTTCCAACTCAGGTGTGACTGAGTAAGGTGACAAGTTTTATGTTTCGTCTAATTTCGGTAATTTTAAAAAATATAATATTATTTGGCAGTGGGCACATAAGAAAGTGTATCAGACATGAGACCTCGCGCTGCAAAATCTTTTTTCATGATACACAGATAGTATTTTTGGTAAAGTGTGTGTAGTGTGTGTAGCGTGTATGGCTGTGCGCTCTAAAATCTCAGTTTAAAATGACTCAACTCGCAGCGCAACATGACACTTTGCGCGCTCTAAAATATATTTTTACATGTTCTACAGCTGGTGCTGGGTAACATGGGCATGGTTTACAGAGATTTTAGAGCGCGCAGCCACATACACTACACACACTACACACACTTTGCCACACACACTTACCAGTCATACCCACTCTACTGCCGATGATATTCCATACATCTTCCTTTTTGGCTGTATCGTTGTACAGCTTGTGCTTTTTGTCATAAAACATGGGATTCTTTGAAACTTCTATAATCAGCTTCTCCTCCATTGATACAACAAGGATGTACAAATATGCCCGGGAAAAATAGCACGTGCTCAGATAATGTCACATATAAACAATTACCTGATTGGTCAGATGTTTTATCGGATCAGGTTCAGGTCTGGAAAAATCGGTCCAGAAGCAATCTCACCGATACCGATAAACCCAGGCCTGGGCTGTAGGTATTGTTATTGATCTGGTGTGACCACCAACCACATAAACTGCAGGGGACCGTTGTAGTTATATTCATGTGTTGTGGGACCGGGCCCAAAGATTCAGTTATTAAACTTTATTTTGATTGTTTTAATCAGTTGAAAATGAAAATCTGAGGCACATATTGAATGTAGTGAAAATGAGACCAGGCAATTTTCCAATACCCAATATTATTATCTGGCCAATTCCAGCAAAAAAAACGGTGGATCAGACATCTGAGGTTACATATCTGATATCAGATCCTGTAACGAGGTTAGAATTCGGTTTAGAACAGAAATGCTTATTTTGAACTAGACATATTTGCCTTTAAAGAGACCTGTCTGGTTTTTCTTTTGTTACGATTGATTTTATTCGGTCTATATTTATACATAATTTTATTTGTTTACTGTATGAGATTTTTTGCATACCAATTTTCTGAATTTCCTTGATGAGTAAATTTACATTAAATGCATGGTCAGTGTTTTTCGAAGATGATCACGATGGCATCAAAAAGTTTTAAGAGAGACGGAGTTCATTGGTGTCTTTCAATATTACTTTATATAAAATCCCTAAAGGTCTTAGTTTGATTTGATAACCTGACTCAAAGTAATGTTTTGTCTCTGCCATGCCATCAAGTGAGTGTTACAATGTTGCTCAGAATGCTGCAATTGTTTGAACAGTTGTGCATCAGATATAAATCAGATCCCTTTGATTCACGTCAGGCAGCATCATACCGCCCCGTGTGCATTTTCCTCGAACACAACAAATCCCACTAAAATAGCAAGTCAGTGCAAGGAGTATATGATTTTTAGTCATTGTTTCATGTGTTACTAAGACAATAAAATGAACAAATGTTACAGTAATCTTATATTATAAATATAGAATGAATAAACATGTAGGAAGGTCAAGGCTTGGGATCTCAGAAATTCATAATGCCCATTGGGGGTTGTTTGCCCAAAAAGTTCTGGAACCTCTGCCCTCACACCAAATACTGCAGTGGTCTTTTATTCTCTGATTGAAACATTAAACTCTCTTAGGTTCTTGTTTACAGGCCTACATCAAAAGGTGCACTTTTCAATTTTTTTTCTCTTTCTGTTTGTAGATACCTTGTCATCGGTCATTGAAAATTTCTTCAATTATTTGAAAACCTGGAAAACGGCACAATGTGTTCAATTCCTGGGCTTCCATCACTTGGCTCAAATGTGACTGTGTTCATTACCAGAGTAAATGTGAACCCTCACTGTGTGCTGGTGGAGTTTTGGGGTAATTTCATTCAGGATCAGAAACTTGCATATCAACAAATGCAAAAGGAGATTCAGTATCCCAGAGAAGTATTTCGTGAAGGAGAAGGCAAGCCTGGTGACCTGTGCCTTGTACGGGTCTATGAAACGTGGTACCGAGCCCGTATAGTGTCAAGAAATGATCCTTACTACAGCGTGTTTCTCATTGATGAAGGCAGAACACTTGGGACCCATACCAGCCTTTTGGCCTGGGGCCAAACTGATGTGTTTAACCTGCCTCCTGAAGTTGAATTTTGCATTCTTTCCAATGTCCTGCCATTGTCTACTGAAAATAGATGGTCAAAAGTGGCCTTGGGGTTCATGAACTCATTCTGTGGTAAAGCATTTACTGCCTGTGTTCTGGATTTTGCTGTACCCCAGCGTGCATTTCTACTTGATATTCCATGTCTGTCTAGGCAAATGCACGAGATGGGGTTTGCAAAAAAATTGTCAAATGAAGAGTTCAAAGACTTTGTTTCAAGGTCTTTACAGTCTGATGCTGGGTCTGTAGAGCCGTTGAGGAGTCCATCCAAGGGATATGAGCCACTTGAACAAATCAAGAAACAGTTGTGTTACATGTATCCAGAGTTACAAGCTGAAGCCACAGAGACGGTGCTAGTCACAGAAGTAAACAATCCCCTGCGTGTCTTCTGTCAGCTGAAGATTTTCTCCCTGGAACTCAAGAAACTGACAGAGCAGATAACACAGCATTATGAAAGAACAGCTGGATTTCGTTTTGCAAGACCTGAGAACTTGGGGGCTCCTTGTGCAGCAAGAGGAACTGATGGAAAGTGGTATCGCTCTGTTTTGCAGCAAGTAATTTCCACCAGCGATGTAGCTGAGGTGCTGCATGTGGATTATGGGAAAAAACAATTTGTTCAAGTAGATCATGTTAGACCACTGGCCCCAGAATTCTTCCGAATGCCTGTTGTGACTTATGTTTGCTCTCTCCATGGAGTTATTGATCGAGGTGTTGGGTGGACAGTTTCACAGCTGGATTATCTGAAATCATTACTGCTCAACAGAACTGTTATTGCCAAATTTGAGTATCCAAGCCTCTCCGAGGGTGTCCACTACGTCACACTCTATGGAGATGAAAACACAAATATAAACACATTATTTGGCTCAAGAGAGAAGTGCTTAATAGATTCAAGATGCCTTAAAGATTATACCATGCACAAGATTGGAACATGTCACAGGTGCCAGATTTCAGTTGAAGGTGAGACACAAGAAATGGAGGATTTGAAAGGGATTTTGACAGAAGATTTGTCACCTGCTACTGACCATGTGGCTGTTGTGCAGCATGTTGATAGCCCCTCAAAGTTTTGGATCCAGACAAATAAATATGCTGCTGAGTTTGACCTGCTAATGAATGGCCTGATGGAGCTGTATAGTGATCTGACCAGAGTTAGTGGATTGATTAGAAAGCCAGTAGCTGGTCTTCTTTGTGTGGCCAAAGCTAAAGATGATGTGTTCTATAGGGCTGCTATTTGTGAAGTCATTGAGACCAAAACAGAGGTTTTCTTCCTTGATTATGGAAACAAAGCATTGGTTGATTGTAGCAACCTTCGTGAGTTGCCCGTCAGGTATCGAAACATACCAGCTTTGGCAATTAAGTGTGCTCTTCATGGCATTCAACCCAGAAGGGAAGAATGGGATCTAAATGCCACGTTATTCTTTGCTAAAGCTGTTGCGGACAAAGTCCTTGATGTACGCATACTTGCAAAGACCCAAGACACACACCTTGTCCAGGTCGTTGATTCCATGTCGGATGGAGAAAAAGATTTTTCAAAACTGCTCTGTAGTGCAGGTTTTGCAGACATGGAAGCTATAGATAAACCTGTGGTCACACCATACACTAAAGTGGTACAGGCTTCTGATGCATTCAAAGCAAGTAATGTTTCACCGTCATCCAGTTCACCTGCTGTAAAAGCTACTTTCAAGGAGCACTTGTTTCCAATTGGAAGTTCATTTGATGTTACAGTTTCCTACATTGAGAGTCCAAATGACTTCTGGTGTCAGAAAGTTAATGATGCAAAATTCCTGAAACTATTAATGCAAGATCTCCAGAGGTACTATGGGAACTCTGAATTTCAGCCTCCTTTGGAAGATGCCTGTGTTGCTCGTCATCCGGAAAATAGAATGTGGTCTCGAGCTTTGGTCATTCAGAGGCACCAGGCTTCTCATGTAACTGTCCTCTTTGTTGATTTTGGGGAAACAAAGAGGGTTCCCATTTATGACCTTCGGCCCATTGATCCAGAATTTCTTAAGCTGGAAGGACAAGCTTTCCGATGCTGCTTGTATAACTTGGGCAGTCCGGTCTCTCCTTCCACTTTAATATGGAGTCCGGATGCTACATTGAAGTTTCGAGCGTTTGTGGACAAGGCAGCCTCAATGAGCGTAGTGTTGAAATGTACTGTATATGCTGTTATGTGCAACACTCAGAAAGTGGTGTTCAATGTAGTGGATTTAGAGAGTCCTTTCCAAAGCATCTGCAGCCTTCTTTTCCAGAGAAGTCTGGCTGACCATGAATCTAAACTGGTAGCTCTGCCACCTTTAAGGATGGACACATACTATTACTCTTCACACAGCATCAAAACTGGGTCTGAAGAAGGTGTATGGATCACCTGTGTGAAAAATGTCAACCAGTTCTTTTGTCATCTGCAAAGAAATTCTGTGCAGATTGGTGAACTTGCAGATAAAGTCAACAGCTTATGCAGTCAGCTCCAGAGGGTTAATTGTCCAAAACCCCTTGGGAATGTTTTCTTTGCAAAATATACTGATGGGCTGTGGTACAGAGGACAACTTAAATCTATAAAGCCTTCAGTTGTAGTACACTTTGTGGATTATGGCGACACCCAGCAAGTTGAGAAATCAGACCTCTTACCAGTTCCAGTTGAAGCTGCTGAAATTATGGCAGTACCTGTGCAAGCAATTGAGTGTGGGCTGTCTGATGTGCCTGAAAAGGTTTCAAGTGAAGTGAATAACTGGTTTGAAAGTTTTGTGACTGATCGCCAACTGAAAGCCTTGATAGTAGCCAAAGAACCATCTGGTAAATTGATTGTTGAGCTGTATGATGGGAAAACTCCAGTAAATGCAATAATCAGAGAGAAATTTCACATTGAAGTTGTCAGAAACGAGCAAATAACTGTAAAAGGACTTGATGTCAAGGATCAATATCCGTCATCTAGTGTGTCTGAAAGACGTAAAGTACCATGGTGGACTCCTGAAAAGCACTGGAGAGCTCAGAAAAGTGCAGACTCGGAAGAAAGCTCAGGAAAAGTTATTGATGGGGACATGAAAAGAGACATCATCCCAGTACTGTTGAAGCAACATGTTCTTCCTAGAGAATCTCGTGGTAAATCTGAAAGTGGTAAATCTGAAAATGCCAAACCAAGTGTCTTTAAACAAGCAGAGCTCCCTGTAAAAGTAGTCGAACCAGGTCTGGAAGCTGAAGTATTCATCTCGCATTGCAATAGTCCTTTGAGCTTCTTTGTCCAGTTGGTAACGGATGAAAGTGACATTTGGTCTCTTGTGGAAAAGTTGAATGCTGGTCAGTCAAAGCATGTACCTGTTAACCCTAGTGACCTCTGTGAAGGTGACTTGGTTAGTGCAGAGTACCCAGACGATAACCGTTGGTACCGTGCAGTTGTAAGAAAAGCTCTGGTTGACGATGTGGTTGATATAGAATTCATTGACTTTGGAAATACTGCCAAAGTCTCGGTCTCAAAAATATGCATTCTGGACAAAACATTCTCCCAGCCAAGGTATAGCATTCATTGCTCGCTGAGTGGAGTGGTCAGTGTTGGTGCTGATGTGGCCTCTAATTTCAAAATGGAAATTGAAAAGAATGCTGATGGGGTTTTGTGTAAATTTATCCAACAGTCAGGTTCTGTATGGGAGGTCAAACTTGAAGTCAATGGTGAGCTGTTGGGATCTGCTTTCTCCAAAGATACAAATGTCATAACTGTAACAGGTGCACCCAAGAGCCCAGATACTGACTTCAATCTGTGTACTTATAAGAATTTTGATCTAGTGACTGGACAGATGTTTGCTGTATATGCCTCGGTCATTATTGGGCCACAGCTCTTCTGGTGTCAGTATGCAGAGGCAGAAAAACTGCAGGAGATTTCTGATATAATCCAGAAGACTGGTAGTAATTTGGAAAGTGGAGCTTTGACTGTGGAAACCCTATCAATTGGAAGTGGATGCATTGCCCTTTTCGATGAGGACCAACTATGGTATCGTGCAAAGGTGACCTCAGTTGAAAAGGACACGCTCTCAGTTCTGTTTGTTGACTATGGAAATGAATCAAAAGTTAAAACGAGTGACGTTAGACCACTGCCATTTGAGGTGTCTGATTTACCTCCTCAGGCATTTGCCTGTCAGCTTGATGGTTTTGATGTGTTGGAGGGGTCCTGGGATGATAAGGCAGCTGATGAGTTCTTTGAGCTAATCAATGACCGGCTCTTGAAGGTAACAGTTCTGAAATTGGCCAGTTCATGTGATATGGTGCCTTGTCATTTTGTTAAGTTGGAATGTGAGGTACGTATCGTCAATAATGAAATGAAAAAATGTTGGACTCAGATCAGCAAGAGGACATCACTTGAACTAGAAAACGCACCGTCTGCAAATTTCCCGAATTCGACTACTGTAACTGAAACATCCTCTCTCTGTGTAACTGAACCTATAGTAAGACCCAAGGATTCCCTTTGTGCAGCAACTGAGTATCTGCAGAATGGCACTTGCATTTCTCCCCCTGAAATGCAGGTAGAATGCGATTGCGCTCTGGCTGAGCATGAGGAACTAGCTGGATCCACAGAGTTGCTGGATAAAAGAAATGCTGCTGTGGACAAGATATTTTCTCAAGATGAAGATCTCGACTTGACTTCAGCAGGCATTGAAAAGCCTGAGAATTATGGAAAAAGGTTCGGTGTGATGGATACAAATGGAAATGCAGCTATTTTGGGCATTCGGTCCAGTCAACCTGCAGATGTTGTCAGGGAATACGTGTTGGACTCCACAGACATTATGAGTAAAGGAGCATCCACAGATGAGAACCAAGTGGAAACTGTGGAAAGTGTATCTCCAGAAGGTCAGTCTTGTGATGAGGTGTGCGGATCAGTTTCAGAACACAAAGAGAATAAGACTCCGTCTGATCATGAGATCATTAAATCAGGTACTTGTCGCATGCAAATCTAGAATTTTTTGACACACAAGACAGTTCATATACATGTTCGAGATTCTTTTGTTTTCAAGAAGACTTCGGAAATATAAGGAGGGCTGCAGAGAGCAGTGCAGTTGGGTCCGAATGTGTGATCTGGTCTCATGTACACAAGAGTTGGTGTCGGGCACAAACGTTAAAGGTTTCTGATGATTCTACTTTGGTAAGCACATCTTTTACTGTGAATATATAATATGAACAATTGTTTTAAAAATCCAAATATTTATGTATTTATTTATTGCACTCGTCTACAAATTCTGTGTACATATAGGTACTGCTTTTGGACCATAATTCTGTGGTGATGGTGGATCCAGTGAACATTTTTGAAATTGTACCAGAAGAATCATTGCAGGTATGAACCATCCATAGATGTGCAGATGCTGCTGTTGTGATTTGCTTAACTATTCAGATTTAGGAATATAGCTGCAGTTGTAGCAAAATGCTGTTTAAAAAAAAAAAAAAAGTTAAGACCTTTTGATAAAACAAGTGTTCTGGCTCCTGAGTGGTGCAACAGAAAAGCGTTTGCTCCATCATTACTGTTCCAGCTAGCTTTCCAATAAGGCAGGGTACCAGTGATAATTGTGGGCAATTTTGCACGCATCACTATAGACAAAGAATGTATCATGCAAAATTAGCCATACTGGACAACAATGCAAGGTAGATTACTTTTGTAAAATAAAGTAAGAAAATATGAAACTTCTTAGTTAACCAATTTAATACAATGCTTCATAATGTCATGTCTGCATGCATTCGTGCTTGGCGTGCCTTGAACGGTCACTCTTGTCCATGTGCATTTTGGCTTTGAGTGAGCAGCGTGCGCCACAAGGACGTTTTGGAACGGTTTGCCAGCGTGCTTTTTCAATAAACTCTTTCAGCACTTGCATCTGTTCATCGCCCATTAACATGACAGTCTAAGGTTAGTTAATAATAGTAATACTTATAGCATTAATTGATCATTAAATTAGTCCAGGATATTAATGTTAGATTAGATCTAGTCTAACACGTTAGCAACTAGATTTTCTATAAATCAATATCCTAGTGTCTAGATCTATCGGTCCTAACTTTTGATTTGATTTAATTTATTTAGTCCTCAACTTCTAGATATACTTACATTCTGGCAGAGATGCTAAGTTCTGTGAGCCCCTTGCTGCTTTTACCAATTATTTTCTCTTTCATGTCTTTGTAGGCACCGCTGTTTTTCAAACGCACCTTGCTTCACTGACTCGTTATTGTAATAAGGCAAAATGGTTGACGGAGCATGTCTATGACCCCGCGCTAATAGTATGTTGTGATTGGTCAACATGTTACTTTCATTGCAAGTCGGCAACACTCGTTAGCGGGCACTTTCTGTGGCGGAACGCATGTCCCGGGTGCTTGGAAAGTTTTGGAAAATTATAAGTAGGGTGCATAAAAATTTGTGTGCGACACTGATATTTGAGAACAGGGCACATATTCTGGAGGGCAGAGCACAGCGCCCTGGTAAAATTAACTAGCTGGAACACTGATCATTGGTTGGAGATGGTGGGGGGTTCTGTCAATATCAATCACAGCTACATTAAGCGTCTGTAAGCTCATATGTTTGGAAGAGGGCAGACAGCTGGGGGTTTTCCTTCGAGGGTGTTGCAGTGCCCTGTAATGCAGCATGAGCAGCAGTTTGAAAAGATGCAGTTGGCTGGCCACGTCTCTGAGTAAGCACGTGCTAGCCTTCCCTGTCCCTGGTTGATGTCTGCATATGATATGGGGCGATCTGACTCAGTGTTTCCCCTACATTGTACTTTTGGCCGCCGCCACGCTGTAAATCTTTCAAAAATGCCGCCACGCTGTCAAGATACGGTCCCAAAATATCCTAAATACCTTGTTTTTGCTGAAG
>JAODTV010000022.1:40229884-40242144 GCA_025399955.1 Galeichthys feliceps
AGACACAGGACTACTCACAATAATCAGTCAGGCGTGACCAAATCCCACATGTTGGGAATTATCATAAAGGCAACCCTTCATGCATTTGTACAACTAGTTTTCCTAATAGAGAAAAGCTCTTCCCAAATTGGGCCAAAAATAGAGTGGTGCGTTATTAAATCCCTTGAGTGTATATAGGTCATAATTTATGAAATTTGTTTCTTTTCTTCAGATTTCATGCACATTCGTTGGTGGACACCCCACGGCCAAATCTCTGACAGCCAACAATTCCTTCACATCAGCAACACCACAGAGCATGACGCAGGACTTTATGTATGCGTCTCAGGATACCAGGAAGAGCATGTGTCAGTTTTCAATCTGTGTGTCCGTAAAAGAGCTCATGACAGAAGACTGCGACGAGAAGCACAAATTGGATCGGTTGAGCTTGACAGAAAGGATAATCACAATATAGAGAGGAATGTGCCAACTGTACGAGCAGTGCAACAATCTCAGTTTGTATTAGCTGTCTGCCTGTCTGTCCTCATCACATTCATTGTGGCCTTTGTCCTTGGTGTTGTATTAAGACCGTTTCTGGAAAAATGTTACAAACAAATCCGAAATAAGAGGAATTCTACTCCATCACCTTCAGACTCACGGACTTCCTCACCTCGACAGAGGCCATATGTGAATGAAGGCTATTCGGATACAGATGACCAAGAACAAAAAGTGCATGGAGGTCCAAAGGTGACATTTGGGGGGGTTACAGAAATAAGTCAACAAGGGAGTGTTCCATATTATGTCACTGTAGAAGAGAGTCCATCTGGGAGCTATACAGATGTTGCAGTATTACATGAGAATGGAGAGAAAAAGGACTCCTTGACAAAGAATATTGAGGTGCACAAAGAAGTGCCACTACGAGAGGAAAACCAAGAAATGACTAGCCCAAGTTTCACTGAGAGCCCAAATGCTGAAAGTAGCAAAATAAGGCAGTTTGAATATATCCCAGACCCAGAAGACACCACAGAATTAAAGGAGAGAAGTATTTCACCTGCATCTTCTCTCTCAAGTGAACAGCAAGAAGCACAGATGTCTTATGAGGTAAGAGAGTCAACTGAGCAAAGTGTAGATTCCCCTACAGTCAGCATATATGAAGATGATGATGAACAATCTAGTACAGACCATCAGGCAACAATACCAGGATTTATTACTGACCCATTTCTTTTGAAGATGTCTGAATTGAAGGAAGTGTGTGTGGATGAACTGGATCCAGATTTATGGAATGACAGTGGAGAGAGTTTTTCATTCACTGAAGGTTCACCGAGATCAAGTAGTCGTGTTTCACATGTTGCTGCTCTTGGTTATCCACTAATTCAAAAAGAAATGTCTGTAGATGAACCATCTGATAGATCAAGCTCCTGTAACTCAAGTGAAAGTGGAGAGTGTGAAGGAGGACCCACAGAATACACAGTCAACCCAGAGGCTGAAGAAGACTCAGAAACACAAACTTCCGATTCAGAAAATGACAACGACATCACCTATGATGAAAACAGACTTTCCCCTCTTGAAAAAGATATCCTAACTGAAGACCAGAAAACAGGCACAGGTGCTCGATTCAGACAAGACACTATTACCCTGGACCCAACAGACATACACATGACTTATATTCGAGGGGACAGTTTTGATGATGAGCCATTTACAGAGTACAAAGAATGCTTTCATTCCTCAAATATTAGCAGTGATTATGAAGATGAACCTACACAATACCATGTGCATCCTGTTTACAGGACCAGTCAAAAGACCACCTACCAGATTGGGGAAGACAAATCACGTACCAGTAGCTGTAGTGAAGAAGTTGAAGACAAACATGAACAATACCCCAGGAAACTTGAGATAAGATTAGAACATCAGGTTTCTAGCACTGATGCTACACCAGTCATAAGCCCAGACAAGCTTTTCAATATTGACTATGACAACTCCTCAAGCAGTACTGATATAGAGGACAAACACAGTAAAGAAAATGAGAGAGGGAAGTTTAAAGGTCTTAGTGGGCTAAGTGCACTGCTGTTTAACAGAAGTGGGTCTGAAACAAATAAAGCGCTCAAGCCAGAACCCAAAGCAGCGACCACAAACAGTAAAGGTACTGGGGGTTTCTTTGGCTTATCTTTCAAAAAACAGCCCATGACACCTTCAGAAAAAGTCAACCACACCACAAATGATGAGAATTTCTTTGCAACAATAGGACATGCCTTTGATAGACTACCAAAGCTCAAAAATTCTCTTCTGTTCTCCATCTCTGCACCTAAACTTCCACATCAACAGGAGTCTACACCTGTGATAGACAGAATATCGCAATCCGAGAGGCCCCATGTGAATTCATCTTTTGATGACAGAATCTTTGGAACGATTGATCAAACCTTGAATCCAATACCACGTGTAAAGAGATATCTTCGTTTTTCACAAAGTTCGTCACATCCATCAATACAAGCTCCATCTCGTTCCAGTGAAGAAGAAACTATTCCTCATGAACTTGTAAAATTTGAATCAAAGGAATGCACTTTCTCTTCTGAGGATGATGCCAGTGTCACCACTAAAGAAGATAGTTTCTTTGGTCAGATAGATGCATCTTTAGATAACCTGCCAAAAGTAAAACGATATGTTCAGTTTTCACCATCTGAATCACAGCTCTCAAATCATTCAGCATCAATTAACCAAGTGGCTGGGCACAAGGTAGTGCCAAAAACAGAACCCCCATCTGACATGATCAGTATTTTCTTTGAAGGACAAAGTGCATCACTACCCGCAATACCAAAGGTACAGAGATATGTCCAGTTCATGCAATCTAAGACTCAAACTGTGCAGGAGCTCAGTCCAGCCATGAAGGAAGAGAGTTTCTTTGGGCAAATGCGCATGTCCTTTGATGACCTACCAAAAGTAAAACGGTATGTTCAGTTTTCACCATCTGAATCACAACGCTCAAGTCATTCAACATCAATTAAACCAGTGGCTAGGCCTCGGGCAGTGCCAAAAACAGAATATTCATCCGACACAATCAGTATTTTCTTTGAAGGACAAAGTGTAGCACTACCTGTAATACCAAAGGTACAGAGATATGTCCAGTTCACACAATATGAGCCTCCATTGATTCATGAGCTCAGTCCAGCCAGGAAGGAAGACAGTTTCTTTGGGCAAATGCGCATGTCCTTTGATGATCTACCAAAAGTAAAACGGTATGTTCAGTTTTCACCATCTGAATCACAACGCTCAAGTCATTCAACATCAATTAGACCAGTGGCTAGGCCTTGGGCAGTGCCAAAAATGGAACCCCCATCTGACACAATCAGTATTTTCTTTGAAGGACAAAGTGTATCACTACCTGCAATACCAAAGGTACAGAGATATGTCCAGTTCATGCAATCCAAGACTCAAACTGTGCAGGAGCTCACTCCAACCATTAAGGAAGACAGTTTCTTTGGGCAAATACCTATATCATTTGATGGCGTGCCAAAAGTAAAGAGACACATTCTATTCTCACAATCAGAATCTCATTACCAAACTTTATCACCATACCATCCCTCAAAGAAAGGATATCCACCCAGTGATGAACAAATAACACATGAAATGAAAACATCTCTGCTAACTGGTAAAGATCATGCCAAACGTCACAATGTTGGAGATGATTTCTTTGGAGAAATAGCTGCCTCTCTAGGTGGCATGCCAAAAATAAAGAAGTACATTCAATTCACACAATCGGAGGCATTTTCTGAAATTCTTTCACCGTACTTTCCCTTAAATGAGACAGTACCAACCATGCAAACAGACACAGAAGTGAAGAGAAATAATTCACCATCTAAAGATTGCAATCCAGTTGTTGAAGAACAAAATTTCTTTGGACAAATTGGGGTGTTCTTTGATGGAATACCAAAAGTAAGGAGAAGAATTCAATTCACAGAACTTTCACCACAACCTCAGTCCTCACTCAAACAACCAGTGACACTTGTGGCCACAACAAAAGGAACATCAAGTTCCATAACTTATGCAAAATCAAACCAGAGCAAAACTAATTTCTTTGAAGTAATCCATGTCTCTCTTGATAATATACCAAAGGTGAACAGAGCTCTTCACTTTACACGGTTTGAAGCTGAAGCTTCACATCAGTCAATCCCTTCATTCTTTGGACAAATGGGTAAATCTTTTGATGAAGTCCCAAAAGTAAAAAGATACCTTCAGTTCATAAAATCTGGACCTCAACTTTCAGCTCAATCTCCCTCAACATCTGTAATTACAGAATATGTCACACCAGAGTTCTCAACAAAAATGCAGTCTAAAAGATCTGAGGCTGAAGTAAGTCCATCTGTGAAGGGAGACAATTTCTTTGTGCAAATAGGCACATCTCTTCATGGACTACCAAAATTGAAGAGATACCTTCAGTTCACACAATCTGAGCTTCAATCTTCAGCTCAGTCACCCTCATTGCCTGTAATTACAGAATGTGTCACACCAGAGCTACTGACAAAAACGCAGTCTACAAGAACTGAGGATAAAATAAGTCGCACTATTAAGGGAGACGATTTCTTTGGACAAACAGGTTCATCATTTAATGGACTGCCAAAGGTGAAAAGATACATCCAGTTTACACCAGCTGAATGTCACTTACAACCTCCATTGTTGCACTCTTTAACCAACAGGTCAGAAAAAACAAGACATGCTATCTCCGAATTAAAGATTAAGGATTTGGCACCCAAAGATTATATCCAACCAGTTGCTGGTGAACACAGTTCCTTTGGACCAAATGGTGCATCCTCTGAGATACCAAAAGTGAGAAGGTACATTCAGTTCTCACAGCATTCTACTCAGCCTTCATCTCTGCCTTTACCCAGACAAATAGCTACACCAGTTCTGACAAAACCAGAATTAGGGTGGTCTAGTTCTTCGGCTGTTGATAGCAAGTCAAATAATGAAGACACGTTCTTTAAGAAAATTGATGCATCCGTTAGTGAACTGCCCAAGGTGAGGAGATATATTCACTTCACACATCATTATTCAATTCCAACAAAGTCTTCAAACACCAATGGAGTCACAGTTGACGTAGCAAAGAAAAGAGAATTATGGAGAACAAATTTATCCATGGTTGATGTCAAACCTCCTTTAACTGAAGACAATTTCATTAGTCAACTAGGAACAAATTATAATTCACTACCAAGAGTGAATAGATACATTCAGTTTGCACAATCTGAATCTTATCCCTCAAGTCAGTCACAATCTCCAACTGAGCTAATGATCAAAAAAGAATGGAAAACATTAAGCTCCTCAATCAATCATGATGCTAATTCAAGCAGAAAAGACACTTTCTTTGATGGAGTATCTCTTGATAATATACCAAAGGTAAAGAAAGCTCTTCTGTTTACACAATCCGAGTATCAGTACAAAACGGCAGCAAATGATAAATCCAGAAATGCTGCAGATAACTTATTTGGATCATTAGATTTTTCTTTTGATCAACTACCAAAAGTGAAAAGGCATATTCAGACCGTGCAATCAGGACCTCATGGGTCATCTCCAGTTCCATCACAGTTTTTAAGTCGCTCAAATTTGGAAAGCCAACAAAGTTTTCCATCTGAGGAGGAGTTCAAACTTACTACAAAGGAAACTCATTCCTTTGGCCAATTAGATAGAGTACCAAGGCTTAACAGATATATTCAATTCAGACAGACTGAACCTCATACCCAGACTCTGTCTCCATCTATCTCATCCCAAAAGTGGGAAAATATGGATGTAGGAACAGAATTAAGGACAAACGTAACACCAGCAACTGCTGGAGATCAGGTACTGCAACAGATAAGCACAAGGACAAAAAAGTATCTCACTTTTACAAATTCTGACCAATATGATCAAAATACAGCACAGTCCCTTTCATGGACACAAGATACCCCATCTGCAGTGAAAGTGACCACAGAAACTAGTAGGTTAAACCAACTTCCCGCGCCAAAGAGGTCTCCGTTCTCGTCAAACCTAGATGCTTATGGGCAGCCAGATCAAGTATTTATTCAAGTAGAAGAGGTATTCAGACAGACAAGTTCCTCATCTGGTGAGAGGAAATATGCAAATACACAAGGATCACGCAGTAGTACAGCATCAGAGTCTGAGACCACATTAGAATCAAAGTTATCTAGTTTGGGTGCCTCGTCCAATGAAAGTGTTGCTTTGCAAACAAGAAAGCGTCTAGTTATGGACCTTGCACTTCAGGATGTATCCCAATCCAGCCCTCCTACACCTGCAGCTTCTTCAGGAAAAGACGATACTAGAGAGTATCTCAGAGAAAGCTCTCTGGCCCGTCAAAGGCTGGAACGGAGAAGATTGTTGTTTCAGCAGAAGAGGAGAGCAATGGATGGGTTCAGTCTGTCCTCTGGGTCTTTCACCTCACAGGAAAGTGATCAATAGGGAAGTCGGTGAGTTAACTATGGAGGAAGATCCCTTTCCTACTGAACACAGGGTGTCTACAGGAAGTAAAAGCACTGCGAACTTCAAGGAAGTAGATGTTTAAGAATCTGACAGGAGTATCTCATCCCTCAGATCCAAGCTATCTGTACGTTTTGGGATTGATGGGTTTCAAGTCAATGTTTGAGGGGTCTTTAATATTTCCTAAACTATTTAACTATATAAAAAAAAGACTAATTTTATACATTAATGTACATGTGTTTGAGTAAATCGCAACATAATCTTGATTTTAGAAACTGATAAAACCTTCACTAATCGAGATTGAATTGATATTTGGTTACTGTTCATTTACTTCTAGTGATACACTAAATATACAAATATACATACTGACTGCAAAGGATCTTTCGCAGTTATATAAATTAATTTAGCATTTACCTTATTTCCCTTGTAGTCGTTTCTTTTTATTTTTACATACTGTTCACAAAAGCACATAAGAAGGAATGTATATAAAGATTAAATGAAATTAAATAAAAAGGAACGCATGTGAAGATTAAATGTCTATAGCAGTGCAAGTCAGAATTAAAATCTAAACACACTTTGGAACGGTATTGTTTTTATCTTAATATTATGCAGAATTATTACAATAGAAGAGCATGCTCAGGTCTTAGATAGCAGCATATACTGTACCTAACACAGGAAAATTAAAAAAAGTGTTATGGCAAAAGCAGATGGAAGATTTTTTTTAAATTTTAGAAAAATGTATGAAAGATAAAATGGCACAATTCATTAACAAACCTCTTTATATACTGAATGTAGAGATAGGTTACAGTGAAAACAGACACATATGCACACATCCATACATATATATACACACACAGTCAAAGGAGATAGTCAGCCAACCCTCCCTGCATTAGCCAACATTGCTAGCAAAACAGTCATAACACAGATCTGCTAATCGAACACTGCCACAGGAACAAACGTGCCTATAGCAACATTAGGTTACATTACGTTATCTCCAGATTGCACATCGTCATAGTCGTACATTGCCAAATATTGATTATAACCTAATTCAAAATGTTTCATCCTTACAAAATTGTTTGCTTTGCCCAAAATGCAGGGCTTATTGGATTTATTACACATCAGCTCACCTATTCTTGTAAACGCTGTAAAAGAACACATTTGGTAAATCACTGAAAAGCAAAGTCATAAACCCAAAGAAGCTGTTACTCTTTTAGTGGTACTCAGATATTATGTGTTCAGTGCTTAAAATTTTAATACATGAAAAGAAACACATCTAACGGTAAAACTATCCTAGCCATACATTTCATTTACATTATTACAGATGTAAGGAAATTACACATCTTTAATCGGATTTTTCTAATTATAGTCATGACATGTAGTCCCTCCCACTACAGGTTTTAACTACATCTAACAACCTAATTATTCAATTTATGGTATTTGCATTGTATGTGTCAGTTTTTTATGATTTCTGTGCATTACAGACAGAATAAAACAGCTGTGTCAAATCATAAAAGAAAAAAAAAAAAAAAAGACAATACATCGGCCATTGCAATGTCATTATGTTATTCTTGCAAGCACTTAAATTGTGCATAAATTCAGGTGTTGCAAAGACTTCTGGTTGGTGTAGTTTAGCATGTGGTGAAAGTGGTGAGTAAAAGAAAGCAAACAGAAACGTTTCAGCAAATGAGGTTGAAAGTGTATTTAAGCGTTAGATACCATGACAATCATGATTTTCAGAAAACAATGACTCCATGGCTGTGGGGGAAAAATAAGTACAATAAATTCACAAATACCTGTACAAAAAAAGGAAAAAGAACTAACATTTACAAAAAAAATAAAAATAAAAATCAAAGTCATTTTTACTCCAACAGCTCTGCATGAAGTACGCATGCACTTTTTTTGTCCACTCAGATGACACGTTAGCTTCACGCCACAGCCAAAGACAAACTAAACATTTTACAAATGTAACTAGAAATGTTAAATGGTTGCTATGCAACAGTCACTATGGGCTTACGGTCTTGCTGTGGAAGCTTGTGATTTCCATCACATGTCCCTTCCACTTCAAGAGACAGCCTCAACATGCCATTTTATCTGCGGAACACGTGAATTGAAGGAACACTTGTTTGGAACAACACGAAGAGAAAAAAGAGTGTCTGTTGTTGATCCATTAAAGTAAATTGGCTTGAGACCAATTACTCAAATAGATTCTACACAAGAGCATGAAAGTATAAGGGCACACCGATGTGTCAAACATGGGGCAATGACACGTACATCTCTGATAGGAGATGTATGGGGGGGAAAAACCGTTATCAAATTTAACATCATCTGTAGAGCTGGAGTTACCAAGGAAGGGCAATGTGCAATTCGATGCAAGATTTTTTTTTTTTACATTTTCGAGACTTTAATCTTTTACTTGAGCATTTAACTCCCTTTAACAGTGCTTTCTTTAATAACTGGTGCACCAGGGGGGGGGCAATGAAATAAGAATGACAGCAAAACTACTTAACAATAATCCTCTCTAAATGTTGGCACACTAGAAGATTTTTACCATATTGGCCCAAGAAATATCAAACTTTCTTATGCTTAACAAAACCGTTACATTACTCAATCACATGAAGGACACAAATATCTTTAGCCTCCACTTTTTTTCTTTTTAAACAGCCACTGCTTTATCTGTAAAACCACAGACATACAGAAGAGATCTGTCTCGAACAGAGAACCAAACTCAGATTTGCACTTGTGTCATGCCCCAAAACTTGGTAACTTAAAAAATAAAAGGATAACAGTCACCTCCTCTGGGATTCTTTCTCCAGAACAGCGACCATGTGAGGCAACATCTGAAACTTTACAGCAATAATGCACATAATTAATTATGTGCTAATTAAAGATGTGAACTAAATCAGGAAGAATGATGATTTAAAAAAATAAATAAATAAAAGTCAAACATTATTTAGGGGGGGAAAAACAGTTCAATGGCAGGTAGTTATGAAGTATGATAAACTTGTATAATTACCCTGTGTAATTTATCAAATTAAATTAATCTGTACAACGAAATAGCAATGAGTGCTTCAGAAAATAGTGTTTAAGGAGGGCCGATTTAGCACTTTTCTCATTGATAGTTCACAGTTGCTGTGATAATGTTTAATCAGGTTGTTTAAAGGAAAGAATGTCTTCTTATTAATATTTCTCTTGCAAAGTGAGACATTTTATGATTTAATGTAATATAACAGGTGAGGATCTGATGTGTGGTCACTGTGCTTCAGATCATAATCAGCAACAAGGGCTATTTTGATTCTATTGTTTAATTTTTCATCATTATAGATGATTCTTATACAAGTTTGTGTTTTAAATGAGACTCCATAATGTTTAAGAGGGGAACTTGGGTATTTAGGTATTTACCCTATGATGTGGAATATCACAGATCACCCCTCTTAAACACCCATTCAAACATTCACAGTTAGACATGTCACAGTAGGGTGGCATGGCACGGCACTGAGCTTGGCCATGTGCTTTCCCATGATGCATTGCAGGTTGATCAGGACATCAGGTGAGAATTTACGGCTGAGGTGGTGTTTTACCTATTTATCATCAGTGATGACGTTCACATATAGCCCTTCTGAGAAGGGCAACATGTGAACGTTACATTAAGGAACACTGACACTTTTTCACTCATACACACTCTCTCACACTCACACACACGCGCGCACGCACACACACACACACACAAAATTCAGTGGCAGGAGACCTACAGTTTGCCCCACCTGGTCCAATTATGTTGTTTGTAAGGACCATTTCTAAGTCATTTTTGTCACTGATGCCACGGTGCTTGTTGCCGATTAGTTTCTAGTTGTTGGTGATGGTAGAGGCAATGACGGTTGTTGCTATGACATCTCTCGGTCTTTGTACCACTCCACAAACTCATCCAACAAAACTGGCCCTGAAATACAAAAACAGTAAATCCTATAGCAATATCTCAAGATTTTTCTTCCCAGTTCTCTCCCCAATTTGGTCACCTGCCAATCCCCACCCAACATCATACCACAGCTACTAACTGGGGCTTCTTCGAAGATGCGTGAAGGAAGCATTTTTTTCAAACTGCCACTCATGCTGCATCACAGGGTGGTGTAACACACTTAGAAGAAAGCGCTATCCGCTCTCTTCCACATACCTGAACTCACATCATCTATGTGTTACTGTCATTGACAGGGGAGAGTGTATGCCATGCCATCCCTTCCCTCCCACCCAGAGAGCACAGCCGATTTTGCTCCCTTGGCTCCTGGATGTCTGTAGCATTGTCAGGATTCAAACGTGCAATCTCTTGATGATAGGGTGGACATTTTGGGGGCAGGGGGACACTGTGTGTGGATCATGTGTGTACTTACAAGCCCCGTCCTCATCATAGTTGCTGAGATCCAAGTTAATGGTCCTACTGAACTCTAGAACATTGCACCACTGGTCTTTATTTACTACTTTATACTTGGATTGCTGCAACCAAAGAGAAAGAAAAACAGATTTCAGATACAGAAATATACTACTGCTGATTACTGAGCAGAGTAGAGTAATGTCACTATGGATAATATTCATATCAAAAACAAATCAGCATGTGAATCGTAAGCCATTTAAAAAAATCAGCCACACTGTAAAATATTAAGAATTTATATTTAACAGAGCAGAACATTATTGTGAACTGGGCATAAACGAACAACATGAAGGATAAAAACAGCACCTCTAGAAACTGGTTAAACACAGGAAATAGTGGCCAGGTTTTCCCCAGTAGGAGTCCCAGCATGCACTTGGCAGTGTTTAAATCTAAACTCCTCTGATCCTTCTCCTGCAAAGGCACATGCAGAGGGAGGACAGATGTTAGAAGTTATACCATGAATTTTAATCAAATCAATATTTTGCCATAAATGAGAGCACTTTTAGCTTTCTGGGTCTTGAACAGGTGCCTGAGCTCAGCTCGCAGTGCTGCACATTACTGTTCATATTACTATTCAATAGTGAATACAGTCAGGCTTTGTTCATGGACGATTTAATCCAATACACTTCTTATAGACTGTTCTCATTTTATTGGTCATCAGTCTGGATACTCTTGGTAAAGCTACATGAGTTTCAGTATTGTGGACAAGCCAGTGTTGTAGTTGAGTCACTAAACCTTAAGTCCGAGTCCAGTCTCGAGTCCCCAGTGTTCAAGTCCGAGTCCAGTCCAAGTGATAAAAAAAAAATTGAGTCCACTATTGATCTGAGTCGAGTCCAACCGCACCATTTGATCAACCTCCTTAGGTACACAGATTAAACTCGCTCTCACCCTCTCTGCTTGGCATTGTGGAGAACAGTTGAAATAATCCTGACTGTATGTTTGGGTAACAGTGAAATGAGTGGGCACGGGGAACACATTTACTTAGTCATTTACTTTATTATTTGCTCATTCTTTCGTGTGAACGTTTATTCATTTAATAAAAAATAAAAAAAAACACTTGGAATAAAAAAAAAAAAAATATTGCCCAAAAAATTTAAAATAGTTTCAATTATTAATTACCACATTATATATGTAATGCTTAATGACAATACAATATTTAAAAATTTTAAAAACACTTTATATTTCATTGTTTTTTTGGTAAAAAACGAACACCTATATCGGGGATGTGCATTGCAAAGAAGCGCTTCGTAATGTTGCTCTTTAGACTCCTTCTGACGAGTGAGTTCGGGAAAACCACGTACAGAGACAACGTCCGTTGCTGAAGAAAATCTCTCAACTCTCTCTTTAGCCCTAAAGGGCAACGTTATTGGGAAACCTACCCCAGAACGGCAGGCAAAATCGTAAA
>JAODTV010000022.1:42055857-42066852 GCA_025399955.1 Galeichthys feliceps
CGGCCTCATTTTCATTTAAAACGATGGCGCATTTGTTTTGGAAAGTTGGAAAGACGAAAATTCTTCTAAAAATGGCTATATTGCTGTTTCTTCAGCAAAAACAAGGTATTTGGGATATTTTGAGACCTTATCTTGACAGTGTGGTGGTATTTTTTAGAAGATTTAAGGCGTGGCGGCGGCCAAAATTAGCGTGGCAGCCCGCCACACAGGTTACAATGCAGGGGAAACACTGCATAACGGTTTGCCTCTTGAAGAGGTGGCCAGTTTTTAAAAAGTCTTATCAGTGGAAAAGGGTATCTCTGGAATGGAAGGTACAGAGGCGTAGTCAAGGCGTCACTCCAGCCAGCACCAACTCTTGGGTAGTTCATATCCATGTGGAACAGACTCAGTGTTATCCCAGTCGTCCTTGCTTCAACATTACAAGCTTTCTTTTTGAACCAGGCACGTTCTAATGTGCTATTACTCAAGGGGCTCCAATTTTCTCTCTCTTTGCCAGATTATTATTATGCACGTTTTGTTTCCTTTCTAGAAATGGGGTTGCTGTCAAGTCATTTGAAACAAACTGTAGGAGCTTGATATTTGTTAATGGCTATTTAAAGAATTCGTAACGTCATGAGTACAATTGTGACTTACATATGAAGCTGTATGAAAGCTTTTGATATGCTGCACAGATCTGGCTAATCACATCTTTTCCCCACCATACTTGTGTTTTAGAAATCAAGAGCAAGCGGATGATCTAAAAGGAACCACAAATTTTCCTCCAGATAAGGTAAGCTGATGATGCAAATGTAAATAATGATCATGTAATAATGCCAGTCATGGAGTATTCTGATGTTCCTAATTTGGTTTGCATTTGGTAAGAATTTCAGTGAGGTTTCTTACTTTTAAAAGATGTCTGGTTAAATATTTATTGCTGGAAGAGCCATTTATAAAGTGCATATAGTTTATTCATTAGATGATGCAAGGGTGGGCTAATCAGAAATTCATTAGCTGGCCCACCAGAGGCCCCTCCCCTTCTCAGAACACATCTAACCCAATAGAAATGCTATCTAGACAGTTTGGCACAGAACGCTCACCTAAACCATTTGCCTCCGCACCGATATATAAATAACCATGCTTGGTGTGGTGAAACCATTCGGGTACCCTGGCTTAATCACTGACCCATATCAAGATTTTGCTGCATGAGAGATGGAGGGAACCCTGTAACCACTCACACAACTCTGCACTGGTCTGCAAATATTTTTCTTTTTGTTTTGTTTTTTGAGTCATTACATAAACATTAGTAGATATTTGGCTGAAATTCTCTCATCTATAGATCACGACTTTGTGACTCCTTTGGTACCTATGATGCATGTGTTTACCTGTGATGAGTCTGTTTTTATACCTGATATACAGTACTGTGCAAAAGTCTTCGGCGCACATGAAGAAATGCTGTAGACCAAAATTGACTTAAAAATAATGAAATGTTTCAACATTTAAAAAATTACTATAAACAGCAGTAAGCCATAATAAATGAAACAAAGTTAATATTTGTTGTGAGACGACCCTTTGCTTAAAAAAAAAAAAAAAATAGTAGTCTCAGATACAATGAGTGCAGTTTGATAAGGAAATGAGCTGTAGGTTTTACTGAGCATCTTGCAGAACCAGCCACAGTTCTTCTGGACCTTTTGACTGTCACACTTACTACTTAATTTTGCACCAAAACCCAGCAGCCTTCATTATGTTTTCTTTTTTAATATGAAAAGTGGTCTCTTATGTAATATGCTGCTTATGTAAGATGCAAACTTTTTTTTTTCCTCCCCCCGTAACGCTTAATTTTGTGCTGGAAAACGAATGTCTGGAACTCTTAAGATGTTTTTGTATTGACTCGATAATGTGGAAGTCATAAAATAGAAATCTATAACAGTTTGTATGAAAGAAAAAATGGGGTGCCACAGACTTTTGTACGCAGTACTGTATATTCTGTATGCAGTCTTGGTTATAAGAGTCTATTAAAATAGATTATGCCGCACACAATGCAACATGTTCTTCCAAATAAAAGCAGACTTCACATAAGTTAAAATTTAATGAACAAAATCATGTTTCTTTTAAATTGAACCCATTTTTAGCAAAGCAACACAAAAAAATCTATAAGTGTTGCCAGGCAAAACAAACCTCACCCGGTAGCACTTATGATGAATATGCAGGAAGATGTCGCGGAAAAACGATTTTGACCTTTTTGATGACCTTGATTTTGATTTTGACCTTGTGTGTGTGAACATACTTGGCCAATAAGCATGATTCTGATTCTCATTCGCACACCGTACTGCTCTCAGCCAATCAGTACGGTGTGTTGTGATTGGCTGAGAGCAGTACGGTGTGTTTTGATTGGCTGAGACAAACAAAGAAACCCAACCGAAACCAATACCTCGCCCCCTGGGGGACTCCGTCCCGGGCGAGGTAATAAATGTAACCAGGGTGCTATTATTACTCAACTCGGAGACATTTAGGAGGACTTATCAAATAAAAATAAAGTAAAAAAAAAAATTGTTGAATGCTTTGCGGTATAAAACTGTCGTCTTGGTTTTAAACTCAGAAATGCCGTGTTTCTCACAGTACACAACTTTTGTTAATTTGTGATCAGTTGTTTTTTGGACACAAGTGATTACAGTGAAGCTCACACACCTGATCCAGGAGAAGTGCTTTGGAACCCCAGACCACGCTTTCTAAATAAATAAATAAACTCAAGTCCCATCAGCCCTATTTCTTTTTTTCTATTGAAGCAAGAAAAAGATAGTAAGAAGGGGGGAGGGATAAGAACAAATAAAATGGATGATGTCGGTTGTGGAGATGCAGGCAGGGTGGGCATGCCTGTTCTACAAAGAGAACTGGAGGTATATTGAAACACTGTATGTGTCTGATATGCTCGGTCATTTCTTCTATAATCATTATTGTTGTGCTTACATTTTGCCCTCCCCTTTTCGACACATCCTTTGATGGATGATGAACTGGATTCAGGGATCTGCTGCACGTGAGAGGAGAGCAATGTGAAGTCCTCTCAGATGCTCACCGACTGGTTCTCATAGCTCTTGTTGTTGAGGTGATCACTATGTGGGTCATCGCCAAGAATATCAAACATGCTTGAGCGTATCGGAGCATAAGTCATTGTTCTGTACATGGAATGCTCTCATCTTTGCCCGTTATGTTTTAAGCACCAAAGCTTACTGCGAAACAAACCACATTGTGTGGTGCAAGACCAGCTTATTGCAAATAATATTCATAACGAAATTATTTTTGAACACTGGATTTGATATTGTTCTCGTCACTGTTTGATGAACGCAATAAGCCACTCGAGGACGTGCGTTACCGTGATTTTGATTTATGAGGCGGTTTTGCTCCACTTTGCATCGTGCCTGTCAACGCCCGTAAGTGATGTGTAAGGAATGTCACATGACTTGTACGGGAAATAATTAACAACGGGGTGGTGTGATACTGGAAGGCATGAAGTGTAATTAATGTTAACGTACATACAAAGTGGATTATTATAACCGCACAGTCTGGAGTGTGGTGTTCTTCCCCCATGGAGATTTGACATGTCACACATTTTAAAGGTTTATAGTTGAGGCTTGATGTTGTGGAATGTCCGAGAGACACATTAGTTCCTGCTTTCGCTTGTGTTACAGCTGTTATATTCCTTCACCAAATCTCCCCCCTTCTCTCTCTCTCGTGTGTGTGTGTGTGTAAAAACCCCTCAGATTTTCATTTTAGTGAGAAAACGGAAAGCGTAAACTCCTCTGTCCTGAATTCTTTCCCATGTGGGGAAACTTTACAAAGCTCTGACACTTGAGACTCCTTCCGTAAATATGAAAGCCTCTCCTCACAAAAATGTCACCACATCAACCATTATCTGTTTTTTGTTTTAACAAAACCTTTTTTTTTTTTTTTTTTAAGTCTGTGTATTATTAGCCTTTTTATTTTCCATGTCTGCTGTACAATTCCCTGTGTAGAAGCGGTTACTATAGAAACAGTTGTTTGTTTCAGTCGTGCCTCGGCATAGATTTATAAAGGGAAACAAATTTAAATGACCAAACCTCACTGATGTTCTCTGTTAGCAAAACTTGACAGCACTTTTTAAATGAAACCTGACTTGCACATTTGTGGCCTTTGGATTCCTAGTACACTAAGTGCATATTGTAAGTTTTGTGTCGGACTCAGAAACGTTGAAGGTTGTTGCTTTTTCTGTCAACAGCCTGTCAAGGTCCCTCAGCTATTTTTACTCTACAGTAACAAGTATTTAAAGGATTTTGGAATTTTTTTTTTTTTATGTAGATGTTTATAAGGTTAACCTTCATCAGAGCAAAAAAAAGAGAAACCTCGAGCTTTAACAAGGTACAGAATGAGACAGCAGCACTGGTTTTAGTAACTGTAATACACTTGTATACAATACATCATGTAGAAGCGCATACTGGGTGTTGCACTAGTTCGAGTGCATCATGCACAGCTGCATTGCGGGGAGTTTTAAACACCTGTGTGTTCTTACTACACACCTACTTTGTTGGTGTACAGTTAGACTGCAGCTAATCTTTTTTCAATCAATTATTTGTGAAAATAATTTGTGGCATTTGATTGTTTATTTTTGGCAGCACTGGTTGGTGATGGTGTGCCCACCTCATAGCCCCATCGTTCTTGGTTCGATCCTGAGCTCAGGTTACTATCTGCGTGGAGTTTCTCGTGTTCTCTCCATATCCTTTAGGTTCTCCGGTTTCCTCCCGCTGTCCAAAAACTTCTACTAGATGAACTGGATATGATAAATGTCACCAAGGTGTGAATAAGTGCATGAATTTGTACCCTGTGATGGACTGGACTGGCGTAGCATTTCTTGTTCTATTCCCACCTCATGCTCGGCTACAGATCCATCGCAACCTGGATAAAGAGCCTACTGTAGATGAATGAAACAACCCAGCAATAACACTGAGGATCGCTGTTGTCCCCATTACGGTGAAACCTGGCTTGATGCTTTTTAGATATTTTGTTGTAATCATGACTTTCTACATTTCTGACTAGTTCAGTGTGAATACATGGATGTGTTGGAGACCGTGTGTAGTACAGCGCACGTTTCAAATCGCCAAAACGCATTAGCCGATCAGATGTCTTGTGCGTTCGTCATGTTAACATACAGTTTGGGTTGCATTTTCTGAATTAACAGTTTGAGGAGAGTTCTTCAGGCAGCTGCAGTAAAAAAAAAAAAGTGTGACAGGAAGTCTTTTTTTTTTTTTTTTTTTTTTTTTGTAACTATGCAGTGCCCTTTGTAATCTGGTGAACCACATACAACGGTGTTGCTGTTATCTTTACATCATCTTGTACAAAACTGTCTTGAATCTCAAATTGATACTACTTTTTCTTCATAATGCTCATCCTGTTTTGAGCACACAGACTTCACCACTTCTCTGTGCTGAAAAAGAAAGTCTGTTAAGCTTTTAAGTTCTCAATCCATCTAATGTCTGCATTTTTGTAAACCATGGCCTAATGGTTAGAGAAGCAGCTTTGGGACCAAAAGGTCACCGGTTTGATTCCCTGGACCAGCAGAAATGGCTGAAGTGCCCTTGAGCAAGGTGCCTAACCCTCAACTGCTGCCCAGGCTGCTCTGGGTCTGTTGTATGTTGTTCTGGATAAGAACGTCTATTCAATGCCTGTAATGTAACTGAGAATTGCTTGCAGTGAGGTTGGCTCTGGAAGAGTGGAGGCACTGGCTAGAGGGAGCTAGTGTGCTGTTTCTGGTTTGGACCAATCATAAAAACTTAGAATACATTTACACAGCGAAACATCTCAACTCTCGTCACGCTCACTGGTCTCTTTTCTTCTCCAGATTCAACTTTATTCTGTCATTCCACCCCGCGTCCAAGAACGGCAAACCAGATGCTCTATCCTGCATTTTCCCCCCTCCTGATAGTCCTGATAAGCCCAGGAATATCCTTCTGGATCACTGTCTTGTTGGTACAGTACAATGGGACATTGAATCCTTGGTGCGCTCTGCCCAACAAGACGACTCAGCACCCAGCCAGTGTCCTACTAATCATTTGTTTGTTCCTGTGTCTGTCTGATCTCAGGTCCTTCAGGTGGGTCACTCCTCCCAGTTTTCCTGTCACCTTGGAGCAAGGCACATGCAGGCATTCATCGGTCAGTGGTTTTGGTGGCTCACCATGGGAAATGATGTCCACACCTTCGTCTCTGCCTGTTTTGTCTACGCACATAGTAAGACTCCCACTCAGTCTCCTGCTGGCCTGATCTAGCCCTTGTCTATATTCAAGAGACCCTGGTCTCACATCACCTTAGATTTTGTCACTGGTGTTCTTTCATCAGACGGTAACACTACTATCCTCATTGTTGTTACCCACTTTTCCAAATTTGTGCATTTTATTCCCATCCTGCCTCTGCCAAGGAGACTGCCAATTTAATGATAACACATGTTTTCAGGTTTCACAGACTACCTACGGATGTGGTGTCAAACAGGGATCCTCAATTTACATCTCATTTCTGGAAGGCTTTCTGCAAATTCATTGGTGCCTCTGTCAGTTTAGCCTCAGGCTTTTACCCACAATCTAATGACCAGACTGAGCGGGCTAACCAGTGATTGAGACAGTTTTGCAGTGTATGGTGTCCCAAACTCCGTCCTCCTGGAGCCAACCCTGGGTTGAGTATTCGATTAACTCCCTCTCATCTGCCTCTACAGGACTGTCCCCCTTTGAGTGCTGTCCTGGCTACCAGCACCCCTTTTTCCAGCCCAGGAAGAGGATGTTGGTGTTCTGTCTGCCCAGGCCTTCATTGGCTGTTGCCAACAGACCAGGAGATGGACACGCTCCACTTTACTATGAGCCTCGACCAGGATGAAATGCCAAGCATTCCATCATCATTCTAAAGCTCCCCCCCATCATGTGGGACAATGTGTGTGGCTGTCAACCTGGGACATTCCCCCTCAAGGTTGATTCTTGGAAACTGGCTACCCACTTCATTGGCCCTTTCCCCATTGTTAAAATTGTTAGCCCCGCTTCCATTCAACTTAAGCTTCTCCACAGCCTTCGTCGAATTCATCCCACCTTCCATGTGTCCACGGTTAAGCCTTTGTCCATAACGAACTCTGTCCTGCTCCCAAACGCACCCCCCATGGCTCATTGATGGATCAGAAGCATTTATGGTGCGACGGCTCTTGGATGTCCATCATTGCAGGCATGGATTCCAGTACCTTGTGGACTGGGAGGGTTACGGTCCAGAAGGAAGGTTTTGGGTTCCAGTGTGGGACATTCTGGACCACACACTCATTAGGGACTTTCATAGGTCCCATTCAGTTCCTCCAGTAAGGACGCCAGGAGGTGTCCATTGAAGGGAGGTACTGTTAGGCTTCCTGTCTAAAGTCTTGCTTTTATTTTTTTATTTTTAGAAGTCAACATGTGCATTTGGTCGGTTTTCATTTACCATGTGGGGGTGTTATGTGTTCTGTTTGTTTTTGATGGCCATGTACTTCTGACCCCCACCCATTCTACTTCCTGTCTTTATTTGTTTCCTACCATTTTGCCTGCACACCTTTTCCTCATTGTCTCTAATAGTTGTGTTTCTAAGCCCTGTGTCTGTGGCCAGACTCTGTCAGATTGTGCAAGTTTTTGTCTGTTCCTTTCCAGCTATTATTATTATTTATTTACATTTTTTGCATTCTCACTCCTGCTTTTTGACGTCCTGCCTGTCTGGATTCTGTTTTGGATTTCTCTGCCTTGGATTATTTTTGCCTCTTGACTTGTTCCTCTTGCCTGCCTTTTTTTATTTTTTATTTTAAGACTGGTTTCTGCTCTGGACTTGTTTGCCCGAATCATTGATTAAAACTTTGACACTTAAGCTGTGCTGGTCTGCGAGTGGGTCCTTTTCCGACAAAGATCCTAACACTAAGGGTGTAGGTCTTGCAGTTGTGGGGCTTTTAAAAAAAAAAAAAAAAATGTATTTATTTTTTTTTTTTTTTTACAAAACCTATCAGTTGCTGATATCAGCCTCCAAAAATGTACATGATTTTTCTTTCTTTTTTTAACTACTAATCTTCTTAGCAATGTTCCAGTTTTAGTTATTCTGATTTAATGACCACCCAATTCCTTAAAAAACGTTTTTGTCTGGGTTCAATGAACCTCACTCTAGCTTTTACTATCTGTCCTAAAAGTTAATTTTACTTGTCCTCACTGCCCTATGACTGTTGAACTCATGTCTGTAGTAATAATAAATAATAAGTTTAACTTTTATAGCACCTTTCTCACACCCAAGGTCGCTTTACAATTACAAGAATAAAAAAAAAAAGTCCACCAAAAGAGGTCAGGATGTAACTCCAATGGTGTAGCTGGCCAGAGTCCTACCAAAAGGCGCACAAGGGTAAATCCAACACCACCTGCACAGCCGCAATGATGCCACCGGGCAACACTGCTTGAAACATCGCGCCATGGATCCAGAAAGCGAACACAGAAGCACTATCGTACAGAGTGCTGGGCAACTCTGATGTTAAAGAAAACAACAAGCTCACTGCAGTCCATAGCAAGCAGAACACACATTACCCATGGCAGACCAAGGCCTAAAGAAACCAGCAGCCAAAACTGGGTCTGGAGCTACACCACGACCAGCGGACAAAACATTCAAACAAAGAACAAACATCAAACCATACAAACACAGAAAGGAAAGGAAAAAAAAGAAAAAGTAAACACTCCGGTGAGAAGCAGCAGCCAAAATGCGCACAGCGTACTCTCAACTGGAAACAGATGTGTGATAGTGGATTGTTTTGATTTGTTTCAACATGTGGACTTCAATATAAATACATATGGGCACACACTTTACACACTCTGTACGAGTGGCTTGGACAACACTCATCAGTCTGGCCCTTTCCTGTGTGTCTGTGACTACATATCCATTAAATTTACTCCTTTTCTGAGATATTATGGTGTGGCAGCGGGAGCATGGCCAAGCATCGGTTTGTGAATGGAGGGCAGGGTCAGTGAAGGTGAGTGGCAAAGTCAGTACACCTGTTGTCAATTAATGTTGTGTTTGTGTGTTTTGCAGTGAAAATGGAAGGTAGAAAAGGAGGGAGAGAGTGACGAGAGGAGAGCTCTCCCGAGGAAGAACACATATGTGTGTGTACAAGTGTGTGTGCAAAGGGAAAGCTGAAAAGCAAAAATTCAAGAAAATAAAGTTGTGTGTAAAAAAAATCTCCCGCCTGCTGCGCTTCAGTATTCCACCCACGTCAGGGAAATACCACAGTGGTGCCGAAATCCAGGAATACTGAAGAGAACCACCAATGGAGTCCTCCCCATTTAAGGACTTGATCCATGCCCTCGCTACTGCCCAACAGAACCAGCATCAAGCGCTGATCGCCCTCCGGAAGGAGCAAGAACAACGGTTTGAAGCCTTGATGCTGGTTCAGCAGGAAGATTGGCAGGCATTCCGGCACCTGCTCGCATCAGCGGGGTCCTCAACCGCCACCACAACGGACCCTCCCCACGTCACCCTTACCAAGATGGGGCCGCACGACGATCCGGAAGCTTTCAGCACGCTCTTTGAGCAAGTGGCCGAAGCGTGGGGGTGGCCATTCGAGCAGTGTGTGGCGCGCCTACTACCGCTGCTGACTGGGGAGGCACAGCTCACCGTGCAACAGCTCCCTGCCGACAGCCGACTCGTCTATGAGAACCTAAAGTGAGCCATCCTGAAGCGTGTCGGCCGCTCCCCAGAACAACATCATCAGCGCTTCCGGACGCTGACTTTGGAGGAGGTCGGTTGGCCATTTGCATTCGGACAACAGCTCCAGGACGCCTGCCAGCGGTGGCTGAGGGCGGACGACCATCACACTGAGGGGATCATCGACCTAGTGACACTGGAGCAGTTCATCGCGGGACTACTAGAAGGAACAGCAGAGTGGGTCCAGTGTCACCACCTGGCGTCGCTGGATCAAGCCATCGAGCTGGCGGAGGACCATCTGGCGGCGGTTCCGGCAGGAGGTGGACACGTCGCCTCTTCTCTCTTTCTCCTTCTCCCTCTCCTTCCCGTCCCTGCCCCGTTCCCCAACCGCGGAGGCCCGCCGCACCCATGGTGTCTTCCCGTCTGTCCCCTCTGTGTCTGTGTCTCCCCCCCCAGGTGAGTGACACCCATAATGCCAGTGCAGACGTGAAGCCTGGGCTGGTATGCTGGCGCTGCGGGGAGCCTAGGCATCTCCAGGGTCAGTGTCCCGCGATGGAGGTGGGAGCTTTGGTCCGGATCCCCAACGTGCCAGAGACTGCCCCCGATCAGGCCGGAGCGTATCGTATACCGGTGAGTGTGCAAGGGGATACGTATCACGCGTTGGTGGATTCCGGCTGTATTCAGACCTCAATCCACCAAAGCCTGGTGCAAGGTGAGGCATTGTGGAGAGCCCGAGGAGTGAAAGTTCTGTGTGTGCATGGGGATGTTCACAATTATCTACTAGTGTCCATCCACATTCTATTTCGGGAGGAAAACATAGCGTAAAGATGGCGGCTAATCCGCGTCTTACCCACCCCCTGATCCTGGGGACTGATTGGCCAGGGTTTAAGGAATTAATAGAGCATATAGTAGGGGGTGGGTCCTGCAAGAATACGTCACGGGGGGATCCCGGTTTGGCATTGACTGGGGAAGCTGTCACAGGGCCATCTACGTCAGTACCGCGCCAGGGTGATATGAGGAGTGAGGAGCAGCTCGCCCCTCCCTCTCTTGGGGATTCCCTCAAGGATTTTCCTTTAGAGCAGTCGCAAGACGAGACTCTGCGTCATGCGTTTGACCAAGTGAGAGTAAAGCCTCGGTCCCAACTGGCCGTGCGTGCTTCTGCGGGTGGTCTGCGAGCATTATTTTGTGAAAATCTTGCGTGGCACGCAAGGACATCGTGCTATTTTTCAAGGCCGTAGCCCACCCATAAGCACGCAGGGAGGCTGTTGGACATGCACAACAAACTCTGCGATCTCCTTGCGAAATCTGAGAACGCACGTGTAA
>JAODTV010000022.1:43185816-43196272 GCA_025399955.1 Galeichthys feliceps
CTATCACATATGACATATGCTATAAGCTACGTGAATTTTGAAAGTATCCCTATAATAGACAGTTAATAGAGTTGACAACATACAGTCATCCAAAATACAGTCTAGCAGCTCGTTCTGAATCGCTTTAGACATACCTTTGTTTAGCTATGTTTGATAGAATACACTGTCAGAAATAGGGGTACAGTAGGAGTCAATTTCTGTCCCCCAAGGTACAATCGACACTAATGTACCCCCTAGGGCTAATTATTGGACCTCAAGGTATGATATGTACAAATATGTACCTTTTGTAGGGCCAAAAAGGTACATATATGTTCCCTAGCAGTATTTAAAGGGTACAAATAAGAACCTTAGAGGGTAGTGCCCCAGTGACAAGCCGTTGTACCCCAAAAGGTACAATAATGTACTTTATTTTCTGTGAGTGTAGATATGTTTCCTGTGTTTGAGACAAACACAGTAAAGCCAATATTATTGATCAGTGTTGTCAGGTTTCATGTACAATTTCTATCCCAGCTACTTTCCACAATCCACACAAAAGAAATTAAACCAGTCCAAAAATTGTGTGCTGGAAAAGGATGACACAGTTTTCTCTTTCGCCCCCATAGTCCTTGTTTGGGTCAAAGTTGTGCACAAGCATTTCTGATGCGCAGACATTATTCACTCCATAATCCCCATAAGCCCTCTCCCAGTCTTTCCAATGCATATTAAAATAGAAATGGTCCTGTACATCATAAACACACAGTGTGCACTTGATGAGATTTAATTCCGATTTTTCGATCAACAAGATCTTGACGACTGTGGAGTCTTTTTCAATTAGCTCAATCTGGCAACTCGATAATGAACCGTTATCTCCTTTGGCAAAATAGTCTATATTTGGAGTGTCAGTCTATTAATGAATAAATGTCTTGTAATCTTGAGTTGTAGTGTAGACAGAGTAGTACTGAGGTGGGTAAAAGTAAAAATAATTAGTCTCCCCGTCGGGGAATCGAACCCCGGTCTTCCGCGTGACAGGCGGAGATACTGTCCACTATACTAACGAGGAGTCGTTACGCCGCTATTCCAGCTTCTCATAAAATGTTACCAAGTTATATTTTGTTCGGTTCACTAAACTCCGACTGGAAGTGAAGTACTCTGAGGTAACACAGTGTTTGGTTGAGTTTCATTTGCACAACTGTTACCATTTAGTCTTAATGACTATTCACAGCAGTGAGATGAGATGACAGATCGTTAACTACAAGTAGTACTCGTAACAAATCCTAAACTGTTATTAAGTGAAGCTGATAAGTCAAATCATTTTAAACTCTGGGGAAAACCTTTGAATATGTCTGATCTAACTTATGCAGGTGTTAGGACAGTGAGGAGAAAATACGAATTCACATTTACAAATCAGAACGATGTTCACACTAAACCTTATTAAGTGTGCTTTAATTACTAAAGTCTGTGTTAGTGAATTGTTAGATGGTCTGTGCAGTTTAACCAATGTTTTCTAAAGTGAAGTTTGAATAGTGGATTAAGCAAACACCGGCCCATTCGCTACTCTGTGTGTGCTTTAATATAAAGTGTATGTGTTGAATACAAAGCGCAATCGTCGGGCAGCACATTTACCTGTTTAACGTCATAGCGTTATTATTACAACTAGTGGTCAAAATGGGAACTGCAACACGTGTTCATCGGAATCACAGTGACTCCTGTTCAGGGGAGGAATAGACGATGAAACTCCGAGGAAGACCGCGGTTCGATTCCCCGACGGGGAGCTCGCAAATTGCCAGCTTTCGTTTTCGTTCGCTCATTGTTATTCAGCAGACTGAAGTTTTTGGACAGCTGATAATTTTTCCAATTGTTTTGTCCATGTACAGCGTTTTTATATTTGCAAGTCGCATTTTATTTGATTTAATTCCGGTTATTTGCTATACAAGAAGATCTTGGTGGATCCAGATTAATTTTAAATCAGCCCAGTTCGCTAACCCTATCATTAACTGTTCTGTCCTTTGTTCCTCTCCAAGCATGAGGTAGTGGGCAGTGATTCCAAACCAAATGGGCCTCAATTAGCACATGGGACAGCTCCTATTTTTGACCACTAGTTGTAATAAGAACTCTATGGAAGCAAGTGTACAATATTTCGAATGGCACACAGAAAGGCCCTCGTCGGCCGCAGGGCTCGAACCCAGGACCTTCTTGCTGTGAGGCGACAGTGCTAACCACTACCAGATATGAATTCATAGAGCAAAAATATTGCTGAGTACATTTTGAGAAATCCAGCAACTCCTGAAAACGAATCATTAACCGGTCCTCACTTTCTGTACAACACTTCTGTTCTTGTTGAGCAGGAGCTTAAAAAAAAAAACCTTGATTAGAGGCTTATTACCAGCTCATTTGACTGTACTGGTTATGATATTTTGTCAGTAATCTGATCAACAGGATTAGAAGCACTTTAGTATATTGATAAAGGGAAATCAGAGAAACAACTCACTTAATAGCTGGATCTCTTTCAGCAACATCACTGCTCATGGATAAAGCTCTCAACTCTCTTGATTCAAACAGCTAGTTAATATGCAAGACAAACTGGGTAAAAGAGGAAAAGAAACACCAAAATATTTTGGACGGTGGTACTCTAGGACCAAGATTGCAAAACAAAGCTCCAATGAATGACATTTAGGATTCAGCCAAGAACAAAGTACAGGGCATAACTCCCTTGCTCTGGTAGTGAATCTTTTAGTTTATTTTCCCCCAATAATCACCTGTTTTAAATAAAGCAGATTGTAAGGCATTAAACATATACAGTATTGACTAGCTGTGCTGTGTTGATAAACACTACATCATTTCATTTTTGTCAAGAACACAATCTGTATCTTTCTTTACATTCATTATTTTGTATTTCTTGTAAAAATCAACAACAAGCTGCACATGTATATGTGCTGAGTAATTGAATTATTAGTCTAAAATCCAAGTCATGATCGAATTTCATGAAATAGGATAACTGCTTTACTCTCATCTAAGATGTCAGTTTGGATTTCGCGCTGTATTTTTTGTGTGGATTTTGGGTTGTATTTGGGCTGTAAAGTTTGAAGATGTAGTTGAATAAAAGGTATGTATAAAGCTGCTCAATGTCAGTATCAATAACGAAAACCAGAGTTTGGAGCGGCATCCAAACATGGCCACTGCGGACTACACTTCCCAAGTGCCATCTCGCCCCTCCTGTCTGGAATTCTGAAGGCATACCTGTTCCCCATTGCTTCAGTACTTAGCCCTACTACTTAAACACAGCAAACACACACACTCAATGCGAAGTATTGTTGTGTCTCAGTACCCAATCATACCAAGCCGTTTACTAACTTCCTGACTGCCCGTGACTCTGACCTAGTTTCCCGGTTACTTCCGACTTTGAACTCTCGTCTTGTCTCTGATGATCTGTTTGCACATCAACCGACCCCTGCTCGCCCCTGACTACGTCTTTTGGCTCACGCTTTGGATTTGGTTTCCAGTCGGCAACGCACCCGCTCTCCCCTGCACCTGCATCTGTAAGTGCCTGCACCCTGACACTCAAAATGATCTAGACTCTCTTGAATAATCAGATAACAGCTGAAATCCGATGATAATGAAATTATTAATGTGCATGTAAATACATTTATTGTTTTTGTATGTTTTGAATCTCTTGTTTTTTATTTCTGTGCTGGGTTTCCATATTCTACTGTTCCTATCTCTTTGTCACCTGACAGCATGTATTATTGTATATTGCACATGTAGGACTAGACTCATATTATCATAATCATAAGATAGTATGATATACATTATATGGCCAAAAGTTATAATAACCTCTGCTCTTCTGGGAAGACTAGATCTTTCCACTAGATTTTGGAACACGGCTGTGGGGATTTGTGATCATTCAGCCACAAGAGTATTCATGAGAATAGAGATTGGTGTTTGTGTGGAGGTCTGGGGTGCACTCAGCGTTCCAGTTCATCACAAATGTGTTCAGTGGGATTGAGGTCAGGACAGTGACACTTGAGATGTTCCACTCCAACCTTGGCAGACCATGCTTGCATGGCACCTTATTGGGTGGCATGGTGGTGTAGTGGTTAACGCTGTCGCCTCACAGCAAGAAGGTCCGGGGTTCAAGCCCTGGGGCCAGTGAGAGCCTTTCTGTGTGGAGTTTGCATGTTCTCCCTGTGTCTGTGTGGGTTTTCCCCACAGTTCAAAGACATTGGGGTGGCTTTGGGCTGAGGTGCCCTTGAGCAAGGCACCTAACCCCTGGGTGCTGTAGTATGGCTGCCCACTGCTCTGGGTTGTGTGCATATGTGTTCACTGTTTCAGATGGGTTAAATGCAGAGGATGAATTTCACTGTGCATGTGATGAATAAAGGTTAGTTTAAGTTTTTGTGAACAGGGACGTTGTCATGCTGGAACAGGTTTGGCCCCCCATAGTTCCAGGAAATTGTAACATTACAGCAAACAAAGTCACAAACAAGTTTGTGCTTCCAACTTTGTTGCAACAGTTTGGCAAAGAACCATATATGGGTGTGATGCTCAGGTGCCCACACTATATTTGGCCATATAGTGTATATTTTAAGTATGACTAGATCGCTTGTAATCATGGGCTGTATTATAAATAGAGTAATACTACCATAAACTATAATAATATAATAATATATTGTATATAAACCATACAATAATAATAATAATAATAATAACCGTTTATTAGCATTATCCAAAAAAAAATTTGGCTCTTACAATGCTAAAACTATCGATAAACCAAGATAAGAATCACACACTTAAAAAAATAAGCAAGGATATAATCAAAAATTCTGAACGAAAAAAAGGAAATTATTCATGTGTACAAATCTAAAAGAAATCTAAATAATGATACTAATAAACAGCATACAGCAACAAAAAAAATAACAATAATTATAATAAACAGTATATAAACCATATATAAACTATGAGCATGTGTTATATGCTCGACTAAAAAAAGAACTTACATAAAAAAGGTTACATTGTTCATTTAAACTGATACACACTTTAATTTAAAGTGGTACACTAGAAGACTTTGAAAAGATTATAAAATGACTTTTATAAGACTAAAGTTTAATAAAAGTTATACCCACCCACATCTAAAGACAATGTCATGAATCAGAGTTATGCAATCCGTACACAGAACAACTTTTCAAGCGATTAACTGTGATTTTGCAAAGATTATGGATCTTGCAGTGCCACTGTTTGCAAGAACTAAGACTAAAAATAATATTAAACGTTTAATTTTATTGCAATGTCAAGAAAAGAAAAAGACTGACATTAGAAAGCTATCATGACCGCCTTACATCAAACAATTGGGCTGACGGGAACATGCCCGAAGTCCAGCAAAACTCTCATGATTTTATTCCTACATTGAAAATTTGTCTCCTAGAATGAAATCACTTTGTGTAAAAAAAAAACAAAAAAAAAAACAAGTCTCCCTGTCGGGGAATCAAATTGCGGTTTTCCACGTGACAGGTAGAGATGTTGTCCACTATACTAATGAGGAGAAATCGAATGTTTTGGTTCTGGAACATGACTGATGAAGACAGTTTGCTTCCACGAAGACAAGCACTGCATTTAACATGCGCTGTGATTGGCCGAGAGCATGAATCAGGTCACCTCTTGGCCAGTCACAGCGCAGCTAACATAAGGATACAGAAATTCCCGGAATTACCCAAATCAGTGTAAACAATGACACGTGAAACAGTCAAAATGCTGAGAATATGTTGATTCGATCAATACACAGGCAAAACCGGTTGAAAAACTTATTATTTTCAAGTCTACGTGCAGCACCGTAATTGCGCTTCAGATCCATAGTTGCTACACCCAAATCGTATATGTTGGCATCTCTGCTTACCCTAACCCCGTATTCTGTGACCATCGCATTCTGTGACTCTAGTAGGCACTGTTGTCTAACCCCACCCCTTACCCTAATCCAGGGTTCTGTGACCATCATATTCTGTGACTCTAGTAGGCGCTGTTGTCAACCCCACCCCTTACCCTAACCCTAACCCTAACCCTGGATTCTGTGACCATCGTATTCTGTGACTCTAGTAGGCGCTGTTGTCTAACCCCACCCCTAACCCTAACCCCGTATTCTGTGACCATCGTATTCTGTGACTCTAGTAGGCGCTGTTGTCTAACCCCACCCCTTACCCTAACCCTGGAACCATTGTATTCTGTGACTCTAGTAGGGACTGTTGCAGTAAACCACTGTTGGGCAGTAAACCAAAGATGTTATCAGGGAAGGGACATCCCCTTTAAGAATCTTGAATAGAAAGCTATGGGAAAAATCTGTAGTGCCAAAGATGGTGGTTGTTTGCAGATATCCTGCCTCTCTCCCCATGTTGTTGCACTGATGCAAGTGTGCAGTTGCGAATGTATAATAGAAGTACAGTGCCCTCGTAGCAACCTTATGCATGCATAGTAGAAGTATAACCTGTGGGTAAAAAGGCTTTTAAAGAATCTAGTAAACATTGACTATATCTCAGAATGAATAATCAGGATAGATCTGCGAGGAGAACAAGAGACAATGACTTTCATTCAAATATACGCCCCCTGCAATGACTCCTATCCCACAGAGGAAAAGGAGGAATTCTTTGAGAAACTGGATGATATCCTGCCTCTCTCCCCATGTTGTTGCACTGATGCAAGTGTGCAGTTGCGAATGTATAATAGAAGTCCAGTGCCCTCGTAGCAGCCTTATGCATGCATAGTAGAAGTATAACCTGTGGGTAAAAAGGCTTTTAAACCTTATTTTGAGGAGAAGCTGCCAAATTTTTAAATGGTTTTTATCAAATTTGACTGGTGATTCTATACATGCAGTTTTTATGTCCCAGTAGCCATTTAAAGTTCAGTTATGGCTCTCTCCCCATTCATTTAGATGGGTGCTTGGTCCTGTTAGCCTGAAATAACTGCCTGGATGCGTTACCAAGATGGCTACTGATTGGCAAGAGTTGCCTATAAGGACTTTGAATAAGCCCAATATATACACTTTCATTTCATTGGTAGGAATCTAAAGATCAGACATTCTTTTTTGGAAAACCTAATTATACCTTGTAGAGTAGTAAGTAAAGCGGACATAGGAGCATGATGGGAAATAATCTCAAAATGAAGCGAGTTGCAAATAGTGACCCTGCAAGTCTTCCCAGAGTTTCTCGTGTATGGTTTGCATGAGATGAGAAAAGTAAAAAGGTCTCCCCGTCGGGGAATCGAACCCCGGTCTTCCGCGTGACAGGCGGAGATACTGTCCACTATACTAACGAGGAATCAATAATTAAAGCTTGTAAGTAGCCCTATAGTATGATCTCCTCTTTTTTTTTTTTTTAAATTTATAAATTTAATCTAATGTGGCATATAAAGAAAACGGTATTTCGAGTTTGATGATTAAGCTGCCCAACCCTCCTCCATACGACCGGAAGTGAAGTACTCTGAGTTAACACAACGTTTGGTTGAGTTTCATTTGCACAACTGTAGCCATTTAGTGACTATTCACATCAGTGAGATGAGACTTGTATAAGGGGAAATAAAGGATACTGAACATTACACTACCGATAAAAAAGGTGCTACAATCTCTGCACCTACATCAGAAAAAAAGTGATCAGTGAAGTTTCATATTTGTAACCTCACAGCTACAACACACTAAATGTACCGTCTTCAGGAAACCGGAACCAATCATTCATTCATTCACTCACTCACTCACTCATTCATTCATTTATTTATTTTCCTGAATTATCCCAGTAAGTTTAATATCGAGAATCACAAGACAATCTTCTGAGCCTCACCGGTAATATATTTCCACTCGACAGTAAATGGACGGTGGTGACGGTTCACACTTCAACCGTCATAATGACAACAACAACAAACATGACAATAAATACATATTGCAGCAAAATGTGGTGAGAAATCATGTTATAAACACAAAAATACGTCATATGATGAGTTTACAGCGCACAAAGCATCATGAGGAAAACTTTCACCGGCAATCTTTACTTCCGGGTCACAGCTGGCGGTGCTGCTGGTTTCTGCACCCTTCGAGCAGGAGGAAGGTGCTGGGTCTCATACTGACTGCAACACAAAATGTACATATTAACTTCAGAAATGTCTGAGTGTCCAAGAGTATTTTAAACAGAGTACTTCAACATCTTTGACGGATATCGACTTATTTTTGCTTTACGTGTCTTTTAAAACTTAATTTTGAACAGAAAAAGCATTAACAATATTTGGAAGTATTTCAAATCACTACAGTATGGAACACCAAATAAAATAAAACTAATAAATATAATCGTACTAAACAAGCTAATTAATAAAACTATACAATTTCCCGAGTAAGTTTAGTATCTCTCTCATATATATATATATATATATATATATATATAAATAAACTGGGACATAAACACTGCATGTAAAGAATCACCTATTCTTATTAAAAAATAAATTTGATAAAAACCACTTAAAAATTTGGCAACTTCTCCTCAAAATAAGGTTTAAAAGCCTTTTTACCCACAGGTTATATGTATATATATATATATATATATAAACATACATTTATATGCTATATATCTAGATCAATTTTGATTAATGATGTATGACTTGTTGGATAATTTTGACTCAATGAAGACGAGGTTTTTCTCTCCCTTTGTTCACGTTTGACATGTGCAGATGTAGTATACTACTACTAATAATAATGAAAGCTTAGTGTAACTGCATACATGTGCTGACTTTCCAACTCAGTTATCTATCAGATTTCCTGAAATATGGTCAACAATTTAACATTAAAATATCTCCAACTCGATAAGGCATAAATGAATGTATCACTGGAGTAGTAAAAGATATCATACAAATATAATACAGCAGAATTTCCACTTTGTTAAATTCCAGTGTCAGAAATCCACTGTGTAATTTTATTAGATATAATATTAGCTTACATTTCTCTGAATGACACCTCATTATCTATTCATGAAAAATTTCGAAAAAATAACATATTAGCTTCCATTGGGAGAAATAAAAATAACGGTTCTTGTCTTTAGGAACACCTGATTATACCTTGTGGTAGAATAAGCACCTGTATTTAACACCCGAGCACACAACCTTCTCTCAACAGCACAAGGAGATTGTTTTTAAACTGGTAATACAGCCCCACTACGCAGTGCGGCTTCCAAAAATTGTTCATCCATTCATCTTTCCGCTTTATCCTGGGTAATTCAATACCGAAGCGCTCAGTGGGAGGAGCAGAACCTCACAGGCAATATATTTCCACACGACGGTAAGTGAACCATGATGACGAGTTATACTTACAAATTATAAAACATGACAATAAGTACATACTACATCAGTGTGTGCTGATAAATCATGCTCAAACAAAAATAAAAATACAGAAAGAACGCGAATTATTCGCATTAACAGCGCGCAAAGCATCACGGGAAACCCGTTCAGTAGCAACATCCACTTCCGGCTTTCGGCCACTGAGCTCTATTTAAAATCTGGAGAGCTCCTAGCCTATTCCCCGCTGTGGAGACGAGTGAAGCCATCTGGCCGCCATATTACCACTCCCATCGCCTGGATTTGGATTATGTGTTAAACCGTGGTATGTGATCAAATTTGCCGCAAGAAAAGTTTCTCCTGACGTTTTTTCCCACTTTCATTAACTCCTATTATTTTCTCAACTTTACTCACATTCCTTACATATCTTTATAGCGCTCCCCTTCACTGTTATTGGTTTTTTTCCCTTTTCCAGTCCAGTCTCTGATCATTTTTTTTGAATGGCTCTTTTTTACTACTATAACTATTTTTATGGAGATTATTTCAGTTTTTCTCTTATACAGTATATCATTCTCTTTCATTTATTTATTCTTCCTTATATATATATATATATAAAGGAAGAAGAAATATATGAAAGAGAAAGGTTATATATTATATAACCTATTATATTATAATAAAATAAATAATATGTATTTATTTTAGATTATATATTATATATTTATTTTATATTTACTTACATGATATTATATATATACACACTCACAGGTGAAATGTCCGTCCACAACCTCTGACCTGACGATTTGTACAGTTCACTGCTGCACATGTAGGCATTTGTCTTCTAATTTTTCTCACCAACTACATAAATAACTTGTCCACTTTTGTGTAGCTTCCAGTAGTCTAAATCAAGGGTTCTCAACCTTTTCTGCTTTGAGGCCCACCTATTCAATACAATACGTTTATTAGTAACTCCCTTCAGGGGTTTTCAGTACTAATTTACAATTCACAATTCATTTACAATTCTAACCTGCATGTCTTTGGACTGTGGGGGAAATCGGAGTACCCGGAGGAAACCCAGGCGAAATGGGTTCATACTTCTATTCATACTTGTCACGAGTCGGGGCCCATTAAAAAAGATCCCCAATTATTTTGGCTCATCTATTCTATTAGAATCTAATAATCTATTGTA
>JAODTV010000022.1:44068071-44079225 GCA_025399955.1 Galeichthys feliceps
TGATTCACGCTCAATACCACCAAAGACCCAGGCTCCATCTCTCTATGACACTTACTTTGCTGAATTCATATTCAGGAGGTGTTATCTTGAGGACAAAAGTGATAAAGTCCTCCTCGCTCATGTGTGATCCATATGTTATTTCATAGTTTTGATGTCTTCAGTATTGTCCTACAATGTAGAAAATAGTCAAAATACAGAAAAACGATGAATGAGTAGGTGTCCAAACTTTTGACCGGTACTGTATATAAACACTTACAAAATATGGAATATCAAAATCTAGTTTTATTAGTAGAAACCTGCTGTTATACAAGCAAATCTCAAAACACATTGAAAGCACTGAGCTGAGGCCTCAGCGTATATAAGGCAGTAATGAAACTCTGCAAGCTTACAAGCTTGCCTACTCTTTCTAAAGTGTAAAGTCCTTCCCGCGCCATGCACCGATCTCTGTTGCCATAGCCCTCGGCCTCTCGCCTATACAGCTAGGGTTACAAGTCCTCTGGTAACCACGGGAGTTTGACTCCCCACTCACATTTGTATTGCAGCGTGCCTTGCCAGACAGCAGTAGGTACCGTTTTCATGATGGTCTTTGGTATGACCCGACCGTTAGTAGAACTCGCGATCTCCCGATCGAGAGGCGGACACGCTAACCATGAGGCCAACTCACGGTTTGCATACTCTTTACAGTTTCATAAATTAGAATTTTTTTTTTTATCTTCTAATAGGGTGGAGAGATACGTTGATCTAGGAACACTAAGAGCTTTCTATAGCTCAGGAGGTTTTCCTTCCGTGCAATTTGGAATGCTGCCATTTTACATTCTAATTTTTGAGTGGTCTGTTTTAAGGTGCATGTGTGATCATTGTACCAAGGTGCTAGGTATTTTTTTCTCTCTAATTATTTTTCTTTTAAGTGGAGCTAAATTATCTAGAGTGCAGTGGAACACTGACTCTGTGTTTTCACTCACACCTGATTAAGTTCCATGGGGTCAGACAGTGATCCAGTCAAAGTTGATAACTCTGGGAGATTATTGATAAACCTATATGCAGTAGCTGATGTGAATGTGCATTTGATGAGGTAGTGTGGCAGACTGCATATATTATGACTAAGACACATTTTAAATGAAATGAGGTAATGATCTAAGATTGCTTCAGAATGTGGAAGTGTGACCTATGTTTCGATATTTAATCCAAATCTGAGTATTAAATCAAGAGTGTGACCACCGTTATGAGTGGTTATCCTATTACGTTCTGATTAACCCCTATTGAAGCCAGAATGGACACAAGCGCTGTTCTCGGAGGGTCTTCTGGGTTCTCAAAATGAATATTAAAGTGTCCAACAGTTAATGCTTTGTCTTAAAAAACAACCAGGTTTGAGATGAAATTTACAAATTCACCAAGAAATTCCGAATACAGTCCTGGGGGTCTGTAAATAATAATTAGCGAAATTGACGAAGATATCACCGATAGCCACCGAAGAAGCTAAAACACGACCACCCTTTGTGTTCTACTCTACATAAAGTGGCAAATGTACAACCTCTGTATGGAAATAAGTATCCATTTTAATTCATTGCTACCCACTAGTCCTACATTAGTGTTGCTGTGCTTCTTTGTATGTGCAGGAGACACTAGAGACTGAACGCTCCAGCATGTACCGATCACTGGTCGTAAATACCTCAAAAGAGATGATGTGCTTTAGTGATTTCCCGATGCCAGCCCACTTCCCAAACTACATGCCACACTTCATGATGCTAAAGTATTTACGGCTGTATGCTGAGCACTTTGACCTGCTCAAGTACATTCGCCTCCAGGTTATTAGTTATTTCTTTTTTTCTTTTTACATTTTTTTTCTTTGTTAATACGCATATGTAAAAGCTAATGTGTGTATGTTTCAGACAACTGTGCTCAGTGTGAGCCAGAGGCATGACTTCTCTAACACAGGCCAGTGGGAGGTGATAACTGAGAACAAAGATGGACACACAGAAACACAGGTGTTTGATGGGGTGCTTGTGTGTTCAGGATGCTTCTCACACCCGAGTACACCCCTCTCAGCATTTCCTGGTATAATCATACTACCAGTCTTCATACCTGTAGAGGATGTAGACTTCAGAATCAGTCTTACTCTGATCCATTTCTTTTTTTTCTGCTTTAGGACTAGATACATTTTCAGGGAAATGCTCCCACAGTTGGGAATATAAGGATGCACAGCGATTCCATGGGAAGAAGGTGGTGGTTATTGGCACTGGCAACTCTAGTGGAGATCTTGCTGTGGAGATCAGCAGAGTGGCAGAAAAAGTAAGTACAATCAGGGAATTGATCAACACACTCCTGTACACTCCTGGTTTTCCAGACACTGGTTAAAACTAATCATAGACAAAAAGATTTTGTTGAAATGAAAATCCCTATTTCCACAGCTAGTCTGGCACCCAGAAACCAGCCATCTGTTTCTTCATAATGTATTGTTCCCCACATTACTGCCATTAAAGACGAATATTAGGTAACCATTTAACATTGTGAACTACACAGATGAAACAAAACATTAAGTCACTTGCAGATAAAGCAAGTACCATTGATTAACCTGTTATAACAGTGTATGTGACATATTCAATGGGAAGTAAAAAGTTGGTTCTCATAGTTGACCTAACAGGCAGGCATCCTTACTTGAGCAACTCTGACAAGTGCCAAATAATTATGGCCAGAAAACTGGGTTGAAGCATCTCCAGAATGGCAAGGCTTATGTGGTTTTTCCCAGTTAGCAGCACTAAGTACCTATTAAGAGTAATCCGAGGAAGGACAAAACATAAATCAGCACCAGGGTTTTGGGTGCCCAATGCTCATGGACAACATTACATTACATTACAGGCATTTAGCAGACACTCTTATCCAGAGCAACATACAACATACCCAGAGAAGCCCAGGGAGCAGTTGGAGTTTAGGTGCATTGCTCAAGGGCAGTTCAGCCATTCCTGCTCGTCCAGGGAATCGAACCGATGACCTTTTGGTCCCAAAGCTGCTTCTCTAACCATTAGGCCATGGCTTCCCTGACAATGAATGCTATCCAATCTTGTCCATCCTAACAAAATGGCTACAAACATTGAAATGTTTTAATGAAGGTTACAGGAGAAGTCTGTCACAAAACACACACACAAACTGTGCATCACACCCCACTGCGTATGGTGCTGCCTAGCCACAGACCAGCCAGAGTATCCATGCAAACTCCTGTCCTCCACTGAAAGCCGATTATAATGTGCATGCAAAAGACAGAAGCAATGGAAGGAGCAATAGAAGAAGGTCGCCTGGTCTGATGAGTCCCGTTTTCTTTCACATAAGGTGGATAGCCGGTTAAGTGTGTGCCATTTACCTGGGGAAGTGATGGCACCAGGATGCACTGTGAGAAGAAGACATGTTGGAGGTGGGAGTGTGATGATCTGAGCAATGTTCTGCTGGGAAACCCTGGGTCCAGGCATTCATGTGGATGTCGCATGGCAGACCAACCGCATGTTAGGCTGGTCATGTTAGTGTTTTGGCTCATCTGTTTACCTTGAGAAGCACGTTAATGCTATTCTTTATTGTGCCTACAAACATACCTATACCATATCTAATTTAATACGTTGTGTCCTGTATATTTTCACCTCAAAGACTTTTCTGAGCATGCGTGAAGGAACATGGGTTGTGGGCCGTATGTCTACCGGTGGCCTGCCTATGGACATGAACATGCTTACACGCATGAATATCCTTCTGCTGCAAGTGCTTCCTCGAGATTTCCTGAACTCTGCAGTGGAGAGATTCTTCAATCGGAAATATAATCACAGTCTGTACGGACTGCAGTCCAGCCACAGGTACAGTGGAACAAAACAGCTACAGCACTACAACTCACACCTGAAAGAACATAACGCACTTTTCTGAATATTTATATATTTGCAGCCAATGTTTAATAACAGATTTATCCTTCGGGACAATAAGTACTACATCCCAGAAAAAAACATCAGCATACACTAAAGTCTGTTAAAGGAATTAAAGGACTACATCACCCAAGGAAAGACTATTGTAGTCATCATTTCATGATGCAGAATACTGCTTGCTGCTCCATAGTCGCGTTTATTCACTATTAGCTGTGTTAGAAAGTTTGAGTAAAGGATTAAGGAAAGCATTCCTTCAGTGGCAGCATGTTCATCTATTTCTCTTGCAGGATACTCGACCAACAGCCCATCATTAATGATGACCTACCAGGACGCATCCTTCAAGGGGCAGTGCAGTTGAAACCAAACGTGCGAGAGTTCCGAGGCTCGACTGTTGTATTTGAGAATGAGGCAATCGAAGATGGGATAGATGCAGTTGTCTTCTGTACAGGATACAAGCCAAGCTTTCCATTCTTAGCGTTTTTAAAGGACAATGATCCTGTGGGGGAAGTGAGCCTCTACAAAAGAGTCTTCCCTCTGTTCCTAGAGCGCCCCACACTGGCCTTCGTAGGGTTACTCTCTGCCTCAGGACCTTTAATGCCTATAATGGAAATGCAGGCACGATGGGCTACCCGAGTCTTTGCAGGTATTAGAGACAGTGAAACAAAAACACTGCTAAAAATTCTCTCAAAATCAACTGAAATGAATGCTGATGCTTCTTAAAGTTGGCTTTATCTCAGCATTTAGCATGGTTATCTCTGAACAGAGCATAGCAGTGGTTATGTAGCTGCTTCTTGCCTTTGGCTGGACATGAGACAAATAAATCAATGCGGTCACTGGTTGGTAATAATACCAACTTGTTTACGAGTACAAATTGCTTGTCACTTAAGCTACTGATTAGGCACGTAATGATTCACCCAATTCACGATTTGGTTCCATTCACGATATTGGGTTCACGATTCGATATTCCCACGATCTTTTTGAAAAAATTTACATGAAGAAAATTTTATGACCAAAATGAGGCAACATTTATTTTCCTATTTTTATCGATTTAAATATTGCTTTTGTTAAATAAAATAAAAAAAATTAATTTTCCTAATAACCAACAATAATTATTTACCCACATTTGTAAAGGTTGGAGGAAAATACAGTAGCCTATTAACTAAAATATTCCTTTTATTAAAAATGAAAAAAGGTAATAACAAATAAGCCTCTTCTTAATAAACTTGCATGAACATTTGTACTACCTCAATCTGCTTCTCTTTTCTTTAGCTTTCGGCAGTCTGTAAAATGAGAGCTCCGATTTCTTGTTAAATCTATTTGTACAGTCAATCACACAACAGCTCTTTTCCATTTTAGGTGTGCGTGTGTGTGTGTTTTCGTGGCATTACAGCTGTGTAACTTCCGCCTAAGGTGAAGTCACATGCATTGTATGGTATAGTTGTACGGGATTAGCGCCCATTGTTGTCTAAACAACGCAATTACAGCTAGGAAAAACTCAGATTACACAGTCTGTAAATAATCATGATTCTTTTTTTTTTAGTTCAGCGATTTGAATCGTCATAAATTTGTATCGCAACTTCTCATCGCACGATATATCATAAAATGCCTACTACTGATAGCTTGAGAGTTACTATTAGGCTACTTTTGCCATGTAAAATGATCACTTATGCAGCTGATTTTCAAGTGTCTTCCCCAAAATGGTGCCTTTAAGTTGTTTGGGTTTTGTTTTTTATTTTGTTTTTTCCTTAAAGAGCTACAAAACATTTTGGACATTGTCTGAATAGACAAAATGTTTACACATGCAAATTTGAGCATTAACATTTGACAGCTATTTTCATTACACCGGAGTACTACTGCAAAACAAGGTTTAGTATTTTCTTGTTCCTGTGTGTCTTCATTGACTCATGAAATGAAGAGTGTAAGAGTGTGTATGATTGACTCAACTTCAAACAGCATGTTTGCTCTTTTCCTCAAGGGTTAAAGCAACTTCCTCCCAGAGAAAAAATGCTCAAGATCACTGAGAAAGACTTCAAAGAAAATCTGAAGAGGTGATTTTGTTTACATTTTTATCGTTTACATTTAATTTTTGTATGATTTTTCTTCATGTTTGCTTTCTTAACCTTGTCTCATTTCTCATGTTCTTTCCCCCCCTGTCTTTTAATCTGTCACAGATACGGATGTCCAAAGAAAGCTGCTCTCAATATAGACTATCTCCCTTACTTGGATTCCCTCGCACAAGAAGTCGGTGCGCGTCCCAACCTCTTGTGGCTGTTCCTGACCGATCCTGGTTTAGGTTTGAGGGTTCTGTTCGGCCCCTGCACCCCGTATCAGTTTCGGCTGTGTGGGCCGAGTAAGTGGGATGGGGCTCGTCAGGCCATCCTCACCCAGTGGGAACGTGTTGCCCAGCCATTCAAGACACGCCCCGTTCCAGAGCTGAAAACAACTTCTGGACTATACTACTGGCTGAATCTGGCAGGAGGGATGATGCTGATGTTCACACTCATTGAATTGCATAAGAAATTTGACCTTTTTTCAGTAGCTGATTACATATAATATGGCCTCCATAGCATTAGTCTGCTCTAGAGTTTTCCATTTAAGTAGAATGATTTCAACTCAGTAATTGTCACCTGGAAATGGTATTTGTGTACAAAAAAATAATCATTTAAAAGGTTTGCCTAGCTGCATTTCTAGCATGGGACCATTGGTGAACTGCAAGTTTTTAGTCTTGTCATATTGGATTGAGGTCTGGTATTTATCTTTCTAAAATATTCAAGTTGCTGGTTTTAAACCAACCATCACTCATGAGCAGGGTTTGGTTTGTTATAGATATGTAGTATAAGGTCTATGATAAACCTTGACCCCTGTTTTGATGTTGTTCTGTCCTGATCCTGTCCTGTCCAAATGCTATTCAAATTTTTATTGATAGACTATTAACATACTAGAATGCCTCATCATCCTGGTTTTACACACTGACACAATGGTTTCCATTTAAGAATATTCTCTATGATGCTTTTGGGGAAAGTGGGCTAAAAATTATTTTATTACGTTTATTTTAGTTTAGTTTTTTATTTTATTATTTTAATAGCACCACTAGCACAAATCATTTCTATTTCAAGGTGAAGAAATGTTAAGAGATAGGAGTAACACGTTAGCCATATGTACTCACAGGGGTGTACTCCTGCCAGATTCTAATTAAGCTCTAAACACTAATTAGCTTTGGTTCTATATGCTAAGCACCATGCTATTTTAAAGAGAGGTTAACCTAACAGTCATAATTTGCAAGAAGTAATCATTGCTCTAGACTGGAATAGTGTATGTTTACTTTGAGGATTTATTCATTGGTTGCCTGTTCTGTTGGGCCCCAAAGTGACTGCGTAAATCTCCAGGGCCTGGGTTCAAGGAAGAGGCCCCGGTGATTCACTGGCATGTGAAAGAAGCATATTTGAACAAAATATGTTGTTCAAAATCATATTGTCCCAGGGCTAGATATATATTATATACTGCAGGCCTTTTTCTGCTTTCCCCACAAAGAAAATTATTGTTTCAAATTCAGCATCATCAATACAACTTTTAAGTGTATTTATGTATTGTTCTGTCCTGATTATGAAATGCATTTCAAGTTTTTATTGATACTGTTAACATATTAGAAGGAATATGTATATACATAGCATATATAATCTTGACAATCAGTTTTCAGCATACTGACTGTGCCGTAATGTCAAAAATTAATAAAGAAATGAATAGAAAATGTAAATACTATTGAGAAATCTTATCCCACATTTTCTGATAAACTATCACTAAAGTACTGCTGCATTAAACTGGAGGTCGCAACTCGTAATTCCCAACCTCCAACCAGGAAAAACCTGGCTGGGGGTTCATCCTGCCATAAACTCAATTTGGTAATCTGGTCACTATACATTTCAAAGAGTCTCAGGAGTATAAAAGCGTATGCATTTTACAATGTCATAGAGACATTTTTTCATTGAGCTTTCACAGGTGCTTTGACCGTCACACATCCTCAGCCCACTCGTCTGTACATTGATGTGTCTCCTAATACTCAGTAATTCCTCTATAAGAAAGTGTAGTGCATTATAATTGCATGGTTTATATGATTTGTATGTTTATTAGAAACAGTTTTCTAGTGAAAGTTTTAATATGTTCGATACATTTTGAAATCGACATTTGACAAGCTAGAGTAAAAGGCTAATACTTGGAATTCTAAATCTAAAGCTCTGACAAGTAAATAGAAAGGCCCAGGCTTACACATCAATAGAAACATTTGAGTTCAACTAATAATTGTTTAATAAATAGGCTATATAAAAGCCTCTGACATCGGAGCATCATTGGCTCAGCCTTTGTTGGCTCAGCCTTTGGCTGAAGCCTACAGAGGCACCTGTCTGTATGTGTACGTTTAACCGAGTTCAAGCGTGTTTAAGAATATAATTGGCGTGCCAGCCTCAGGTAGTGATTCCACAGTCGTGGTGTTTTGCCACTGCGTACTGACTATGTAAGTGCCATGTTACATGACCTCAGTTTGCAATGTAATCCTCTGTGGCTGAGCAGTTTAGAGCGCTGTCCAGGAAAGGAACAAATTTTGCAACGTCAGGTTGAATCCTGGTGTTGATGTATTTCTGAGCGGGCTATTTTTTCTATTTATGTAGGTAGATTCTATCTCCCAATCAGACAAAGGCTGAGCTCAGACATGCACATATTTATAATGAAAGCTCAGCATGAAGCTCCATCCATCCATTATCTGTAGCCGCTTATCCTGTGCAGGGTCGCGGGCAAGCTGGAGCCTATCCCAGCTGACTATGGGCAAGAGGCGGGGTACACCCTGGACAAGTCGCTAGATCATTGCAGGGCTGACACATAGAGACAAACAACCAGTCACACTCACATTCACACCTACGGTCAATTAAGAGCTACCAATTAGCCTAACCTGCATGTCTTTTGAAACCTACGCAGACATGGGGAGAACATGCAAACTCCACATAGAAAGGCCCCCTCGGCCACTTGACTCAAACCCAGAAGCTTCTTGCTATGATGTGACAGTGCTAACCACTACACCACTGTGCCGCCCTAGCATGAAGCTGTTGTAGATTAAATGCAATTGGAACACTGAGATAATACTCTTCTCACAATAAATAGATGACATATTCTTTGGAGTCAGATAATTAATTAATCTGATTGGAGTCAGATATTTAAATCATAAAGCTAAAACAAGCATTTACCTTTGTTTGTTCCTATTTCGTCCTTGGTCATAGAAGAGCAGAGGACACTTGAAATTTTAGCTCGAAAAGCTAAACCATGATGCCCAATCATGGGCGTCTGTGAGCTCATGCGTACAAAGGGGCAGATAGCGCTTTCCTCCAAGTGTGTTAGACTGTCCCTGAACACGCATGCGCTACAGCTCGAAAATATGCGGGCTAGTATCGTGTGTCACGGAGGCACGTGCATGCTTTTGCCCCTCCCTGGTTGGTGGTGATCGCGTGATAGGGAGGTGTACTTGACGGGTGGGAATTGGATATGACTAAAAATCAGGGGAGAAAATCAGGGAAAAAAAAAAAAAAATTAATAAAAAAAAAAAAAAAAAGAATTGAGTATCCATCAGTGCATTGGTGTAATTACTGATAAAATTGTGGTTACAATCTTTTTTTTTTCATCTGTAAGCAAGAAAATCAAGACAACAATAAACACTACTGTACACTTCAATACAGTTTCTACTTGGTGATAAATACACCAGTGACCTCATTAAACACTCTGTGACAGCTGGGATCCATTTTTCTGTGATGTGTGTGAATGTACAGATGGTGTTTCTACAAAGGTGTGTGAGCAGTTGTGAAAAACATCTGTAAAATGGCTGCTGATGGCTTCATCGATCACTGACTGTCCTCTCAGGCGGCTACAAGAACATCTAGAGAGTCGCAATTCTTTCTGACTGAGGGGAATTATAAGGTAAGTCAAAAGCTGTCCTCATTGTCAGTATCACACAAGTTCAATTTAATCCTCTACCTGCTTATCAGTGATAAGATAAGATCAACTTTACTGATCTCCGTCGGGGAAATTCAAGAAAAGTCCTCATATGGAGGACGTATCAGATATTAAACGGATAATTAACAGATACTACACTTGATCTTAGCCAAAAAAAAAAAAAAAAAAAGCAGAGATGTGACAAAATCGCAGATATTTCAATCCTTATGGTTGGCACAGTTACGAATGTAGTTTGATGTATAGCTTATTAGAGGATATATGAACTCCAGTTATACTCATGTCTTCATTTAAAAATCTTTTGTACTGTTGATCTTGGATTGCTCTCAAACTGCCCCTTTGATATGGTTTGCCTTGTAACTTCTTTGCCTTATTCAGCGTATGATTTTGTGAAATAAAATAAATATTTGAAAATGGCCTTTGACCGCATCCACAGTGTTCCACATGTCCTTGACTTCATATCAAAGACAGAGGCTTTAATAGAGTAAAAGCTATGATGAGACCTTCAAACAGACTCCGCAATGACAAAGCGGACGCTCAAATCATTAAAAAAATATTAAGCGACCTACATGTGATGGAACATCGGCCGTAAAATGAATAACACAATAAGCCGGGCATTTAAGCGGAACAAGCTTGTCGAGAGATATTTCAGGAAAATTAACCCGAGCCATGGAGCACACAGCAGTAAATCAAACAGGGCTTCGGGGGAGAAAAGCTCGCATCACGTTTTATTGCAGGACAAAAGAACGCTTTAGCTGCCATTTTGAGCCTAATGAGAGGATTTTCCGTATGTAAGTAAGTCAATCTAAAAAAAAAAATCACACATATAAACTAAAATTGCATTATAGAGAACTTAAATATGTCTATAACACAACAAATGATTGTCTATATAAGGACTTTAACACCTAGTAGTCCAGGTCTTGAGTCAAGAGTGAAATTAGGATTTTTGGTTTGTTTTCTCACAAAAAGTGTAAGGCTGGAAATGCATGCATAAAACTCATTTATTCATTGGTCAGAAACATAACAATTGAAAAAAAAGTAAATAAATCTTTCCCAAGTGTCCATAGAAATCATAAAATTCACCCAAGCACTGAGAACATGGCGCACTTAACAGTTATTCCACGAAATCGAGTCGTACATGAGCTGATAGCCGATGAGGCACGTAGCACTGAGTTGGCTGTAATCCATGTACAACGAGATTGAGTGGAATAACTGTTTAATTCTATCCACATTCACTGGATTTTGAGAAACAGAGCATTTTTATTTTTAT
>JAODTV010000022.1:46956918-46967895 GCA_025399955.1 Galeichthys feliceps
CCCATAGTCAGCTGGGATAGGCTCCAGCTTGCCTGCGACCCTGCTCGGGATAAGCGGTTACGGATAATGAAATGAAACTTTAGCCGTGTTTTCACGGGCGGGGACACACACGTCATAAGTTCTGAGCGACCCAAAACACACTGCTTTTCAGAGCTTTACTCATTACTTACTCACAGCCTATTTATAAATCAATATTTGGTTTAGAAAATCAATAGAGAATGAAATGTGGATTGTGGGAATTAAAGACCAAATGGAAATATACATTTTTTTTGTACAGAATAAAATGAGCTTTTATTGAAAACCTCTGACCTCGAGATCTTTAAAGTTGCAACATCTGTGTGCATAAGTATTTGTGATTTTTGTTTGATCTGGAAGGTTCATTTCAGAGAGATTTCATCCACTTCAGCAGGTGGCCCCCCCAATGCGAAGTCAAGCAACAAAGCTGCAAAGAAAGTCCTATGAGAACATTTTCAAGTTCCACATTTTCTTATTGATAAACTTTTTTTTATCCCCCCTTTCCAGACTCTAAGTTGGGCAGCAGAGAAAGGGGGAAGCTGTGCTTCAGAGCAACTAGATGCAGAACACAGGAAGGTGAGGCACCCACATGCACAGCAGTTCACTTCAAATTTAGCTGTCAGATTACTACTATTCATCAGTGTGAACATGTGTAAGCCTCATTCACTCATTTCACGTTTTGCTAGTCAGTACTCATCAGTTTCAGTTGTCTGCATATCTACCATAGTGTCCTTTGTTAATCAGTGGTGCTAGCTCTAACCTTCTCGCAGTGAAAACATACCATGGAATTGCCAGCTAGAGAATGCTTCATATACACTCCCCTTCCACTTTATTAGGAACACCTGTTTGCTACAATTAAATAGCCTGAAAAAAAGCATTCTTCTGAAGCCTTACCAATGGAAAAGGTGGCTGGAACTGCTTTTTTGAATTTGGTCTCAAAATGCCACCCACAGCCTAGTGGAACCATTTAATTTGTCACCCGTGTGTGTATTTGTGCTGTATGCTGTCAAACTTTGCTTTGTAGCAGTATGCGGCTTTGTGATTCAGCATTCTATACTCCTATTTTTTTCAGCTACCTCAGACACAATAGAGAAGTACACTTTTGCTGACCTAAACCTTGGCAGTGAACAGGTAAATCATAACTCTGTTTCACTGTATCACATACCTCAAATGGACAGAACGCATGAATCAATTTCGTTTATATAAGTGCTTTTCACCAAGACTTGACCTGCAGTTTTGAATCAAATTCTTTACTTGACCTTATTCTCATGCTTATTTCTTTCCATTTGTTTAATTCTGTGCCCCTCCATAGATTGTCAGTTCTATGACTCCATGTGCAGACTTCTTTTTCCGGAGGGGTCTGCCCTCTGAGCCTCGGAGAGGAGGCGGAGCCACGCATTTGAGGCGGCAGAGCCTCACACCTGCTGGCAGGACGGATGACAGCGTGACGAGTGTCGTTCGGAAATGCAGTGAAGTGGAACTTGACATCATCGTCCTTTGGAAGGTACTTTACTGTTCCTTCAAATCTGTCCAACTTTATGAACAGTTACTTAAATAATTTGGCAGAATTCATTACCGTATACACTCAACCAGGTCTTTTTTACTATACACTATAGGCCTACTCATACTGGGTAGGGCCTCCCTTTGCCTGCAGAACAGCCTCGTATATTTGTGCCACAGATTCCACAAGATGTTGGAAGCGCGCCTTTGAGACTGTGATTGATGTAATTGCATCATGCAGTTACTGCAGACTTTTCATGTGCATGTTTATGCTGCAAATCTGTTGCTCTACTACATCCCAAAGGTGTTCTATTGGATTCAGATCTGGTATCTGGGAAGGCCATTGAAGAACATTGAACTCATGCTCATGAAACCAGTTTGAGGCTACTTTTGCTTTGTGACCTGGTGCATTATTATGCTGGAAGTAACCATTAGAAGATGGTAAATTGTGGCCATGAAGGGATGCACATGGTTGGAACAATACTCCAAATAGACTGTGGCATTCAAGCGATGATTGGTTGGTATTAACGGGCCCAAAGTGTACCAGTATAACATTATGCACACCATTATACCATCTCCACCAGTCTGGACTGGTGACACAAGGCAGGTTGGGTTCATGGATTCAGGTTATTGGGGCCAAAATTCTGAGCCTACAATCTGTGCTCCTCAGCAGAAATCGAGATTCATCAGACTAGGCTACGTATTTCCAGTCTTCAACTGTCCAGCTTTGGTGAGCCTGTGCCACTGCAGCCTCAGCTTTCTGTTCTTGGCTTACAGTGCAAGGTTTGATGTGCATTCTGAGATGCTCTTCTGCTCACCACAATTGTGCAGAATAGTTGAGTTATTGCAGCCCCTCTGTCAGCTTGAACCAGTCTGGCCATTCTCCATTGACCCCTCTCAACAAGGTGCTTCTTTCCACAGAACTGCTGTTCAGTGGATGTTTTTTCTTTATTGCACCATTCTGAGTAAACTCTAAAGACTGTGTATGAAAATCCCAGGAGATCAGCAGTTATAGAAATACTCAAGCATTTGGCACCAACAATCATGCCACGGTCAAAATCACTGGTCACGTTTTGCCCGTTCTGATGGTTGATATGAACAGTACCTGAAGCTGCTGGCCTGTATTTGCATGATTTTATCGATTTCACTGCTGCCATATGATTGGCTGATTAGAAAATTGCATAAATGAGTAGGTGTATGGGTGTTCCTAATAAAGTGCTCAGTGAGTGTTGACCTCAGATTAAAATTATTGCAAATACCCTGCCTGGCAAAAAAAAAAATTGCACACTAATATTTTGTTGGCCTGTGCCGTGGCATTGTTTTAACAACCTTATGCAACGTCACATTTATTTCTGTCCAGAGTTGCAAAAATGTTTCCACAGAGCTCTTGTATTGATGACGGCAGAGTCGAACCACTCCGTAAGTTTTCTCCAACACATCCTAGACTTTCAATAGGGTTAAGGTCTGGACTATTGTGGCCAATTCATGTGTGAAAATGATTCTTCATGCTCCTTGAACCACTCTTTCACAATTTGAGCCTGGTGAATCCTGGCAATGTACTCGTAAAATACACCCAAGCCATCAGGACAGGAAAAAAATCCATGGATGTGATAACCTGGTCCTTCAGTACATTCATGTATTCAGTTGACCTTTATTTTATTGCCCCATAATGTTGCTGAGCCTTGACCTGACCAACTGAAGCAACCACAGATCATAACACTGCCTCCAGAGGCTTGTACAGTGGCCACTGTGCATGATGGGTGTATTGCTTCTTGCACTTTCCTTCCTACGACATGCCCATCACTCTGGAACAGGGTAAATCTGGACTGATCAGACCACATCACCTTTTTTCCTTTACTCCAGAGAACAATCTTTATGCTCCCCTGGCAAACTGAAGTTCTACTGTCAGTTTTTTAGGATTCGACTTCAAATGTTTAAGTGATTTTTCAGATCGTGGTCAGTCGAGTTTTTTCCGACCACATTTCCGACCCTAACTGATGCAGTGAGTAGCTTCTCATTTCTTAAACAATCACGTTGATATATCTCATGGTCATGGAAAAGATGTTACTGTGTTTCAGAAGGATCAAATTATTGGCTAGCATCAAGCAAATATTGCTGACATTACTGGAATTGGATTAAGAACTGTCCAACGCATTATTAAAACCTGGAAGGATAGTGGTGAACTGTCAACTTTGTGGACTTAAGTGTTTTAAAAGTAAAATCTTGAAAAGTGACTTAAGTATTTGCTTATTTAAATAGAAACTGTGACGTTTTTGGATGTGTGTACAGTGCTGTCCACGATTATTGGCACCCCTTCTAAAGATTAGTAAAAAGGGTTAGAAATAATCCATTTTTTGGTGACGTAGTTTCATCTCTCACTGCAAAAATGAGAAAAATCTGACCTTTAATTGAAAAATGTATTCAGAGAAAAACAAATCCATCATCAAGAAATAATTTTCAACAAAAACATGCGCCACTATTGGCATCCCTGCATTTAATACTTTGTACAACCTCCCTTTGCTATTAAAACAGCACTGAGTCTCTCCTATGACATTTTATAAGGTTGGAGATGCAGAGCAGGACATCTGAGACCATTCCTCTTTACACAATCTCTCTGCATCATCCAGGGTCCTCAGCCCTCTCTTGTGTTCTCTCCTCTTCAGCTCACCCCACAGGTTTTCAATGGGGTTCAGGTCAGGGGACTGAGATGGCCATGGTGGAAGCTTGATTCTGTGGTCAGTTAACCATGTTTGTGTTGATTTGGACACATGCTTGAGATCATTGTCCTGCTGGAAGATCCAATGACCACCCAGTTTTAGTTTCCTGGCAGAGGCAGCCAAATTATTATTTAAAATGTCCTGGTATTTCATGGAATCCATGATGCAATGTACCCTAACAAGGTTTCCAGGGACTTTGGAGGAAAAACAGCCCCAAAACATTACAGAACGTCCACCATATTTTACAGTTGAGATTGGGTTCTTTTCATTATAGCCATCCTTCTTTTTACAACAAATCCACCTTGAGTGTTTATTGCCAAAAAGATAAATTTTTATTACATGAGACCATAGAGCACAGTTCCAGTCAAAGTTGTTGTAGTGTTTCACAAACTTCAGGCGCTTACATTTGTGGTTAACTGACACAAAAGGCTTTTTTTCTGACATACCTTCCAAATAATCTGTTGGGATGGAGGTGGCATCTGATGGTGGGTTTGGAGACTTGGAAAACCCCAAGATTTTACTTTCTTGTAATTCACCAACAGTGATCCTTGGCGATTTTTTTAAAATCTCTTATCCTCCTCCTCACTGTATATGAGGGCAAAATAAACTTGGGTCCTTTTCCAAGCAAGTTTGTAACAGTTCCAGTTGGTATCCACTTTTATTATTATTATTATTATTGGCCTAACAGTAGAAATGGACATTTTCAAGTGAGTAGGCTTTTTTTTTTTTTTAAATAACCATTCGCTGACTTATGGTCAACACACTTCTCCCTCATTATTATTATTATTATTATTTTTATTTATTATTATTTTTATACCCCCACTCCAACGGAGAGGGGGGTATACTGTTTTACCTCTGTCTATGCATCCGTCCATAACAACTTTCATCACATTTTTCTCAGCAACTACTCATCACAGCTTCATGATATTTGGCCAGAAGCTTTATCCAGTAATGCCATGTCGTGGGATGCATTTTCAGATTTTTCTGATACCTACTTCCTGTTTGACAGCTTAGTTTGTTTTCAAACATTATGGTCATATGTACAAACTTACAGCAGTAGCTCACAGTAAATCTTGTTTGGTTTGTGTGTGCTCTTATCTTTCCCATGTTGATGATGGCTAAGGGAATTTGGCCTCTATGTAATTTCATATTTGTACCCCAGTTAATCAGAAAGTCATGGATTACACCTTGAAAGTTCAACACACTCCAATTCAAACATATACAATTTAAATGGGAACCATGTTTGTTGCATTGTGTTCACTATAATTTCCAGGGGAGCCAATAATAGTGGCAAATTTGTTTGTTGAAAATTATTTCTTGATGAGGGATTTTTCTCTGAATAAATGTATTTCAATTAAAGGGTTTTTTTGTTTTTGTTTTTTTAAAGTGTGAGAGAAAACTTCACCAAAAAGTGGATTTTTTTTTTTTTTTCTAACTTTATTTTAAAAATAATCTTTATGAGGGGTGCCAATAATCCTCGGTGTATTTGGGGTGGGGTGTTTTTGAAAAGTGTATATAAAGTCACTTCTCTGCCTAACAGTTGGACTAACTGAGGACTGTTTATGTCCTGGTCAATTGTGTCAGTTTTCCCATTACATAACTCGTCTACTCATTTTGCTGTTTTCGCCCGCTATCATTACTTTGTTTGTTCTAAGCAAAACTATTAAGCCATTCCCCATTTGGGGCTTTATGAGCTTTACATTGTGTTAAATTTCTGAATTAATGTTTCTAATGCCTTGTCTTTGTTTTGCAGGCTTATGTTGTGGAGGACAACAAGCAGCTCATTCTAGAGGGACAACTCCACGTTGCTTTGCAAACTATTGGCAAGGAGGCATGCTCACTCAAACAGAAAGCGGTATCTCTCAAGACTCCACACTTTTTCTCACATTGTCTGATTTAAAAGCAATTTCTAATCACAGTTCAGAGGCTGATGTGATGTATGTGTGTATATTGGTATCTCGATATATCACTACGTGTGTGGTATTTTTGTATTCAATTTCACTTCACATGTTGCGATCAGTTTCGAGAAGTGTTCAATTCTGCAAACCTTTTAATAACTCTTCTAGTACTGCTTGTGTGACATATGAGCATCTTTGTTCCACACTCCTCCTTTGCCTCTCTACTGAGAGGAAATCCGAACCATTTGCATGAGTGAAAATATGGTAGACTTTTTGTTCCAAACTCTGTTACTGATTTTGGGACTCCCATATAACCCTTTAAAAAAGCAAAGTCATGGTTAGAAAGATGCTGTTGCTAATGGGCACTCATCTCTGATGCATTTAAAAGTGCTATTTTTTATTATTATTATTATTATTATTACCTGGTTCTCACCATGGATGTGTGCCTTTTTCATGCAAACACTACAGTGCAAGTTACAGAATCAAACATTTTATATTCCTTTTTATTTACACTTTTTAATGACATTTTTTTTTGTTTAGTTTTGGCCAAGATGTCAATCTTTTAATCTTTCAACCATTCCTACCCTTTCCATTAAACATTAGTTCCTTAATTAATTCATTAAGTCAGTAATTCATTGAGCGCTCGCTCCTCTGGAACAGATTACATCTCGTCTGTAGCGCGTGCACACACCCCCCTCCTTTTATTTATTTATATATATTTTATTTATTTATATATTATTTATATATATATATATATATATAATATTAAACAAACAACCAACCACTGTTGCATAGCAACCGTGCCCATAAGCACTCATTGAGGAAGTCCTTCACGTGAGGGAATTGTCTCATACATACAAGATCAGGTGTTGCTCACTCACTTATCACACACACTACCACTAAACTGCATCCCTCTGTGTCTCCTTCTGAATACTTTTGTGCGAGGATTTTGACACCGCTTTGAACCGGCACTGTTGTTTTGTGTGCGCGCGCGGCAGGAAACACAGGAGATGGTGCTGCTAAAGTTCAAGCCTGATCCTCCACCTCCTATCAGCAGACCCTCACTGGAACAGCTTTCTCATCTCATTAAGACCTGTCTGCACTACCCTGAGTCCTATGACCACCCCTTCCCACAGAAAAGGTCTCTTTCTCTTTCTCTTTTGAGGAACCATCCAACCTTACACATCTTTAATCATTGTTCCAAACTAATTAGCTCATCAAAATGAGATCCATGTATTATGACTGAGTGTGTTCATTGGGTTTGGCCCGAGGTGCTGTGAAAGTTGTTGTATATTCATGGCCTCTCACTGGAAAATAAATTGTCACTCCACCTAGAAACTGAAAATAGGTTAAAGGTCAGTGCTCTGGCTAAGTGACCAGTTATTATGGAGATGAATAAGCCTGAGACTATACGATGTCACATGCACTCTTATTTTATCTCTCTGGTTCTTTGTCTTCCTCTCCTTCTACTGTCTTTCATCTAATAGGAGGACCAGAAGATCGAGAATTGTAAAGGGCAATACAAAGTACCTCACGAATATGAACATGCTTCACAGCTATAGAGGGCAACTTGGCTTTAATCAAATCCTTATCGATTTTGTTTCTCAGTAACAGCTCACAAAACTGAAAAACACCCAAATCCTCTGAACAAATCAATCCTCACACAGACTTAATGAAAAACTGTATAATTAATGGTCCTTTAATAAACAGCCAGTCTTGCAAAAGTGAAAAGTTCTTATATGATGAATTTCTGTAAGTATTGTCTGTCTTGCCTTTTTAAATTATGATGGATGTCCTGGAAAACGATTTCGTAAAACAAACAGGAACCTTAATGCAACTTTTGGTCTGAAATTTGACAAGTAGTTATTTGGTATATGAAGATGGGTGAACAACTAATCCGGGCCTTTTCCCAGGTCCTCTGTGCTACAATGAACAATTATTTGCCAACGACGAAGTGAATATTGGTGAATAATAACAGAGACGAAGTTGAGTCATCAAACTAATATCTAGCCCAAATTGCTTTAGTCACTTTGTCACTCTACTACTACTACTACTACTACTACTACTACTACTACTACTACATCTACATCTTTCTCTCCTCAGCTTATGCATGGTACCGGTTATCTTGACGCTGTCCAACTGTTCCCTGGCTCAGGTGGATGTCATCATTGACCTGCGCCAGAAAACGACGAGGTAATCGAGACGGACTAGTGTTTCACAAGCTACCAGCACACAGTGAAGTTTTTGTTTGTTTGTTTTTTGGTTGTGTGTGTTCTAACTAATCGCTGTCACTCTTCTTGTTAGCCCCGAGTCACTAGAAGTGCATGGTGCGTTTACATGGTTGGGGCAGACCCAGTACAAGCTGCAGCTGAGGCCTCAGGAAGTCCAGCAGCTCTCGCTGAAGGCCTGTTTCTTCCAGGCCGGTGTATATAACCTGGGCACGCCGCGGGTCTTTGCCAAGCTTGCCCAGTCAGGCACCATGTGTGAGACCAGCCAGCAGAGTGCGATGCCAGCTCTCATCATCATTAACAGTGTGTGAGCCAGGCATCAGTGCAGGCCTGCTGCTGCTCCAGCCTCAGCTCGCCACCCTCCAGTGACCATTCTCTTTCAGACTGCAGCGGTTTTCTACTTTTTGTTTAAAAAGAATTGAAAAACAAAATTTGGGGAAGGAAACAAAATACCGAGGTTAATACGTTTAAGTGCAGTACTGCATCTGACCTTCTTGTAATCTCTGGGGAGATGATAAAGACCAACCCATAGTTGTTTTTGTCTTAAATGCAGATAATGGATTTGAAATATAAAAAGGTTCTTTTTGTCTTTCCCAGGATGTTTCTCATATCAGCATTTTTTTTTTTTTTTTTTTTTAATTTTATGAAGTCCATTTTATTTATCCAAATCAACACTTAAGACTAAACCTGCGCGTGTGTGCATGGGTGTTTGCTAAATAAATGGGTGTTCCTAAATAAATGGGTGTTCAGTCTCCAGTGTTTCAGGCACAATGCTTCACTTCTGCAGTAACAAAGACTTTGCACCATGTGGAATCTTGAAGCTGAATAATTAGATATAACCTGCTGCAGGACTTGTTTTCTCTGCCTAATGGACCATGGCATAATTTCTTGATCAGTGAGCAGGCTGTACAAGCTGTCAAAGCCAATGAGGTGCGAATGGCATCTGTGTGACCCATTTGAGAAGTTGTGGTATGTGTAGCCCACTGCAGTACTGTAACACGCTATAGAATACTCTGGGCGTGCATGTAGTTTGGCTGGACTGGGCTGATTTTCACAGGAAAAATGTTGTTTTCTTTTCTTTACAAACCAATCATGTCCACCTGCCACCCCTGATTAATGTTATTTAATGTATCTATGTGATTGCTTTTCAGACACAAATCATGTATTATATTTATAACAAATAACTGTAAATAGAATAAAATGTAACCAAATAAACAACGTGGGGTTTTTTTTTTTGGTTTTGTTTTTTTTTTCCTGTGCACATCTTTTGGTGCTATATACAGTATCATTTGTTTCAGATTTAGCACTGGTGTTCTACACAACCCATGAAGGGCTTTGAAACATAACTGTGCCGAGTTTCCCAAAAGCATCGTAGCACAAATCATCGTTAAATGGTAGCGCGAGCAGCACACTGAACACTCTCTCTCTCCTAGTTAAAATGCTCTTGGCGTTAAGAGGCTTTTGGGAAACCCGCCACTGATTTGCAGCATCAGTGTCTAAATGAAGTTGAATGTTAGAATTTGTAGTGATGTGGACCTTCAGGACTGAGGTTTAACATATGGGGTGAAGTTGATTGTTTTTTAGCTGTCCAGTTTCACCGAACCTGTGCCTATTGTAGCCTCCGACTCTTGTTCTTGGCTGATAGGACAGGAACTTGATGTGGTGTTCTTCTGTTGTAGCCCATCTGCCTCAAGACTTGATGTGTTCTTATGACTGCTGTAAAAAGTGGTTAGTTGAGTAACATAGCCTTCCTGCCAGCTCAAAAAAAAATGGTCTGGCTATTCTTTGAACTTTCTCAACAAGGCATTTCTGCACACAGAACCGCCGTTTACCGGATGTATTTGGTTTGTCATTCTGTGCAAGTTTCGAAGGCTGTTGTGTGTGAAAATCCCAGATGATCAGCAGTTTCTGAAATACTGCATGAATGTATAGGTGCAAAGGTCTTCCAAATAAAGTGGACAGTGGGTGTATTTGTTGACTGCCCCTATGAATGACCAGCCACTGACTTAAAATGAGTTAAATCATAAAGGAGTTCATATCTAGGTTTCTGTGCAACGTATCAGCTATATCCTAGTATACAGCCAAGACTCATTTGGTCTAATCCAAGAGTTTGTCAAAGTACATCCACGATCAGTTTTGTCCATTTAAAAAAAATATATTTTTAAATACACACAGCTTTTCAAGAAAAACTTGAATTACTAATGACAGTCATCATATCTCTGACCAGGAGTCTGAGGTTTGCTTCTTATTTGCCAGTTTATTATATGGATTTTCTGTTAAGTTTAAAACTCCAATAATTATGCCCTAGAGCCTGTAGATGACGCCTTGACGCATGCGAATGTCAATTAGGCTGAAAACATTCTGAAATGAAAGTAGCTTAACACGAGCAAATCCCGCCCGGCGGCGGCGGTGGTCTCAACTTCACATTTTTCTATCCCTGTTAGTTTCTGAATTATGAAAAATGCAATTTTTACGTCATATAACATCATTGACATTTAATGATGTAATTGTGATGTCATATGCATACCATAAAGTAGGATCATGTTTTCTGTTTCATTTGAACTTTAGATCACCTCTCTATCCCTCTTAGTTTCGGAGTTATTACGAAAAATTTGATTT
>JAODTV010000022.1:48280299-48291716 GCA_025399955.1 Galeichthys feliceps
ATGAATGAAACCCGCTAGAAGGGAATAGAACACGTTTTTATTCCATCGAAAAAGTGTCCTGTATGTATAATAATGAACGATATTAAATAGCATCACACGAAAGCAGAAAGGCATATTCTATGCTTTTGAATACAGCGAACTGATTTTCCCCACTCAGATAGAGCCAGACACTTTTTTGTGGCACATAGTCACGTGAAACCGTCAAAACTAAGCCACAGTCACAGTGGAACTTTCCTACATTTTTACAGCAATTCTAAATCAGAGAACTACAGGCAGTCCTGATCGCATGTGATTTTGGAACGAACGTATGAGTATCGTTAGCTAGATAGTAAGGTTTGTTTTTGAGTGCCGCCCCACGTGTCACCATACTACTTTCAGTTCACATCAAATTTGACCCCAAAATGAGTCGATTCGCTGATTTAAGGCCTTCAAACTAAGAGTCAACCCTAAAATTTCAGAGTTGATTCCGTACATGCCAAACAAAATGGATTAACATTGGCATTTTTCAGTTAGCAAGACTGATTGAGAATATTCATGTCCTTATTTTGAATTTGTCTGGTCAGAATTGAATAAATCAGGGATTGAAATGCAGATAAGACCTAAAGCTGGCAAAACAGTGTGTAGACCAGTAAAAAAAAACAAAAACGTACAGAATCCCGTTACTGTTGCGTTAGTTTGGGCATCTCTGTTCTGAATCATGGGCATGTTCACACAGGCATTGTATTTGGAAATGGTGCTATTCCCAAGCACAGCAGATGGAAAGCTGGTTGCATCTCCCATGAAATGATCAGGAAAACCAGTGGGCATGAAGGTGGTGTTTGTAATTGGATGTGCACGTCATGCTCAGCCACTCAACCTCGCTCCAGATGTTGTTGCACCACTTAAGACAGCTGGAGCCGAGTCTCGCTTGAGGAGGCCGTTTGCAAGAAGCAGCAGCTTCTTGTTTTTATAACAGATCTACTGTCCTAAATGCTTATTTCAGCAATTAGACTCACGACTCACTCATAGAGCTGTGAAGCTCGACATTTTGATACACGGAGCTTTTCTCTGATGTGCATTAAACCATGCGACATGATCGCAAAAATCATCGTCCTATTTTACTCCCTCATAATTACGAGGGTTTTTCAGCTCCGGCTTGAGGAGCGTTTAGCGGCAACTGATTGCTTTTTGATTCGAGAGCTTGAGCCGTGATGAAGGAAAGACTCTTTACTGAGAGGAACACTCTCCACATGGTGTGTATCCGAGTAGCACAAAAAAAACAAAAAACAAAAAGTTGAAGGCTCTCATATTTATGCTCTTGGTTCTGAGAATATCAGGCAGTGGTTCAGCTTTCTGAGCTTTAGAATACAGATCTTTACACAAACATTTAAATGTTTTGTGTGTCTTATATTTGGATTATGTCCAGTTATAAAATCCTATATGTTAACATGCTAATGAACTCCTAAAACCCAACAACCAACTACCCGTGTTGTTCCTACCTTTTGGTAGTTATATATCTACATACTTCCTGGATGGGAGATATACTGCAATCTGATGTATTACATGGATAATATCGGACAAGCAACAGTGCAGTTATACTGAATATCAGTGCAGCGATATTCAGTACAACCACGTGACTGAGAGTGCAATTTTGCTTTTATACAACAGCTCTATAAACAAGAAATTAACTCACATTTTGGACACAACATGCCCAAGTTTCTTTTATTAAATGGTTTATTTTTAGAGGCGGAAACATATGCCGAAGAAACCACACCCACTTTATAGCACATCGGCTAGCTAGCTCACATCGATTTGTACATTCATTTGTAAAGGTGCTTCTGGTGAAATTGGCGTCCCTCCTTCTTTTACATCTTCATCTGAAGAGCTTTCATATTTTCGGTCAAAAATTATACTCATGAAAAAAGTATCGTTTGCTGATGATCTCGCGAACACTACTGTACTAACCTTTTCGAACCCGGAAGTGGAATTTTACATGGAGTGATACACACAATAAAACGTCCCAGTGCAGTTATAGTAAATATCAGCACTCTTGGAACGCTGCTCGACCAATCAAATTAGAGGACTGGAAGGACCTGTTGTATAAATCAAATGATTATACATACAGGACACTTTTTCCACGGAATAAAAACATGTGTTCTATTCCCTTCTAGCGGGTTCCGATAGCATGCAATATTGTTAGCATATCGCTTATCCTACGTGTATTACGTCACTCTACCCAATGGAGAATGAGCGTTGAATATGGTTTACGATATCGCATGGTTGTCAAGACAACATGGCTTCACGCGTAAGAGACGTAAAACTTCCGCGCTAGCAAGCAACTGTGACAATTTGTAAACAAACATGGCCGCCAGGTTTGCTTCGTTAAATACAGAAGATTTTGGGAGAATTTTGAACGAGAAAGACGTGTTGAACACCCGAAAGGAATGTGTATGTATAATAATAATAATAATATTGGGTGGCTTTTTTTCGTGGTCTATCAGATATATTCCATTCAGCTAGCCATCTTCGACTCGTTCAATATCATGCTAGCTGAATGGAATATATCTGATATACCACGAAAAAACGCCACCCAATATTATTTAATTATGTTATGATATATCGCATTCGAGATACAGCACACTTTACACTCAACCTAAACAGACTCAACTGTGGCTTAGCAAACGGACTAAATAAGAGGTTTATAGAGTTTGTTCTCAGTTGTTTAGGATTTCTCACTGCCAATTTGCCCGTAGCAAATTTGTCATGTTCGGTATCCTCGAGTATAGACTTCCAGCCACTGCGCCTCAGCCTGGTCTAGGCAGCGAGTCCTTTATTACCAATACAGAGCAGTTTTTATCTCTTCCCCTTTTCAGTGAGAGGATTAGACTAACCGCAGGAGAAAACTGGATCGAGAAACAAGTGTTTTTGGACAGGTTTCTCTCACACAAACTAATGTGCTTTGATATGTCCAAATATAAACTCCAACTGCCATTTAAAGGAAGGAGAATAACATGGAGAAAAGTTGCACAAATGGCCCTTGTTTACTGCTAACTTGCTGCATTTGTAGAGCGATTTCTCCTGCTCAGTTTGTTAACGGGGCAGGACAAATGCATTCTACAGAACATTATCAAATTTATAAAATTATTTGTGTCTACATTGCTAAAGGACTCATACAAAAATCTCTAACTGATCAATTTTGATCAATTTCAAATGGATCCTAGGACGTTTGGTCTATTTTCACAAAGATGGTGGTAAAATATACAGTTTATTTAAAAATAATTAATTTTTCTACACATTAACTTCAATTAGTACAAACTTCTGGATATTTTTTATTTTTACCTTAGATTCAGCAAATTCCTCAGGAACTGGAACGCCAAATGATCATCCTAGAGGCACAAAAACACAAAACGTTCAATCACATACTGTACACAATATTAATAATAGGAATGTAACCATTCACCCAATTCATGAGTTTTGAAAGGCGTTAAATGAAGAAAATGTTATTACCAAAAAAAGCAACATTTATTTTCCTATTTTTTATTAACTTAAATATTCCTTTTGTTAAATGAAAAAAAATTGGAGTAAAATGTAATGGCCTATTGATTAAAATATTCCTTTTATTAAAACTGAAAAAAGTTAATAACAAATAAGCCTTTTCTTAATAAACTTTTATGAACATTTGTTCTCCCTCCATTTGCTTCTCTTTTCTTTATCTTTCAGCAGTCTGTAAAAAGAGAGCTCTGATTTCTTGTTAAATCTATTTGTAGTCACAACACCTCTTTCCCATTTTACATCTGCTTTTTGTGTGTTTTTGCAACATCAGAGCTGTGTTACTTCCGCCTAGGGTGAAGTCACGTGCATTCCTGCTAATGCACTTTACTGTACTGTCTGCTGTTTAAACAATGCAATTACAGCTAGGACAAACTCAGATTATGCAGCCTGATGATAATCACGGTTCATTTAAAAAAAAAATTCATTGACAAAGATTTATATCGCAATTTATATTGCACAATTTCCAGTTACATGCCAAATAACAATACCCCAAAGTATTTTATTCTGCTTATACCACAGCCAATTATTACAAATGTTATTGATTTTTAATTGTACTCTTATTTTGTTTATAGTTACATTCCATGTTGCGGAATGTCTGTGAAAAAGTTATGTTCTGTTATTAATAATCAAGGTAAGTGATAATAGGAAACAACCTCCAAAAGTGATAACAGGACCTAATTAGTTTATTTATCAATGACTTCCTGACCCAAGACGCCGTGCTCAGGACATGCTACGCATGACAATACCTGAATTAGTCAAAAGGCATCAAGTCAATACATACAATACAAGCCTCATGATAGATCAAAAGTTTCAGAAAACTATAAAGTATCTGAAAAGGTCTGAAATTTCGGACCTTCCCACGGCAACTGAATTAGGAAAGAATTACAAAAAAAAACCCCCACTGGAGTCTGAAGAGAGATTTTTTGCCAAAGGGTTTGTGATATTTCCATCATCAGACACACTGCAGGTTCATATTATATCAAGCATATGGTCACTTGGATTTAGTAGTCACCCATAATTAAGTCTTGGGTGGCTGTTTTGTCTTTGCAGGTCACCCAGACTCAATCACAGAAACCTCCAGAAAGAGACCACAGAGACCAAGATCTTTACTATGTGATCTGACGCAATGGCAGAACGTCTCAGTGTGACATAATGGAGTTTGGCAGCAGGTGGGTCGTGGAATTGCTGCAGGGGGTGTTGTAGTATGTGTGTTGGAGAAAAGACAACGGTGTGAGGTCTTCTTTTGCATCAGGCGATGCTGTGAATCAGTGTTCACTCATGTCCACACTTGCAAGAAGCAGTGTACCAGCTGAGACGCAGCTGTGTTTGCAGTCTGTCCCGTAACTCTGAAGTGCACATGGATGAAAGCCTCCGAATCCCACAACGATGCATTACAGATTAGCCACAGGCTGATTTGATCACACTAGACAGGGATGTGAGGTCCCAGCCTTGGACAAATAGTTCGGTTTTTATAACATAATTACCTAAAAAAAGAAAAAAAAAAAAAGTTGATTGTAGTACTGCATGTGAAAATTCTCACAAACTGTGGGGTCTGAAGTTGTTAACCTCACTGACCTCAATCTAAACCTCAGTCGCACCTCAATGTAGGACAAACATGCAGAGCTATCAGCTGACTAGGTGTCCTGGCATGTTTGCTTTGAGCCATGCCTTTTACTTTTACAAATACTGTACAGTGTGCTGCCACTTGGCATTCGTTTCCTGTTATTCAAAAATACTACTGCACTCTTCTCCCATTTCTGGTACTGAAGACTAAAAAACATCATGAAAAAAAAATTCTGATTGGTCAGAAGATTTCGTGTTTTTTTTTTTTCCCCCTATAAAAAGCAGCATGGCTGTAATTCACATCACAGGTTTACATTAATGCAGTCATTTAATAGGTTATTGTTACTATAGTAACACCTCGTTCACAGGGACTTATATGTTGGAAGCTGTACATCATCTAAGACTAATTTAAAAAAAAACCTGATTTTAAAAGCATGTTTTTATTTAACAAAGAACACCACATGACGGTTGATATGGTGGACTTTGCATTTGTTGAACACTATGGAAGGAGCCTCCAGTGTCAGGACTTGGGTTTAAGAGAGACCAAATGACTAATCGCTGTACAACGTGAGCGATAACACAAACCTGCTTGGTTTTCAGATGCAATAAATGGATAAAAAGTATGACATGGTGTTTTTACTGAAAAAAATATAGAAGTCACACCTTGCTGTGGCATAAGAGGAATAAAAACACTTTAGGATGCGCATCTCAAGCACAAGTAGCAGCACAAAGATTTGAACCAGGATTTAAAATACATCTACAGTATTTTACTCACAGATGACTCACTTGGAACAATGGAGGAGCTTCAAGGCAGAAATTTGATCACTCAATTGTCTACGGAGTGCCAACAAAAATGTCTGGAAAGAACTCACTCTAATCAACGATGACGAACAACTTTCCATAGCAGGGTCTGTCACTGTGTAACTCCTGTTTAGATTTATACACCATTACATTATGTGCAGTACTATGAAGTACATGGCTTTACATTACACTTGCATGGTATTGATGATTTACATAAATATTCAAGATTTAAGGATTTACAGCTACTTCGAAAAAGTGACTTAAAGCCGACAAATTGGGCCGAGTGTTAAGCGATTCAGTGATTTACATAGAAATGAATGGGATGTCGAGGGTATCAATTCTAAATCAAGTCCGTTTTGAACAAATGTTTGGGGTTTTTTTTGTTAGTTGTTCACATCACATGGAAATAGGCTGACATGCCTTAATTAATGACTAGGCGTGTAACAATATACCATGTGACGACAAATTGTAATACAAATTTACGACGATTTAAATCGATGAAATAAAAAATGAATCATGATTATGTAACCTCTTAAATTTTCCCTTTCTGTTATTGTGCTATTTAGAGATAAAATACTATAATAACGTAAAATAGTGGAAATGCATGTGACTTCACAGTAGGCAGAAGTAACACAGCTCTAATGTTGCAAAAACACATAAAACAGATCTAAAATGTGAAAGAGTTCTTGTGTAATTGACTGTGCAAATAGATTTAACAAGAAATCCGAGCTCTCTTTTTACAGACTACTGAAAGATAAAGAAAAGAGAAGCAAATGGAGGCAATACAAATGTTAATAAGTTTATTTAAGAAAAGGCCTGTGTTAACTTTTAAAATTTTTAATAAAAGGAATATTTTAGTTAATAGGCTATTATATTTTACTCCAATGTTTAAAATGTTGGCAAATAATTATTGTTGGTTATTAAGAAAATGAAAACTTTGTTAACTTAACAAAAGGAATATTTAAAGCGAGACGGCCTTTCGATTTCATAAAATCGGTGAAATTTAGTTCCCTCTAAAATTTGGTCATTGTGATATTAGAGAAATAAACATATATCTCAAACAAAACCAGGCCATTCTGTGGCTGCGAAGTTATTTAATTTGAGGGGATTCCCAAGCAAATAATGTGCATGAAATCGCTCGCTTCGCGCAGTCAAGGAGACAGAGGAAGTCCATGTGCGCATGCGCAGGTTTACCTTCTTCTTCTTTTCGGTTTTACGGCAGCTGGCATCCACAGTGCTGCACTACTGCCATCTACAGCTTTACCTTGACCGTGCACTGATAGTTGCATCATTCTGTCGCTAAACGAGCAGCTGATCACGAGGTGCTCGCTGACCGCCGATATTTATTAGTTTGGTCCTGCGTTTCCTTTCCTTTGCAACATAACGTCTTTTCTTCTCGCTTTCCGTTACTGTAGTCGGTCTTTCACGGTTCATTCGCACACTCACATCCTCCATTTTTCTCTCCTGTTTCAAATTTGTATCCCACAATACATTCCTTGCGTGAACAGGGAAAACCCACCACGTGATGCATGCCGTAGTATCTTGAGTTGGGTCATGGTGAAACAGGAAAAAATGGTGGCGAATTCAGGGTCATGTGGCCCTAAATTCATTAATTGTTCTATTTAAAAAAAAAAAAAAACTAATAAAATTGCAAGTCTGTGATTTTTAATTCAGTAGCTTTCAGTCCACTAAACAAAAAATAATTGGGTGTCAGGAAAAATTATTTTTATGACCTACACTTGAAAAATCTGAAAGGCAGTCTACCTTTAAGCCTTTGATTCACGCTGAATTTGGATAACACGTATTAAAACTGGACTTTCGTGTCCTTTTCCTTAACTTGCATAGTGAATGTTACTACCTCTCACAAATATCTTTCATGGTCACTGAGTTCACGGGTTCTTCAAACTACTTTTTACAGCTCTCGAAATAGCAGTCATATACACAGGGTATGGGCATGACTGATTTTGCAACATGTTTATAAGACCAGTGACCATCTGTACATGGTGTAATTCGGGTGTCAAACTGCTGACATGCAGGCGCATCTGACCTTTTGAAATACGATCCTTCCGACTCTTTCCATGCAGCTTGATTCAGCTTCACTGCTGTAGCATCATATAATCCCATCACTTTAAAATGAACTGGTGTTTGCTCTGGTCTCTTGGTGTTTAATATGTTTTCTTTCCTTGTAATACCTTTGCAGAATACAGAAAAAATGCAGCTCTGTTCATTTTTTACTTTATTGTAGGTGTGTTCCTACGCTGGAATCGCTCAACCAAGTGTCTGGATGAGGCGTACGAAGAGATGGTCCATATTATAGAATACAATAAGGAGCTCCAGATTAAAGTGAACAGCCTGAGGAGACAGCTAGCTCAACTAGAGACGGAGGACGGCCCTCTTCAGAGTCCATAGACATGCATCTTGACCTTACTGAGAAAGCTGAACAGAGCCTTTGAGTCTTGGAGTTCCTATTCAGCACTACTGAAATTTTATTCTGACCCATGTATGTATACATACACATGCGCACACATGCGCACACATTCACACACATCACGTCTGCTCAGTTAGAGTCAAACTGTCTAAACTCACTCAAACAAAGGCTATGAGAGCAATTGTGGCTGTTGTAGCAATTTTCATACACTAAGTGAAGCTTATCGAGACAAGCGGCCAGTTACTTGACACGTAGGTGGTTGGATGTGAGCGGTTGTACCAAATTGTGCAATTATTTTTACTTTTTTCACAGTAAGGAAGACCTGTGATGGTCAGTATTTGCCCAAAAGTAGTTTACTCTGAAATTTTTTTTTGTTGTAGAACAGTAGTGAGAATAATTTCAGTGTAAAGAAAATTATTTTATAAGGGAAACAATATTTGCGTTAGTTTGGGAAGCAGGAACTGTACAGTAAAAAGTGCTGTGGTGTCCTAAAGCATATACGTACATGGTGTATCGGTAATCAGGATTAAAAGGAAACTGGTGGGTTTTTTTTTTATCCTGGGCTCTATTTTCTTATCTGTTTGGGTCCAGATTTTCACTAGGGACAAAAGCGAGCTAAATCGGTCGAGTGTTGAGTTACAACCACCTGTAGTCGATTATCACACGGGGGCTGGAAACTCTGGCTCAGTAAATAGGGACGGCCGTTAAATTCAAATGCCTCATCCGTATTGTCGTAATCAGCTCAATATTCGGGCATTATTTTGGAACTGGACTTCTTTATGAATTCTGTGCGACTTGTCCTTTTGTAAATCAGAAAACAGCCCCCGTGTGATAGTCGACTGAATGGGTGAATAGGGTGCTGCGTCAGGAACCGGAAAAGTGAAACAATGACTGTAGAAAAAGATATTGAGGTAAACAGAGACATGTTTATCCCCGTAGGGGTTCTTTCCATGTTGTCTATATATCTAGTACATGATATAGTCTAGTACATGCTGTCCATGTACTAATAATAACATTATGCAGAGTTCACTAGTTCGAATCCCAATGATGCCACAGCCGTCTGTGGCAGGAGCCCAAGAGAGCAGAATTGGCTTGTGCTCTCAGGGAGGGAGGGGTAGCAGCATACTCTCTCTTTCCTGGCAAATACAGCGACGCTCGCCAATCATGGGCATCTCTGAACTCATGCATATGGAAGTCGGCGGATAGCACTGTCCTCAGTGTGTGTTATGCCGCCCTTTAATGTTGCATAAGCAGCAGTTCCTCAGAGGAAGCACGTGACGACCATCACCCTTCCTGGTTTGTAGCTGTCATGTGATCTGGGAAACCTGTCTGGTGGGTGGGAATTGGCTATATCTAAATGAGGGGGGAAAAAACATTGAGGGGTTTATTTGGACGTAGATGTTTTCCCCATAGGATTACATTGTAGATCCATTTTGCGGTTGCCAGTTATAGCGTTCTATCTCTATCCTGGACAGATTTTGATTGTTTTTGTTCCTAGTAAAAATTTGGACCCAGAAAGATGGCAAAATAAGGCCCAGGTTAAAAAAAAAAAAAAAAAGTTTCCCTTTAAGCAAAGCACCTATGAAAAGAAAATGTGTTGTATAGAGTATGAATACATTCCTGTGTGTTGGTTGCAGTTCATGTTCCATGCTTTATTATTGTTGTTCACTTTGTTGCAGTGTAACTCTTAAGACATGGCCAAACATTCGGACAGCACCTAGCAAGCAATCATTTTTCGTTCGTCGTCTTCTTAGAAAGCCTCCTGAAAATAAACAAATAAACATCGTCATTCCTTGCTGTTGCAGTGTTTCACACTAAAAATCTAAAAGCCGTACTTAAGTGCAAGTCCATTGTGTCTGTGCTGTAGATGCTGCACATTAAACACCTCGTTCATGTGGTGGTGAATAATCCTGCTCTTGCATTATATTACAGATAATGGTTTAAAACCAGGCGCTTAAAATACTAAGCTGTTTTAGACATTTCTGTCGTCACAACCTGTATGTAGGACACGTCGTTTTTACAGCTAGGCCGTTTTGCTTAGCACTTTGTGAGTGTTTGCATTGCTGATATTACCCACACCCACATGGGTTGTTCACAGAATTCTCTCCCGATCTCGTCTGGCTTCAAGCGCAGAATTCGAAATGTAGTGTTGTCGATGGCAACAGCTTGAAGACAGGTTTTTGGACTTGCATGTCAACCAAATAATTTGTGTTGTACTGTACATTTTCACTGTTTACCCAAAACATGCTTTTTCCTTCAGATGTAATGTTTGTCTTTTTTTTTTTTTTAATGTCTCTTCAGTGCAATGCTTTTTTCTGAGAATGAACATGGTCTTTGTACCTAATTTCACTGGTTGTATGTCTGCTATTAATGCATATCACATGATGTACATTAACTATAGTTTTATTTTATATTCTTTGGGCATTAAATGTTCTGTAGGTGGTTTCATATAAAACATGATTAAATAAACCCTTAATAAAGTTATAACATGATGTTAGATGTGCAGTGTCTTCAATGTAAAAATGCTGCAAGCATTCACAGAGTTTCCATGGACATTTCTATAACATGGGGAAGCAATGTAATTAATAACCAGCATGTTGTAAGATCTACTGAATATGTACAGACAGAAGGCAAAGAAACAAATCATGGTTCTGGTTCTCTTGTGCCTTTAGAGCAAAGACTCAACTGCGAAATTAATCCAAACTTATTCTGACTGATCACCTTTACCCTATGATGAAACATTTCTATGCTGATGGGGGAATGGTCTCTTCTAGGATGACCATGCTCCCATATACAGAGCACAAGGACTCACTGAATGGTTTGATGAATATAAAAATAATGTAAGTCATGTGCTATAACCTTCATAATCACCAGACATTAACGTAACTGTACACCTATGGGAGATTTTAGATTGTATTAGACATTGCGTTCTATCACCATCATCAAAATGCTGGTGGGGCACGGTGTCGAACGGAGAGGTCAAAAACTCTGTGGTATGCTCACTTCATTTCCAAAAAATATATACAGTGCATCCGGAAAGTATTCACAGCGCTTCACTTTTTCCACATTTTATGTTACAGCCTTATTCCAAAAT
>JAODTV010000022.1:49670315-49684833 GCA_025399955.1 Galeichthys feliceps
GAAAGATTGTGCAAAGAGGAATGGTCAAAGATCCCTCTCTCTGTATTCTCCAACCTTGTAAAATGTTACAGGAGAAGATTAAGTGCTGTCATGTTGGCAAAAGGGGGTTGTACAAAGTATTAACTGCAGGGGTGCCAATAATTGTGGCACACATGATTTCATATAAAAAATGTATTTCTTAATGTGGGATTTTTTCCCCAATGAATAAATGGGCTTAAATTAAAGGTTGGATTTTTCTTTTTTTTTTTCATTGTGATCCTATATTGTTTGGGAAAAAAAGAATTTATTAGAAGCCTAAATACACATCTTAATCAGGGGTGCCAATAATTGTGGAGGGCGCTGTATATGTCATTCTAATACAATATGCATTTACTATCCTATCAGTGAAGGGGAATGCTTGAAACAAGAAACAAAACCTTTTGTAAAATTATATTTATTTGTATGGTGCTATTATTGCAATCAATAAGTACTCCAAATTCCAAACTCCAAATATTTTTATATTTACAAAGGAAATGTTACAATCAGCTCTGAAATTATTGGTGCCGTTCAAGAGAATAGGGGAAAAAGTTTGTATAATATATAATGCCGTGCAAAAGTCAGACTCCGTCCACTTGCTTTAAATCAAATGGCCATTCGCAGCGAACAATAATGATGGGAAAGTATAAAGTACATTAATTCCATTTTCAGTCAAAAAGCCATGCAGTACTTATTTAACAAGGTCAATTTTCAAGTTTAGTATTACAAATTAAATAGGTACTAATTTTATGCTGTTTGTAAACAGCACTGTAAATATTACATACATTGTGTCAAATATATGGAGAAACTACTTAGCTTTCTTTTAACAAAAATTATATTCTTATATAACTCATTTGTTGAAAAGTGTCATCCCTGTTGTTGTTTTTTTTTTTTTTAATTGCCCTTATTCCCCAGAATGTTTGCCTTTGTGATTCATAGCTATAGGGGAACAGCAGCTTTAAACATAAAATAGACAGATGATAGTTGACCTTCACTAATCAGGTAATTGATATGAAATTTAGTCAACAGTTAAGGACAATCAGGGCCATAATTTAAAATCACGTCTGGAATAGTTGAAAATTTGTCAGCAAGAAATGCATAAACACCTATTACCTACGGGCTCTTCTGAAGACTGAAGGCATCATAAATTATCACTAACTAGGAAAAAAAAACCTGGTTGACTCTGCCAGGAGGTTAAGATTTGACTATAGACAGAGCTTTCAACAAGATGATGACATCTAAATGAACGTAGAAATGGTTGTCGGGAAACAAAATTAATATTTTGCAATGACGAGCTCACTGAAAAGCTGTGGTCTCAATTGAGGATGTAACATACACAAACATAAGAATACAAACAATCTTGAAATAGATGATTATATGATGCATTGTGTTCGACATTACAGAAAAAAAAATCAAAACATTGTTCTATTCTCAAGGGGATGCTTTAATAAATATTAATATTAAGACTAGAGAAAACGGTATTACCTTTTCCAAAAAAAGTGTTCAAATTAAACCATCTAATGTCCCTGTGAGAGTAAATTCAAAATACCATCCACTGTATGTGTTATTCATTTTATATATTAATTGTTGGTGATAAATAATAAATGGATATAATTTAAAAAAGTATTTATATTCATTCATTTATTTTCAGTAACTGCTAATCCTGGTCAGGGTCACAGTGAATTCGGATCCTGTCCTGGGAACATTGGGCATGAGGTGGGAGAGTATTTACAGTACGTATATATTTCTTTGGTTTATTTTATTGATTTGAATAAAATAGATGATTCAATAGAGTGTGGATGTGATGTGATTTGATGTGATGAAGCTGTACGGTGAGAGTGTGTGTTGTTGACAGTACACAAGGCAAAGACACACCCTGCACTGAGGGGCCTGGGAATGGAAGGTTTGTTGGCACTACAAAACACAGCATTGTCATCAAACTAAAGGTGACCTACCAAGAGGGAGGGGTGGAGAATTAAGATGTTCTAGCTTGATTTTATCAGAACAATGATTTAGACACACTGTAGGCCTGAATTAATATGGACTACAATATGTGTATTTTATTAACTAATGGTGCAAATATGATAAATATCTACACCGTGATAAATCTAATTAGTTAATGATTTAGAATTACTGTATTGTTATATTTTGCATGTGTTGATAGGAAACTCTTGACACTAAATTACCAATTTATTGAAATACTATGGAAGTAGCTTTTAAAGCAGAAAAACTAATTATAAAAGGGGAGGTGTTGCTTGACAGATACTTCGGAGATCACAATGAGAGATAACGAGAGATAATGATTAGTCCAGAAGGCAAATCTTTCTGCAGGCAAAAAAACAAAATAAAAAGCTCTTTCTTCAAGTTAACACTCATGTACCATTGTCAATCACATATAAAAAAAAAAAAAGAGAGAGAGAATGAGAGAGAGATAAAGTTTGTCTTTCCCTCCAGCAGTAGGTGACGGCTAAATCTAAAGTCACATTAAGCTGATAGGAATTGAGGAGGTGGGCGGTCCTATTGCTAACATTGTCATAATTTGTGATTAAGCAAGTGGTATGGACAATATGTCAATAGTCAACAGAAGACACAACAACAATCCAATTCTTAACAGACTAGCCCTCATGACTATGACAACTAAACAAAACAGTAGGTTGAATGGAGAATGAGCCATCAGCCTTTCTTATTGTGTGCAGAATAGACAGTGAGTGCAGACAATTTATATTGACCGTTAATTTCTAAATAGAGTTATTGCAATGCTTAAATGCTTATATTCAGAGCCTGATGTATTTACTAAGTCAGAGACCCATTTTAAGATCCAAGTTCATAAATGCAATAAATCCATAAGTGTAACTGGAAGAATAGGGAAGTGATTATTCAAAAGACCTTACCTGAGATGTTTTGCTTACATTCCATCTGAAACTCAGCATCACATACGAATCAATGGCATTTTGCACCGTGATTGGATAAGATAACATTCTGACACTACATGAGAAACCGAGGAAGGAAAAAAAACCAGGTAAAGACTGGTCAAACCAGACACTGGAGAAACTGACAAGTACGCGCACATGCACACACACACACACACACACACACACGCGTGCGCGCAAACTGCTGAGCTATGGGTTTTTCAATGTGTTTACTAACAAACTTCATGCAAGTCGTTCCTGTTGCTTTTCTGCCTCATTCACAAGCCCACCAGTCATCATCCATGTTGGCTCATCTATGCTTTGTGAAGAAGGGTCTTTGTTGTGGGTGAACAGGGGCAGGTGTTTGGTGGTAGCCCTCAGGCCCAGGTTCAGATGGATGGGGAACATATGGAGAAAAGGGTGAAGGTTGCACTGGGGTTGGGGATGGTCATGGCTCTGTGCTGGCTGGACCACAATGAGCCCATTCATGGCTGTAGTGTTGGGCATGTGGATATGCCAATAGCAATAAAACAGACACGTTGGAGAAGAAGAGAAAAAAAAATCACTGTCCAGCATGAACGTACATGTGAATGATTTGACAACAGCTGTGAAGACCACATGCAGGCATATACAAAAAAAAAAGAAAGAAAGAAAAAAAACGTGTACAAAACCCAAAAACTGCAAGCAATAACAGTGGAGGACTATCTCCATATATATACATATATATATATATATCGCTAAGATTCATTATCAGTTATGTTGAAAATCTGTCTGGATAGTCTACATTTCTTACTCTGCTTAAAAGCAGGTCTGTCTGACTCTCTCTCTCTCTCTCTCTCTCTCTCTCTCCATCAGCTCATTTTGACAAATTTATAACATGTGTTTTGGCTCATCTACTGATCCCCAGGACAGCACTGGGCACAGAGAGGAGCTGAATTGGCAAGCGCTCTCAATGCCTATAGCATAACACAACTCAAATCACCAGCCCTTATTTCATACGCACACTTCCAAAACCTGATCAAGAATCTTAAATCTCACAAACGTCAACAGCTATAGGCTATACTTACCTCAAAACATTACTCATCACAGAGAGATTATTCTCCACTTTCTGAAACACTTTACATATTGTGTACAACACTGAATAGTTGAAATGGTCAATGCTTGCTCCACGGAGTGATTGATTACATAACGATGTTATGCCTGTACGTGTCTTGAGTTTACTCTTATGACAATGACGAATTGTTTCGAAATACTTGGATTAGTTGTTTCACCCCCTAAGTAGAGACACCTTAGGCCAGATACACTGATGTCCACCACTATCCCCACCCCCATATCAAAAAAGCATGTGAATGGCTATCAGTGCACAAAGCTGATGCCAGGTATTTGTAGCAGTGCTGGGTTTAATTTTAGGAGGCACTCGTGTCCGAGTGTCCTCCACTTTTTTTTTTTGCTGGAGGCTTCTAGGGGCCCTGTCAGCTGTTGCGGTTGCTGGCGCCTACACAAGCCTTGAGTTTCCAGTAAACAGCAGGGCAGAACAGAATCAAACCAAAAAGACTCAGGAGGAATAAGAGCAATATATATATGTTTTTTTAATAAGCTAGGCATATTGTAGCCTATGTAAGTAAATGTCAGGTGAAAATAATGAATGGATATTTCAATTAAGCTGTTTGAGTGGCAGTAGGCTGTGTATACATTCCTGGGTGACTTGAATGAACAAGTTTGTGGATGTCGGCTCGAAGCGTGCCGCCTTGGTGATCACCTTAGCGCAGGTAGTCTGAGTGGATACAGCACGCTTTGCTTCTGCGAGCGCAAACATTTGAGTCTCGATCTCACACGCTCCTCCCCCGCGGAGCTCGAAGCGGCCAATCGGCGGCCGTGCGACTGCTCGGACTGCGGAGTTAAACTCGTGCTGGAGCTCTGAAACTAAGATCTTTATTCTCTCTGCGCGGCGACCGGACACCTGATCGCGCTCGGATGGAGGGGTGAAACCCGATCTTCCGAATGTACTGCTGCCCACGAAACCTGGAGGAGTGACTCACTACCAAGGACACGTAAAAAAAAAAAAAAAGCATGTCTTCTTCCTCGAGTGAGGTGATTGGCGCCGATGAGATCAAGAGGGAGAGCTCGAGGGTACTGGACACTCGTGGGAGTGTCAAGCTGGCCGCGCTCGATCCGGCCGGATTGCCCATGGAGAACTCTGGCACGGCGGCGGTGGCAGTTGAATGCGCACCGGCTTCTCTTGCGTTCTCACCGGAACAAGTGGCATGTGTGTGCGAGGCACTGCTGCAGGGCGGCAATGTGGAGCGCCTTGCCCGCTTCTTATGGTCGCTCCCGCAGAGTGAGCTGCTGCGCGGCAACGAGAGCATCCTTAAGGCGCAGGCCATCGTCGCGTTCCATCAGGCGCGCTACCAGGAGCTCTACTGCATCTTAGAGAACCACAACTTCAGCCCGTGCAACCACCCGTCTCTGCAGGACATGTGGTACAAAGCGCGATACACCGAGGCGGAGAAGGCACGCGGCAGGCCACTGGGCGCCGTGGACAAATACCGGCTGCGCAGGAAGTATCCGCTGCCCCGCACCATCTGGGACGGAGAAGAGACCGTGTACTGCTTCAAGGAGAGGTCGAGGAACGCGCTCAAGGACATGTACAAGCGCAACCGCTACCCGTCGCCGGCAGAGAAGCGCAACCTCGCCAAAATCACGGGACTTTCTTTGACGCAGGTTAGCAACTGGTTCAAAAACAGGAGACAGCGAGACCGCAACCCATCCGAAGCCCAGTCCAAAAGGTACGAAGCACTTCAGTGCATTAGGAAGAACGCTGAACTTTCTGATCAATGCCCAGCCACTCTAGATCACTCTAGAACAGATAGTGATTATTCAGGTTTTTACGTGTCTTGAAAGCATCTTATTTTCGTTTTAGTCTCATTCAATGGGATGCCGCTGACGCATCTTCCGTCGGCAGTGGTCCTGTTGAATGGACACACACTTTCACATTGTTTTGAAATACGAAGCTTTGGCAGTTCCAGTGAGGTGTAGTTTTTAAGAATGGCAGAGCGCACGTCCAGCAGGCTCAAGGGCAAAGAAACCTTCAGATATCGATGAGCTTCGATATAGGCTCCTATCCTATATAGATATGTATAGCGCCTATAAATCAGGATGAGATCATTGACGTTAGATCAGCCAGAGCAGCATTATTTTTCCAAGAATATATGAATGGCCTGCCTGCCATGAAAAAGTAGCACTTTGGAAATGAGTCAGTCATTGTGTATGTTTTTTTTTTTTATTTCCTCGAGATGAGACATTAGTCATTGTGTATGTTTGTTTGTGGATTTTAAACCCATTGTCTTCTCCTCCATGGTAATCAATTGAAGAAATCTATCCATTAGGCCTTTATCTCCTGCTGTGGATACTGTGTGTGTGTGTGTGTGTGTGTGCGTGTAAACTAAATACACATGCAACTCCCTGAGTGCATAGTCCCTGTGACATACTGACACTCAGACTCACAACAAAAATAACTAATTTCATACACCACCCATGCCCATGTCTTAGGTTGCTTTTATCATTAATAGTATATAGTATAGGGCCTGGTCTCGTAAATAAGGGAGGTCAGACTTTTTCCATGCGCGTCAGCAATGAGAAGACACGAAGCTGTTCTGCACTGAATAAACCATGCACACAGCAAAATGTGTGGGTATAACTGGGGTTAAATTCTCTAAGAGTCCATTTGTGTCTAGACAAACTCTGTAAATCATCCTACATCCATGTACTGTGAATTTTGCTGTACCTATATACAAGCATATCTTTTACATGGAAGAAAAAAAACCTTATCCTAGTCTGCCATGTAGCCCAAGTTGAAGATAATTGGATAGTTTGTTGGTTAGTGTGTCCACAGCTGTCAGAGTCAGTAAGGAGACCCAAAGGCTGCCAAATGCTCACAGCTTTTTTATTTGTTTGCTGTCCCAAGGACAAAAAGTCACGCTTGGTTGTTCCATATGTTCCAAATTTACATTCCACATTTTTCTTGGTAGAACAGTGTTGTTCCTGACATAAAGATAAACAATGAGCATCAATTTAAATAGACAAGAACAAACTAATTTTCAAGACTATTCATTGCTGTATTCTTGAATCTCTCTCAGGTTTACCGTGCACCAGTGTTACAAAAGATGCATAGTATTTTAGACAGAGATGATTAGGACGGATGGATGCACATCAATTATTAAGGGAATATAAGCATCTATCACAAGAGAATAGGCCTGTTAGATGTAAAGGCACCCCAAAAATGCTGTTCAGCTCTGTAGGTCTTCAGCCTGCTTATGTTTCGCATTTAACTTTTAATTGTGTACATACAAATTATGCTCAAAATATTACAATGGGATGGCTCGTTTATGAGCATTTTAGATTGACCTTGTGATGGACATGAATGAATGTTAAAGGAAGTACAAAGCTGTAACTGAAACAGAATAAATATGAATTTGTGCAAAATTTGCATATCCCCTGGTGAATAAAAATCCACGGCAACAGCATGTACCACAGCAACTCTTTTGAATGCACTGGATCTATTTAATGTGAATGTTTTATGCATGCATCTGTATTGCACTGTAACTGGACATTTCTCAGGACAAAGCAAACAGTTTAGCCTCTCAGCCTTGCTTAGTAGATAGCCACTGAGCTTACTCTGTGTAAAAAAGTGCATGTTTAAAGAAGGGTGCATTTTTTAAAAAAACCACCTCTCCTGTGTCTTGCAGTGAATCAGATGGCAATCATAGCACAGAGGATGAGTCAAGTAAGGGACAGGAAGAGCTTTCTCCTCGTCCTCTCTCTAGTGGCTCTGCTGGTTCAGTTGCCCTTGGCACTAGCCCTGCTGTAGCATACTCCGATGGTGCCACCACTGTCATCCAGCAGATCGGGGATGCCAAAATGTCTCCACTTGCCGCAGGAATGGGTTTCAATGGAGACCTGACAAACACCAACTCTCACTATCTTAATGGTGGAGCATATGTTCAATCACATGGCAGCAACAGTCTTCTGAATGGACTTGGAACCACAAGTGCTCACTTCTTGACCTTCGATCCCCAGAGGGTCTCCCATGCCCAAGAGAGGCTAATGGGTGGCTCCTCGGTGTCTTATGCCTCTTATTCAATGGGGGCTCCAGAACCCACAGTTGGAAAACTAGAGGGTATGCAGCCTCTGGTTTCACATTCAGAACATGGAGCAGTGCCTTCAGTCGTCACCTTTGCCTCTACCACGTCCTCTTCCTCCTCTCCCTCTGGAGCTCCTCATCTCAACAGCTACAGCATGGTCAACCTTTCTGGGGTTGAGAACAACCTGAGTCTTCCTCCTTTATTGCTACCACCATCTTCTACAGCACCCTCTCACGGTAGGAGAAAAGTATTTTAGAACTTTAACCCCCTGCAAAGATATGTGGACAGTTTTTAGTGACTTTTAAAAATACCTGACTCTGTATATAATATAATATAATATAATATAATATAATATAATATAATATAATATAATATAATATAATATAATATAATACACGGTGGCCTGAAGTTTATCTTCTCGTGTCGAAAAATATTTCGCTCATGAAATATGTTCACCACTCAAAGATAAACTTCATATCTTCATGCTACTGTGTAATATTCTTTTTATTATATAAACACATCCACGCAAAAAAACAAAAAATGCAAGTTAATCAAAAGAATTTTCATTTTGAACCAGTTCACCATTTTGACAATGTGCGTCAAGTCAGTGGGATAACACTGGGAGTGACGTCATCGGAGTGAAACATCGGGAAATATGTCACTCAGATCCAGGATGTATTTCGTATGAAAAATACGAGTTTTTCAACACGAGAAGATAAACTTCATATCTTCAAGCCAACGTGGTGTGATTTTCTTTTTATGAAAAAGACACATTCACAAACAAAACTATGCAAGTTAATCATAACAATTCATCGATATCCTCACTAGTGAGAATATTGAACAATATGTTACTCAATGTCCCGGATGTAGTTTGTATGAAAAATACGAGTGGTGTATTTCCCAGTAAAACACTCGTGTCAATACAATACAATACAATACAATACATAAATATGCTTTCCTTGTAGGGTTTATTTAGAATTTTTGTCGAACTCACTTGATAAATGTTAGAAACTGGTGTGTAGGACTGGAACTTCAGGAGTAGGGCTGGGCACTGCGATATACCACATCTATTCAATAGTGGAAGCGTATGTATAAAAGATCAATTCAGGCATTAAGCTTCTTTGTTTCTTCTCTCCCCTGTGTCTGCACAACAACTGGCACAGACTTCACATCAGACCTAAGCTAATTACATCACTACTTTGGAGTATATCACAACAGAATATTATCTGGTCTACATTGTTCTAACATCAGACACAGTGCTTTGTTCTATACAGAGAACAGTGGTTCAGGGATTTGTAAAAGAGGATCGTGAATCAGGAATGGGAGCAGTGTATTGTGAATAAAATAAAGCGGGAATGGGGTGGGGGTCAGGTCAAGTTTGCAATGACTTCAGGATTGCAACAAATAACAGGCCTCAATGACATTATCCCCACCTCCTCTCCATGGCTCTAACCACACACTAATGGTTCTTTCCATGAATATTTTATAGCCACATCAATAACAGCAAGGCTGACTGGGTGCTGCTGCCCTCTCCCTACAACCCTCATCTTTTTTATCCTTTAATATGCAGTTTACGAGCCACATAAAAACAAACCCACCCCTGGCTGAACTTTTGATTTAGGAGGAAAACGGTTGATCTTAAATGGTCCACTCAAAAAAAAAGGACAATATTAAAATTGTTTAGCCAAAACCCTCTTTTCTTCTGCCCATAATTTTAAGGCAATCCAATAAAATATGAATCAATAAAACACTGGTTTTGATGTCCAGTGCTACAAAACACACGAACCAGCTGTTTCAATTGCCTTTTCCATTTAAGTGTTTTAATGTGTCGCATAAAGACTTGTATATGAATGACAGAGCCTATTATAACAAAACGAACATATACTAATATAATCTATTGCATTGACATATGCATGCCTTAAAAACATTTATATAAGTATTGGTTTATGTTTTGATTCTTTCACATTTTGGCAACAAGAAACTTATTGAAAAAATGTGGTTCTTGATAAAAATGAATTTGAGATTATAAAAGGAGGGGGTTGGCGCTGTGTGATTATTTATCAGACAATTCAGCTAGCCTAATGGAAGAAAATGTACTGTCCAAATGCCAATATTCTGTCACTCTGGGAGTTATGTGCCAAGAGCTACATTCTAGAGTTACATGGAAATCACAGAGAATGTAACCACAAACAGAAAATGAAAAAGGTGTTTCATTTTATGTTCCATATAAAAAGTACTTGCAAAGTTAGTGGTGTGAGATAAAGACAGAAATGGGGAGAGAGAAAGAAAAAAAACCCCCAGACAGACAGACAGACAGAAACATGAATGATGCACCCAAGATATACAGAAACACACAATCATGCAACCTAGAGAAATGCTAAGATGACATTCCCCTATCATTTCACCTCTCTGCATTTTTTTTTTTTATTCAGAGGCCAATAGTTATTAGCTGTGAGAAAGGCTGGTTCAGCCATTTCCTAAAAGAGCACAGTAGAATTAACAGGAAAAAAAGACCCGGGTGGGCAGGTCAGGATTTAGGCCAGGGTGTGTATTAGGGGATTAACCTGTGGTCAGCCTGGTCAGACAGGGTGTGGAGGCTCACTTAACAACATCGTCTTATTCTTTGTCACCCCCAGCAGGCACAGCTCCACTGGACGGGGTGGTCAGCGACTCATCCCAGCACTCTGGCCAACCCCTGCTCTACACGCTCAATCAGGCCGTAAAGCAGGAGCCTTTGGACATTGGAGTGGCCTACACATACCCCTCCAGTGTGCCCCTAGACCAAAGTGGCAACTTGGGCTACACAGCATCCCTCTTTCTCTCCACCAACCTCAGCAACTCATCCAACAGCGGAGGCCCCCTGGGCCCTGCAGCCACAGCTGCTATCACCTCTGTGCTCTCCAGCACAGAGGGTCACTCTGGTCTGACTCACACCGCCCGCGGCCTCCAGGAAACTGGGGGAGCTCTGCCCTCAGACTACAGGGCACAGGAAGCACAGCTGCCCCTATCCGACAATCTCGAGACCCCTGCAGGTACTGGCGAGGGCCCTCCTGGAGTGTGTGGTGATCTGGACATGGAGGGAAAAGAGCTGGCCAAGCTGCAGACTGTTCAGATGGACGAGGACAGCAATGACCTCTGACCCTTGTAATCACAACATCTGAAAAGCTGTATTTCATTAGCAGTTGATTTTCTTGCACTGCAGTATAACTATTAAGGTCTCCTAAGCACACATCAATCTTTTTATACTTTGTCGCTTTTACGGTAATGTATGCAAGATGTGTGCAAATAGGTGGAACACATGAACAGTGCCTTTGTATCCCTAAATAAACGTAGCTTCACATGTCCTGACTTGCACTCGGATGGCTGCAGAATGTACTTGTAGATGCACTGACCCTGAACAAGATGTCTCAGCACTGTCTTTTCTCTCCTATTTGCAGTAATGGAGATTTTAATTCAGAGAGAGTTGGGCAGTGACAGAGCATGGTGGACTGAGAGAGAGAGAGCGAGAGAGAGAGAGAGAGAGAGAGAGAGAGAGAGAGAGAGCGAGAGAGAGAGAACAATATAAAATATCAGATGTGTTTGGTGAATCTTGCAAATGTTTCTGCACTATCACTGCAGCTTCATACTGATTCTTTATTTTACTCTCCAAAATTTGATCAAAGCACAGATGTTGAATTTTTTTGTTGACGTTTGATTTTTGTATTTAATTTTTTTGAAGCTTGAAATGGCAATGTGAACAACATTTTGTTATGTTTTGCTTTTTAAGCTATTTAAGTTCCACAGGACTTAACCACAGGTCAGAAATCTTTGTCCGTGATATGAGAATACTGTATTATTGGGCATTCAGCAACTGGTCTCATGTACCTTCCTTAAAGAAATGAAATCCTTACAGTAGTAAATGATTTCAGTTGTAAGAAAAACAGGTTTTAGGCCTTTTTTTTTTTTTTTTTTACATTTTTGTTTTACTGTATAACCCCTGCCCCCACAACCTCTACAGTTCATTAAATGATTCTGCAGACTATAACCCTTAATGTATGAATTACAGACACAGATTCTGAGACTTACTAGTTCAGCCCTTCACTCAGAAATGGAACCAACTTATTTTTATAAACCATTCACCTCTATTAAATCTTTATATTTATACATGCATAATGAATGGTGAATGGATTTTATGTGTCACTGACACCAGTATTTCACACTGGAGTCCTGGGTTGACATTTGGATAACTGAAGAAAATGACATCACCTGGAATGAATCATACATTATTGGAAGCAGTAGGTAAGTTGGCTCTGTGTTTTACCCAATAGTGTGACGTCAGCGGCAAAGAAATACAAGACTCTCCATTTAACAAGATTAGGCTATGACTTGGGCCTCTAGGACAGCTGGCTATGATGCTCAGACATTACTAATGCATGAATGTATGCATATGCAGCATAATGGAGATCATATTCTCATAAGCTCAAATTCTCACTACGGGTGTCCTCTGTGATCATTTGCCAATGCCTGGCAGCAGCATGTGCCAGGTCATTTTTAAAGTGCCATCCTAAAAGTCAGAGTGGATGTGGAAAAGCTGCATATGCTTGCTGGATTTTCTCAGAGGCTGCTGCACATGACCAAACAGGAACAGGCTTCTGTTGAGCTTGCGTTGTCATTTGTTAGCACGAGATAAAATCTTGTCTTGGAGAAACACTTTACCAACCGTTGCAAGATCACAGTTTGCTCTGCATGCATATCCACATGTAAGTGCATGCAATAGAACATTTTATCAGATGTTGATTTATGAGGATACATGATTTTTTTTTTTTAAATGTAGCATCAAATAAGAGGGGAATAAGGGCTTCATGAAGGAATCAGTCTTTGCCATATCGTGGGAACGTTTCCTTCTTGTGACACCAGGGCATGTGAGTCCAAGCTAATTGAATGGCACCGAGGTAGGACTGGTTCACACAAACAAAGAAGAAAAATGCCCAGGTAAAGAATCTATTGTTACCTGTGCAAAGGTGACCCTGTTGCCTAGGGCAGCAGATTAGCTGATTACCAGGTATCGAATGGCACCTCCTGGAATATTGAAGAGTAAGAAAGCACTTTTGTTTGGTTCTTTTGAGCTAAGAACCAATGGCCATGGCAAATGGACATGTGTGTTTCGTGTCCCCCATTTCCCTTGGGCTGCCTGCGTGTCAGCCAGTGTGTGTAAAGTGGGGTATCTTGTTGCCTTGCCGTATTGTTCAGATATGGACGTCACAGCGTCTCCATGGGCAGTGAATGGGAAGGCTTTTTGTGAAACCCTTTGTGAGCTTATCATCCCCTAGGACATAAGTACAGCAGAGAAAAACAGAGTGAACCTTCATGTCCATCCAATCTTCGATTTCACAATAAGTATGAGGTAAGGGAGAATTACTGGTAGATGGAAGTTTGATATCAAGATACTACCCATTATTTGAGTATTCAAACATATCTTTAGTGTTTAGACTGTTCAAGGGAACCAACCCCACCCATTCTGTTTGTCCTTGTGTACATTTTCAAACCTGGCACAGACACATAAATGCTGGCTGTACCAAAAAAAAGAAAGAAAGAAAAGAGGGAGCCGTGTAGAAGTGGGCTTATTAAAGAAGCTGACCCCTGACTTTTGCATGCAGTTTCAAAGCATGACATTTAGTGGCTGCCGTAGCCTGTGAGGCGCGGGTAACCTGAGCTGGAGCCCTGAGCGCCCCAACCCTACACACTGTGCTAATGTGAGGTCAGAGGCCAACTGGGTCTGTATGATTCACAGACCCACCACTTCACACACATACACAGATACGCAAACAAGCAAGCAAGCAGGAAAGCAGAGAAATGATGAGGCACATGTTCAGTGTAACTGTGCATGATAGAATGCTGTAAAAGGGTATAATCGTTATGAACAGAGCAATCCCATTCATCTGGAGAAGAGAGCTGCTTTTGGCTAATTTGAGTAAATAATTGCATGCCCCTAAAATTCCCTGTGAGCATATCAACAAAAAAATACTGCCATTAAGAGAGATGGATAGGTAATTGATAAGACGCAGACTCCCACACACACACACATTCTCTGTTACACTCAAAGATATATGCATCAACAGTACCATGACTATCTTCTCATGCATGATGAAAACTTCACCAGAAAAAGAATATTTGCCTGAAGGGAGAGTTGAACACCAGCCAAGAGTAAGACAAATTTTCTCCAGGGCAACAGAGGTCACTGTGGTTTATCTGTGTCCTATATAAATGATGTAGGGGAGATTCATAAACATGTCTGCAAGTATTGTGAATATATTTATTGCTGGCTATTTTCTAGACAGATGGCTCAGGCTGCATACAGGAAAACTAGATCCCATACATTTCCACAAAGTAATTAAGGAAGATATCGAAAATAAATACAAGTTAAAGAAACATTATTCTTAGATCACTCATTTGATTAGTATGAATTTATACCCC
>JAODTV010000022.1:61923094-61935247 GCA_025399955.1 Galeichthys feliceps
TATCAAAACGTAGCGATACGTGGCAGAAAAATACGTATCAACAAAGGTGACACCCCTTAAACGTAGTAGTACCTCGCCCAAACGGAGCCTTAGTGTGAGAGCAGCTTTAGCAATAATGTCTTATGACTGCTATGTTAGTGGTAAGGATCTAAATTAGGTTACTGCTTCTACTATTGCTACTACTACTACTGATAATAATAATAATGTTATTTGTGTTACAGCTTTCATTAATTTAAGATTCACCTCAAGAAAAAGAAAATAAAAGAAACTTTATTATTATTATTATTATTATTAATAATAATAATAGAAGTATAACAACAATAATAAAAAAAAATAATAATAATAATGTGATCTGTAAATGTACATCCTATATACTATGTGGGTATGTGTGCCATATGTGTGTGTAAATTGTCCAGCGTTACACTATATTTATAATGTTTTGCATAATTTCTATTCACATTACAACAGGAATATCACAGATTCTAAGACGGTGTCAGCATCAGATGGATATCGGATATTGTCTTGAAAATAAAAACTATTGATCAGTACGTTTCATATACTGTATATTTCACGTTTGCTTGGTGTTTGAACCTTTTTCAGCACTTGACCTTTACAATCCTTTAACTTTAAATTTGCACATTTTAAAGTATGATTTCCTTTCAATTTAGATCATTTTACAAAAACACAAATTTGGCTGATCAGCATTTAAGTGTGAAATTACGAAACCATTTGCACCGTAGTTATATGTGGCTGTATAGTATGTGGTCATGTTTGTGCTGTTGCCCTTTCTGGACCCCCCCCCCTTCACATCGCCTCATGCTCCGTCTCGGTGCTCATCTTTCAGCAACGTGTGAGCACATTCCTCTCCTATCCGCTCATCTCAGAAATGCATCACAGGTGATGTCATACGGACCCCACAGCACCTGTGATTGGTTAGCGGGGCGCTAAGCGGAAAGGCCCACCCTGAACAATAAAACTTATTGTGTAGGCAGTTCCAACAGGGAGTCCTGACTTACCACTGTCCCTCTGTATCATATTAATTTTCATTTTTTTTAAACATTATTTTTATCAAATGATTTCATATTTAAAGCAGACTGAGCTTTTCCTCCCTTTCCAAATAAAGGACCCTTCTAATATACTTCTAATGTTTCAAAAACACCCCCACCCCCCCTTTTTTTTTCTTTTTTTTAAATTACATAATCATTTCCTGATGGAAGTTAAGCCTAGAGCTGTGTTTAAAAGACGTTTCATTAATAAATTCCCATCAGGCTTATAATTTAGCCTGGTCGCATTCTTTCAGCTGATGTAATTGTTTATTTTTAGCTATAAATTGAAAGTGGAAGATTTCAGAATCTGTTATCTACTGGCAGGCATACTTACATCCTGACTGTTTTGAGGTTGTATTCAGAAGTGGTGTAAACTAATCAGAGCAGTTTGGTCATCTCGAGTCAGTTTCAGATTATGGAAAGGTCGGCCTGTACGCCTTCACCTAGGATTGGTGATTACATCATCGTTGTGGTATTTGCATGGTCTGAGCCTCTGGACCATAGTAGTCATAGCTTTTCAGACATTTTGCATATTTTGCATAAATATTTATACTAAACCAACGACTGCCGACTGCCTTTAGCTGCCTCTCGTACAAAAAAAAAGCACTACAAGGAGCATGCGACTTAAAACGTTTCCACCACTATTTTGATGCTGTACAGTTCTCATAATCTGGAGAAAGAAAAAATGAAAAAAATGATTTTTTTTACCAGTGGTATTTCTGGGTAACAGGGTCGAGCTAGACAGAGAACGAGTCTGGCATTGTTCCTTTAACAAAACAAAACTTTTCTTTTGCATTGTTGTCCTGTCTCCATGGAAACATTTGGTCAGAGAGAAGGGAAATATTTGGGTCATGCCAGACTCCTGGTTTGTGTGCTGTGTGAACTGTGAATCCTTGCCATCTTTAAGTACTTTGACCACTTGGCACTTTGACCAATTGTTGTCCTGTCCATTTCCTGAGACAACATCCTGACTTCGTTCGAAGCAAACAGTGAAAAGAGTGCGAGGACGGAGTTTGTGAGAAACGACACCCACCTAGTCAGTCCCCTCCTCCTCTGCCCAAACAAGGGTAGAACAATTCTGTGCCTTATATGGGAGGATGATATCACCAGTGAGTGCAGCAGTGCCTTTCCACACAGCGTTCACCTTTCATTTTGCACTGATGACATGTTTGGAATGTGATGGCTAATTCTGCAGGGAGCACGGGACCTTCGCTCGACCCTGCCGAAGTCTTAATGGGTTATAACGACAGACACAGCTGAACACTCATTAGACATGGACTCACGTGGAATACATCATAGTTAGTGGGTGAGTTTGAAATCTGTTTAGAATCTGACAGATGTTCAGGATATGAACACACCAGTGGATACAGTGTGGACTTGGATCTGTTTCAGAATATTGTGATCTCTGACACTAAGTTTGGTCAATAAGTTGGCTTCAATTTAGGCTTCTCTTTCATCGCTAATGGGGTCTGGAGCACTTGCAGTGGATTTATTGTGCTGACATAAAGGTCCCCTGCAGAGCCGAAGCAGTGTAAACATTTACCACCATCACGGTTGGTTAGTTTTTAGGTGCTCCTGACTGCAAGGCACGTATAAGAGTAACAGGGATTTAGTGGAAGTCTTTCATGCCGTATTACTTTGTACAGTCTTACAGTGCTGTGATCGTGCAAGCATGTGAAACACATTAATCTGTTGTCAGAGACAATCACATGAGGGCTCAGAATCAGCTCTAACCCCTTCTTTGTTCTCTGCTGTCATACTTTTTGCCTTTTCTTCGTCTGTGGTTTGCATCCCACGAGCATTTTGCCATGACGTTATTTAGGCATCTGATCGAGGTTTCACAGGACTGACATATGTGGGTTCCCCTTTTGTCAGGTAAACAACGGAGTTGTTGAGAAAAAAAAAAACAATGTTCTTGTGTACTTTACGCCAATTAATGAAAGAAATATGGATGATTTCATTTTCTCTTACAATTTTCCATCCGTTTGAAATAGATTTTCTAATTGCTTTGTGTTCCTCCCAGACTAAAGAAACTGTTGGAGCAGGAGAAGGCATACCAAACCCATAAAGACAAGGATCACAGCAGGCGGCTACAAAAAGTAAGAGAAGAGCTGGTGAAGCTGAAGTCCTTCGCTCTGATGCTGGTGGACGAGAGGCAGCTCCACATTGACCAGATTGACCAGCAAAGCCAGAAGATCATGGACCTTAGCAATAAGCTGCAAGAGGGAGAGCAGCATCTGGAAAGTGTCACCAGCAAATACAAAGAGGACAGTCAGAGAATTCAGAAGCTGGAAGTGGAGTTAGAGCAGAAAGCTGCTAAGTTCTCACAGGAACATGAGGATATGACAACCAAGCTCTCCAGTCAGGAGTCCCAGAACCGACAGTTACGCACAAAACTGGTTGGTCTGTCTCGGAGAATTGAGGAGCTGGAGGAAAGTAACAAATCACTCCAGAAGTCTGAGGAGGATTTACAAGAGTTAAGGGACAAAATCAGCAGGGGAGAATGTGGAAACTCGAGCCTTATGGCTGAGCTTGAAACTCTCCGTAAGAGAGTGCTGGAGATGGAGGGAAAGGATGAGGAGATCACAAAGGCAGAAGCACAGTGCAAGGAGCTGAGGAGGAAGCTTCAAGATGAGGAGAATCACAGTTGTGAGCTGAAACTTGAAATCGAAAAGCTACAGAAAAGGATGGCAGACTTGGAGAAACTTGAGGGAACTTTCAACGTGAGCAAATCAGAGTGTACACTACTTCATGCAAGCCTTGACCGAGAAAAGAACTCGACAAAGAACTTAACCAAGGAGCTAGAAACTCTTAAAAGTCATGTTAAAGAGCTAAAGTGTGCTGGGTCGAGGCTTGAAAAGGCAGAAAGTAACTTAAAAGATGATTTGACGAAACTCAAGTCGTTTACTGTAATATTAGTGGATGAGAGGAAGAACATGGCAGAAAGAATTAAGCAAGAGGAGCAAAAAAGTGAAGACATGAGCAAGCTGTTTAAGGCTGAGCAAGGCAAGGTCATGGAAATCACAGAGAAGCTGATTGAAGAGAGCAAAAAGCTTTTGAAATTGAAGTCAGAGATGGAGATGAAAGTGTCAGCTCTCACAAAGGAGAAAAATGACCTAAGGACCAGACTTACGTGTGAAGAAGAGAAACAAAATGATCTCAATGCAAAGGTCAACCTCATGCAAAAGAGGGTGGACTGTTTGGAGGAGGCTGAAAGAAAATCCAAAAACAGACCTGATGTAGACAAGGCAAGATATGCTGATGAAGACAACAAGGTTAAGGAGTTAACAGAGGAGATTGACAGGCTGAAGAACCGCCTGAAGCAGCTAGAAGTTGTGGAGGGTGATTTGATGAAGACAGAGGATGAATATGATATACTTGAAAAGAAGTTCAGAACAGAGCAAGATAAGGCCAATGTCCTTTCTCAGCTCCTGGAGGAAATGAAGTCACAGATTGCTAGAAACAAGGCCATTGAAAAGGGGGAGGCTGTGAGCCAAGAAGCTGAACTAAGATTGAGGTGCAAGATGGAGGAGGCCAAATCCAGAGATTTGCAGGCAGATGTCCTGGCTCTTAAGGAAAAGATTCATGAGCTGATGAACAAGGAGGATCAGTTATCTCAACTTCAGGTCGATTACACAGTTCTACAGCAAAGGCTCATCGAAGAGCAGGACAAAAAGAAAAGCATGAGCCAACAGATCCTAAACCTCACCAAAGAGTTAGAGGTGACTAAGCGATACAGCAGAGCACTACGGCCTAGCATGAATGGAAGGAGGATAGTGGATGTCCCTCTTACCTCAACAGCTGTCCAGACAGATGCATATGCTAATGAAGCTCTTGAAGAAGAGACTCCAGCGGTATTCATAAGGAAATCAGTTCTGGAAGAAAATCATGTTATGAGCAATTTGAGGCAGAAAGGTCTTAAAAAACCAGCAGTGCTGGACCGTTATCCACCTGCATCTGCAGAACTACGTATGAAAAAATCATTGATTCCCTGGATGAAGAAGAAAGAAGCAAGTGCTGATGCACAGGATGCCTTCGACAAGCTGACTTATAAAGTTAATGGAGATGCATCACCTCAGGCACAAGAGTTAACCATGTCACAAAAACCAGGCCAGCCACTGCATATAAGGGTGACTCCAGATCATCAAAACAGTACTGCCACATTGGAGATCACTAGTCCTCGTGCTGAGGACTTCTATTCAAGCACCACAATTATCCCCACTTTAGGGCTGCAGAAGCCACGGATAACGATAGTTCCTAAACCCACTACTGTGTCACCAAAGAGCAGCTATGACGTAATGGACAAGACCAAGTCTCCAGTGACCATTACGACCATTTCTAGAGCCAAGTCCCCAGAGGGAAGCAAAATGTCCCACCCGGACTCTTCAAGCTCTCCTGTCTCAGTCATCACAGTTAGCACAAGCCCAGTGATGCAGGCACCGGTCTCTCCAGAACCTCAGGAGACCTCGAGCATGGGCCGAGCTGTGTTTAAGGTGACTCCGGAGAAGCAGGCACTGCCAACACCGGTCCGCAAATACAACTCCAACATCATAACAACAGAAGACAACAAAATCCATATTCACCTTGGGAGTCAATTCAAGAGGTCTCAGGACTCTGGAAGCAGTCCCACACTCACAGTAAGGCCTCTGAGTGTATGCACAGAGAACAAGGAGACACCTACTACGGGGACTGTCCTGCGTTCCCCCCGACAGTCCTCCACTTCTTTAGGGAAAACTACACCTGGAAAGATGACAAGTAGCATCACCATTACCCCCATTACGTCTGCTCCTTCCAGGCCAACCCAGTCTGTGGTGAGTGACCATAAACCGCACATAGAAGGTGTCATCCCTTGAACCACTTGTTTGCTATTCATCATTTAGCCATTAATAAAGCTGTGTGACTCTGTGACCCCAAACAACATAATGATGTGTAATCTTCTACATTACAGTTGCTTCTGAATTGTTTCAAAATGATATCAGGGGGTGTCTGCTCCCTAGATAGATCTCTGTCCAGGTATAGATACGTGCAATACATTCCCTAACACATGATTGTTAACTAACCCTGGAATGACCTGTTATGTCAATTCCACCCAAAACACGTGGAATTTTTTCTTCGATTGTTAAAATAGTTTTACTTGGCACCAACTGACTCCATCATATTTAACCACAAAGTTGGCCTGAACGATTTGCATAGCACTTAGCATTAGCTAGTCTACTTGTGTGAGCAGACGCGAGCTAACATGCATATCCTGGCACAATAAGACCCTCTACTAAAACAAGCACAATAGCTAATCGAGAGCTGGATCTTGGTGTACTCTCTTATGGAATCTTGTGGGTACATGGTAGGTTATCAACGTCACATGCTAAACATGTGGTTTGTAGACATTTATATAATAATCAGGCTTTTGGATCCTTGGAAAAACTCTTTATTGTTTGACGCATCAGAATATTTGTTATATAATGGACGGGATGGCCATCCCTTTCTACAATTTAAAGGTAGACTGCCTTTCAGATTTTTCAAGTGTAGGTCAAAAATAGAATTTCCCCGACACCCAATTATTTTTGTTTAGTGACCGAAAGCTACTGAATTCAAATCACAGACTTCCAATTTATGTTTTTTTTAAAAAATAGAACAATTAATGAATTTATCTCCACGTGGCCCTAAATTCTCCGCTATTTTTTCACTGTGACGCAATACAAGATACTACGTCATGCATCACGTGTTGGGCTTTCCCCATTCACGCAAAGCATTGTGGGATACAAATTTGAAATAGGAAAGGGAAATGGAGGATGTGAGTGTGCGAATGAAACATGAAAGACCGACTACAGTAACGGAAAGCGAGAAGAAAATACGTTATGTTATATACGAAGGAAAGGAAACACAGGACCAAACTAATAAATATCGGCGGTCAGCGAGCACCTTGGTGTGATCAGCTGTTTGTTTAGTGACCGAATGATGTAACTGTCGGTGCACGGTCAAGGTAAACCTGTAGATGGCAGTAATGCAACACTGGATGCCAGCTGCCGTAAAACTCGAAAGATGAAGAAAATGATGACGACTCGGGTAAGCGTGCGCATACGCACACGGACTTCCTCTGTCTGCTTGACTGCGCGAAGCGAGATATTTCATGCACGTTATTTGCTAGGGAATCCCCTCAAATTAAATAACTTCCCAGCCACAGAATGGCCTGATATTATTTTTTTGAGATATTACAAAAATAAACATGTATCACAATGACCAAATTTTAAAGGGAACTAAATTTCACCGATTTTATGAAATCGAAAGGCCGTCTACTTTTAATGAGCAGTTCAACAAAAATAGCTTCTTCTCGGTCAATTCCTCACAGTTTTGGATTCTTTCTGGCAAATAGGTAGGTATTCCTAGGATGAATATAGCTTCTATATATAGCTTGTATGTAGCTTGTATATAGTGTATATAGCTTGCAACATGTATTGCGCAAGGTGGCCCAATTTAGATCGTTCCTTCATGACTAGACGGGCCCGGAGTGAGCTACGCCATCATTGGCGGTCTCGTTGTTGTTGTTGTTGTTGTTGTTATTATTATTATTATTATTATTATTATTATTATTATTACTAGTAGTAGTAGTAGTAGTAATAGTAGTAGTAGTCCTAGCCTGTATCTTCAGATTAACCGAATGGTGGATTAGCATGTGCCAGGTTGTTAAAAGGTCAGGATTAACAGAAACCCTCAGAGGACTAGAATGAAAAAATATATAAAGCTTTTCAATGTACTGTATATCAGCCTCCCCTCTTATCACTGAATACCTTTAGCTCCATTACTTTCACTTCTTTACTTTCTTTCTGGGACTCTATTGTCTCTGTGGAGAGATGTTGCAGGATCCTGTCTCTCAAACCATGCAAAAGACACACACACACACACACACAGAGGCTTAGAGATATGCCATGTATTTTCTTCCTAACACTGTTTTAGATCACAATATTCTCACAGTATGACATTTTGCCCTCTAATTTACCATATTCCCATATCCTATGCATTTTGTCTGTGGGTGAAGAACTATAATTGCCTGTGTGTGTGTGTGTGTCCTCTGTGGTGATGAGATCATCATCACTATTCTGCTTACCCAGACCAGATCAGTAGCAACTGATGGCAATCCCAGTCTTCCCAGTGTGACTCACAATATCCAGTAAATGACCAGCACCACACACACACACACACACACACACACACAATTACAGTTCTTCACACATAGGCAAAATGTATGGAATATGAGAATGGGGTAATAGATACAGTAAGTATTGTCTATAAATATTATAGATAAATAAAATTACAAGGTAAAGAATGCAATATATTATTAGGATATGCACAACAATCTGAAAAATCCATTAAAATTCCAAAGAACAAGAGCAATGTTGTTGCATATTTCTGTTTGATTTCATATAAATGAAGTTGGAAGGAAATATTAACACTAACCTGACTCTGTGTCAATAGGAATACATTTACAACTGTGAGACCATCCTGGCACTATAGTTGTGTTAACAAGACTAAATCAACTTAGCGTATGAGTTAAATTAAGTGTGATAACTGGAGGCAATTTCTTCACCAACTTGAGACTAGAGAGGAAATCGAGTTCCAGAGCTGGATATGTTCTTTCCTAGTCTTAGTGAGTCAGTCTTACTGAACCTGAAATTGCTTCCATGATTGAAAACACAAAATATTTTTCCCCCCAAACTTTCAGCTCATCACCACTATGATTCTTTGATTCCCTAAAAGAAGGCTGGGCCAAATTCCTTTCCAATGTCTCTAGTTGACTGGTTTGAAATGGACTCTACATCAGTGCTGATGATCTCCAGAAGTCTTCTGGGAACTATTCTTTGGCCAGTTTGGTGAGCTGGACTTTGTTAAGTGTGATTGCCTCGAAAAGGTTCTGACAGGTTTCTGTCATAGTCCCTTTAAAATAGTTTTTCCAGACTTTTCTAAAACAAGATGCTTTCCCTTTACATAACGTCCAGATACTAATAAAAGTGAAGCGCCTGGAGCAATTAACTAATCCCACTGCTCAAAGAGAAAGGACGGCTAGATGTTGGCAGGCAGAAATGTTGGCATGCTATTCGGAAGGGTCCAGCCAATTAGGTTTTCTATTTATGCCCAATTAAGACTTCTATTTTTTTTTCCAGAAAGTTGAATCACAGCCTGAGGAACTTTAAACCAAAACCAAAGTGTTGCTTCCAGTTTTCTTCCAGGAATGTGTGCAAACAGAGGGAAAGCACCTACACTGAGCAGATGGGCCTAAAACCGACATGGTCTCATGATTGCAAATTTGTAAGAATTTTCCCATATAACTTGCATGAAACTGCTAAGATTAGGCAACAATAGTGTCTCTGTAGTGTCTCTGTAGACTGAGACTAGCAAGCTGAAGATTTTCCAGAAGGGAGAGCTAATGGCTCTTTGGTATCTTTGGTATCTTTTGGTAAACTTTAGTTTTTATCAATTTTTCTCTGTATTATCAATGTGAAAATATATCCTTCAAAATGTGTAAATATATTATCATTGTGTAAATAGTCGTATTTTTATATTTATCTCAAAATATCCTTTTTACATACCTTTACAACTTATTCCTCTTGCCATATTTGTCTGTGATATTTCTGGGCCACAATGGAAACAAGTGAATTTCGCTTTATTGTGTTACCCTGTATTTACATGTATCTTATATGTCTATACGAATAAATTCATCATCATCATCATCATCATCAGCCTCATTTCCACTGCACAGCAAAAAATTAGAGCTGCCATCTGTCTTTCAAAGACAAAAATAAAAAAAAGATGCACATAATGGTCTCAGGAAAAAAGCAAGCCTGGAGTGATTTGTATCCCAGCCTGGAGATCCAGCCACTCTGTGTGTCCCTGACAATCAGATCAGGCAATTACAGAGTGAAACACCCATCTAGATTTGATCTCCATTTGGACATCACCAGCAGTGTTTGATAAGGTGTATGTAAAATGTGCAACTTAAGGGTAGCTAGCTACTGAAGTGCAGGGGGAATCCTAAATGACCTCCTGTCAACCATAGGAGCCATTATGTTTTTCCCTATGAAGTGTGTGAAAAATGAAGCTATTTGGTATTTAGACTACTCTTTCGTCTGATGATCTCCATTACCATAGAAACAGCCTGTAAATAGGGCTGATGCCGTCAAGACTTTGTCTCACTTGTTATGGAGAAACATGCACATGGAGATACCAGAAAAAAAGTATGTTTTTTAATGGTATTGGAGCCAAAGATCTCAAATTATTTACATGATTTTTGCCAGGTTGTAACAGTCATTCAAATCTTTGTTTGAAACAGCAGCAAATGTTGATATAACAAATGCTGATTCTTTTCATGTTCATGGGTCTCTCCACATTCATGTAGATAAGAACCTGGTATTATAGGACTGTAAATATTACTGCCTGGAAGTATTACCAAGATGGCATCTAAGTGGACAGATTTGACTTTACAGACTTTGGTATGGTTAGCCTCACATTCCATAATGACTTCAGTGATGTCATTGAGGCTCAAGAACTTGTGACAATCTATCCTCTCATTCCAAAATGTTGCCCTGTTAGGGTGTCCATGTTGGACAATCCACAGCAAAATTTTAATAATAATAATAATAATAATAATAATAATAACAAAAAGTTCAACTTATATTAGCGTCTTTCTCACACCCAAGGTCGCTTTACAATTACAAAAAAAAAAAAAAACAAGTCCACCAAAAGAGGGTCAGGATGTAATTCCAGTGGCGAAGCTGCCCACAGTCCTGCCAAAAGGTGCACGAAGGTATGTCCCACACCGCCTGCAGAGCTGCCGCAACGCCACCGGGCAACATCGCCCAGAACACCACACCATGGATCCACAAAGCGAGCACAGAAGCAACGCTGCCAGGACGATGGTATCTCCCAAACTGCCTGCACAGCCACCACGATGCCACCGGGCAACATCGCTTGGAACACCGCACCAAGAACAGAAGCACCACCGTACAGAGCGCTAAATAACCCCAATGTTAAAAAGAGCAATGAGCTCATTGCAGTCCTTAGCAAGGAACACAGGCATCACCCATGGCGGCCCAAGGCCTGAAGAGAACCGACGCCCAAAACTAGGTCCGGAGCTACACCACAACCGGTGGACAGAACACCCAAACAAAGAACAAACATCAAACCATACAATTACAGAAAGAAAAAACAAAGGGGAGAAAAAAGAAAAATAAAAAGCTCCAGTGAGAAGTGGTAGCCAAAAATGCGCACAGCGTACTCTCAACCGGAAATGGAAATTAAACATTTCCGTTTTAGGGTATCTACGTGGGGCAATCCCCAGCAACAGAAAGTGAGTGACAAGTGTAGGAGCTCCAAGAAGATGAAGCATCAGGATGAATCAGGCAGATCTGGAAGGAGAGAGTAGCCACATCAGTGTCAGGTTCTGGCGCTGGCAATACATAGGGCAGCAAGAGTAGAATTACAACTGAGTGGCAGAAGATAACACAGGTGTGAGGGCACCTTGGGAGTGTAATGCAGCCCACCATCAACAAACCTGAGTGATTGCATAAGAAGGGGGAGGAGACAGCATCAAAACCTCCCAGTTTACCTCTCTTATGGTACGTTCACACCAAACAGGGCAAGTGTTAAAATTCACTCTGGCTGCCCTGCTAATGGTGATTGTTGAAGTTTATGGATGATATGTGATGTAAATGAAATAGGCAGCTCTTTCGTTTGGAATGCTTCGTCTTGAAAACTTTATTTAAAGGGGCCGCAAAGCAAACACACATGTCAACTGGTATCTTCGTACCGACGAACCTCATAAAATCTTTTAAAATGTTCAGGTAAGAAATACAGTTGTGGTCAGAAGTTTACATACAGTGACATGAATGTCATGGCAATATTTGGTCTTTCAGTAATTTCTTTCAACTGTTCTTTTTCTGTGGCAGAATGTACAGCATACATCTTTAATATAAAAAAAAACCACTAGAATTTGGTGCACAAGTTTTAATTTTCTCTGGGTTTTCTGAAATCAAGACAGGGTCAAAATTATACATACAGGGTCAAAAATATACATACAGCACACCTAATATTTGGGTAAAATGTCTCTTCGCAAGAT
>JAODTV010000022.1:65289296-65299630 GCA_025399955.1 Galeichthys feliceps
GCTACAGTGCCCAGGGAGCAGCTGGGGGTTAGGTGCCTTGCTCAAGGGCACCTCAGCCCAAGGCCACCCCCATATTACCCTAATCAGGAACAGGTGCATGCTTATTAGTCCTAATGGCGTACGCATGCTTTGCAATCTGCGGCTACACGCTCTGAGCTCCAATGCGCATGGACACGAAAGATAAAACCAGAGAACTGTTGGACATATCAACTTTGATATTCGTTCGTAGCTGTATAGGAATGATGTAAAGTGAAAGTGCCGGTTCACTGATGTCTACCAGACAGCCAGCAGAGTCACACCATAATAAATGGTTATGGTGTTGTTTCTGGTTGCATGGCATGCGGTGTAAAAGGAATAAATATGTATTGGTAACTGCATTGCGTAACTCGATATTGGTATCACTGTCAAAAGACAATGCTGCAATTTAAAGACACGAAATATACTACACTACACAATTCGATGGTTCATATGTTTTTCATATTATTGTTCTATTCATGTCAATTTTGTACACTTGCAAATATTTTGCTCATACACTCAAGAGCTCCACTTTTAGGTAGTGCCTAAACATCTATATTAAACTGATCAAGAACATTCACGTGTACAAATTACAAGTTGACAAACACCATTCAGTATGAGGTTCTCATGCATGCATGTGTCATGCATGCATGTGTGATGCATGTGTGGTGTGTTGTGCACAGGCCTGTGTGATGTGTTTAGTACTGTAGCATATAGTACTGTACTGTAGCATACTGTAGAGTGTAGTGTATGCTTGATAGTCTCACTTTCAGCTGCAGTCACCAGAGAGGCCCTTGGGCTGAAAAGGGAGCGGAGTGTGCCAGTCTCCCCTGCTGGTACATAGCCCCTCCATAGGCAAGACTAACGTAACCTCCCAGTGGTGCACCATAGTAACTGGGTACCTCACAGTCCCAGACTGTCCAGTTAGACATCTCGGAGTAGGTTGGAGCCCCAGAGGTGCAGTGTGCATGGCCAACTGGCATGTGGATATACTTGGCACTCACCAATTCAACTTCCACCTATGGGTAAATAGGAAGCCTGGATGGTAGGCTTGGCACTACAGGAAGAGAGCCTCCTGTGGTGGCATAGGGCACATGAGGGGTCTATTCACTCCCACTGCCCATCCATCAGCATTGGAGGAGTTGTGACCCCTATGCTCAGGTGCCACTAGCATAGTAACGCCCAAATATAGATCATGACATTGAAGGAAACTCTATACTTCCAGTGGCAGAAGTCCACAGGAGCAAGGCTGAGGACTAGAGTTCTGGTCAACAACGCACTGGAGGTCTGCATTATGATGTTGGGTCCTCAAACCCCTCGGGGAGGGATCCATCTGAGAGAAGTATTCAATCTGAGGCACTATTGCATTGCAAGAGGCCACTCATCATGGCCAACTTCAATGCAAACACAGCAAGAGAAGAAGGAAGTGCCAGGGAACTATCCCAATTGTTGTTTGGCAGTAGATATAAGCATTCTTGGCATACAGGAGCATAGAAGAGTCCATGATGACACAATGGTTTTCCACTAGAGTGGAGAGCCAGCAGCTTATAACAACTTTGGCTTGGAGAAATGATGCACAGGCTTCAACAGGTGGAGTCGGACTGTTACTTGACACAAGATCTAGGAAGGCACTCTGCAGAGTAACTCCCCATACTGAAAAAATTCTGGCTGGCAAATTTCATGGCAGTCCTGTAACCACAGTTATTGTTACATTCTTGCCCATGAACACATCCACACCAGAGGATACTGAAAGGTTCTATGAGGACTTGGGAGTGTTGATTGCTGGAGTACCTGCCCATAACCTTCTCGCAGTATTAGCTGATTTAAATGCAAGACTGGGACCCAAGGATGCGCTTTTCACATTCCACATTGAAACCAACTGTTATGGGAAGCATCTACCAGAACTGATGACAGAGATTGGGCTTTATGCTGCCAGCACTGTATTCCAAAAGAAGCAAGGGAAAAGATGGATGTATCAGGACAGATTCACAAAGGCGAGAAGACAGCTGGATTACATCTTGGTGAGACAGAAGTGGAGGAATAGTGTACTAGATGCAGAACCATACACCTCTTTCCACAAAACTGGTTCTGATCACCATGTATTCTCTATGAAGTTCCGATTGAGCCTCAGAGTTCCAAAATCAAACTGTTGGGTGAGGTACAAGTGGAGAACCTTTGCAATAGACCCAGAGCTATAACAGAGGTATACAGTGGAGGTACGCAATTGTTTCCAGATACCTGAAGTGGAGTAAGACCCTAGTGAGAGGTACCAGAGATTTCTAGAAGCCAACAATGAGGCAACAGTACCCTGTGTACCCAAAATTGAAAGAACCAGACCTCCCCTGCCATGAAAGCATCTGAATATATTACTGGCAAGAAGAGGATGGAAGGGGCAAGACTGAAGCATTTGGAAACAGGTTCAGTGGAAGACAGTGAGCACCTGAAGAAGGCAAAGGAGTTCGTGGATAGTACCTATGACTGACTGAAAGAAGAGGAAACAAAGGAGAAAGAAAAGAGAATAGAGATTGCACATGGAGAAGGAAGATTCCGTGAAGCCTGGAAAGTTATCAGCAAAATTAGGGTAAGGAAGAAATCAAAAGAGGGTCATGTAGCAGGAGCTAATTTCTCAGGAGAGAGTAGCTATGTGGTTACCCATTTCCAGAAGCTCCTGGGTACATGATAGATGGTAGATGGTACATGATACATGGTCAATGACTGGAGACGAAATCCCTCCTGTATTCGCCGACCTTGAGATCTATGATTGTCCATTCACTGAGGATGAGTATGTCAAGGTGAAGTCATCACTGCAGCAGGGCAAATGTGCACTGCCAGACAACGTCCCCCTTGAAGTATTTAGAAACTGTGAGATCGATGACATAATCCTAAAAATATGCAATCTGGATTTAATGAAGAACGAAAAACCCAGGCAGTGGTCTCTTTCAAACATCATACCTGTTCCAAAGTCAGGTAACCTATCCAACACCGATAACTACAGGGTTATCAGCCTGACGTGCATTATAACAAAATTATATTATCGTATGATACTAAACAGAATTAGGAGAGTCCTGGACCCCATGCTGCGAAACAATCAAAATGGATTCAGAACCAAGAGAATCACAGTTGCCCAAATCTTGGCACTCAGACACAACATTCAGGAAGTTAAAGGAACTGACTTTTTTCCTACCATTTTCCAGTGTTTCCTGGAGAAGAGTAGTTTAATTTGGAAAATATTAAAAGGTACTGACTGCAAATTAATCTGAAATTTAATTGTGCATGGCATTTTCCTATGTCCCACAAGAACAATATCATGCGGACGAGATGTGATCATTTTGATGTGCTGAGGGTTGCTTTCCTACGTTTTGGGACCGAATATCCTACCTCTTGGTGCCAAACAGTATGGCCCTACGGAAACAGCTGAACGCGAGGAGCGTGAACTAATTAGCATAATTATGGAACTGGGTGAATCTGGGTGACTCTGCATTCACCTTGGAGAGTTTTGAGTCGCAGGTATGTAATTTGTGGTTGATATTCGCAAATAGATCCGTGAAACAAAAGACGAATATATCTTTTCTCTGTTACTGCTTTTGTGTTTCTGTAAGATCAAAACATTAGGTGTATAACTCCATATTCAGACTCACCAATCCAAGCCAAGCGCTGCAAATTCTTCATCAGATTTTGCGTCTGTTTCATCCTTCAGTCGATTCCAGCGGTCGATCTGGCCCTTCATGAAAATTCTTCCGGACAACCTTTTGGTTTTCATCGTTTTTCTGGTGCACTTTCTAGCTGATTCGCTTTCATATTTTTATTTTATTTTCTGCTGGCTTTTAGCTAGCAGGGGAGCGGAGTCAGCCATGTTTGCCCCTGCTGACTTGTTTTGGTTAAAAGTAGGTCAAACACACCCCACAGTGGTCATGTGATATTGTTGCTCACTTGCTTCGGCGATCTCCAGAATCATAAAATGCGGGACACATTTTATTTCGGCAAAACATTTACACGTAGGATACATGGTGTGTGCAGCTGCGCAACTCCTCAATTTTGACGCGAAACATCTCGAAACTCCAACAGCAATAGAAATAGAACATTTTTACCCAGAATTCAACTTTGCAGTCAGAACCTTTAATTAGTCATTGTGTCCAAATTTGTTTATCAGATTACATTTAAATGTAGCTAGCTTGTTGTCTTGACAATAAGCAAATTAGTCCATTGTGTAATCTGATCAGTGCCCCTTGTCTACTCCTAATCATTTTTGTTGTGAAAATGATTTCCCATTCCAAATGCAATAAAGAGATCGGTAAGAAATTGGGAAAAAATTCAATACTTCATGAGGCACAAATACAACATATTAGGGTTGAAGAAAGCTTGTTTATGATGTTTTATGTTTTCAGCCTATAACAAGAAGAATTAACAGAGTTTGTGAAACTTCTTTGTGCAATTCTGGTGAGAGTGTATTTTAATTTGAACATGAACTATCATATAGGAATATTCACACTTTTGCAAAAATTTGCATTTCAGCAAACCGTAAAATAAAATAAAACCTAAAACCACCTAAGCATCAAACCTAAGGCCAGTGTATCGTTTACCTTAAAGCATATTATCAAAGACGTGCTTTTCCTGAAATTAGGTAACAATATCAAATTAATAGAAAAGGTAGGGGAGAACGGGGAGACTTGGGACAGTTTGTATTCCCATAAATTAATTTTACCCAATCAGGTTTTCGATTACATCAGAAGTTAGAGTAAACTACTTCCTTTGGAGCCACGGAGCTGGACACTGCAGTAAGGTCTGTGCAGTTCAATATTTTTGTCAACCAAAATTTGTATTTTCTACTTCGCCTCCACCTCCATTCTATGGTGTAATGTACACTGGTGAATTTGGGATTTGTTAGGAATTAAAGTATGTAGCCTAGAGTTACCATATTTTTTTTATTAACCTTATGCCATATTATTTATTAACCTTAAATTCTGGGGAAAAAACATTTAAAGGTTTTTTTGTTTTTTGTTTTTTCAAAATGGCCAGATGGGGAGAATTGGGACAGTTCATCATGTTACAGGTTTTTTCTTGTGGTTTACAAATATAAACTTGTTGAAAAAATTGTTGTTAAAAATGTGGGCGTGTCCCTGCATGAGGATTAAACTTATTTCATTCCTTCTTGAGAATGGAACTGTTTTGTCTGGTCAGGTTTTGGGTAAACGGACATTTTTCTATCGCTGTACCAGCATTGTGTGTTCATACAGTTCATACAGGACAAGTTTTGAGAATAAATAAAAATTAAACATGTTGGCCTTGGTATTTTATTTTTGTCCCAAGTCTCCCAACATAATGTCCCATGTCTCCCATGACAGTCTCATGTCTCCCTGCAGAAAATAATGACAGAAAAAGTGAAGCCTGAAGGCCACCTGCGAAGAATTTCACACAATCTACAAAAGCTGAAAACGTGTCCCAGGTCTCCCTGCTCTTCAATAGTTTTTATTTTTCTATAGATTATTCTTAATTCCCAATCTTTCTATTATTTCTATGTTTATCTATTCAGAATTTACAATATTGAACAATTTGTACAATATTTTCTGTGTAAAGTCGAGAGCACAAAGATGTGTGGAGGGTGTGTGTGAGTGCGCGCCTCAGCGCCTGTGCACTATGTGCATGTGTTCTCACTATTAACGCGTCCTCTCTCTCATTCCTCTCCTCTCACTCTTCTCCTCTCATTCCTCTCTCTCATTCCTCTCCTCTCCTCGCCTCTCATTCCTCTCTCTCATTCCTCTGTCTCATTCCTCTCCTCTCACTCCTCGCCTCTCCTCTCCTCTCAATCCTCTCTCACTCCTCTCTCTCATTCCTCTCCTCTCACTCCTCTCCTCTCCTCTCACTCCTCTCCTCTCCTCTCATTCCTCTCTCTCTCATTCCTCTCCTCTCCTCTCACTCCTCTCACTCCTCTCCTCTCACTCCTCTCACTCCTCTCCTCTCCTCTCACTCCTCTCCTCTCCTCTCATTCCTCTCTCTCTCTCCTCTCATTCCTCTCTCTCTCTCTGTGTGTAAAAACACTTGCATGGCTGTTTGTGGAACAACTGATTCTTATTTAAACGTAATGTCACATTGAACAGATCCAGAGTTTCCCAAAAGTGATATAAAAGCTGTGTTTGGGGAAAAGGATCCTCGCTACCAGCACGGCACGAAAACTAGTTAATTATTTATAATATCATCTAAACAAACATAATAACCGTTCATTATTGCAAGTTTCTGCTAAAATCCATTTCACTGCAAAAATGCAACTAAGCATGGTACAGATTATTATTATTATTATTATTATTATTATTATTATTATTATTATTATCAGTAGTAGTAGTAGTAATACTATGTGATGTATAATATTTTTATATACAGTATACATTTATGTATGTTTTCTGTATGCTCACAAAGATACTATATTTTAATTATTTTTATTTTTATGTCACTTAAATCGAAGTTTTCACTGAGTGATCATCTGAGCGTTTATCAGATCACACGGAAAAGGAAGGTAAAATATCATCTCTTAATATTTGTTCAAAATGTCTTATTATAACATCTTAAGTATTCAATGTTTTCAATGTTATACTAAATATTAAACATTATATAAACAATATTAAATATTAACTGTTATAATTGTATGGCATAAAACACTTTTTTGCATAAAACACTTTTGTAATAATTTTACTAGAAATGAAAAAAATGTGGATAAATTTTCTGTAGATAAATTCTGAGTCACACACACACACACACACACACACACACACACACACACATTTCTTTTGAACATGCGTTTATTAGACACAGATGAATTTTGATGATAAATAATAGAACTAGGATTTCGTTGTGGCGATCACAATATAAAGTTTCATCTTTATCACTGCATTTCTCTCTTCAGCCGACATTTATTAACATAAGGTATTTATAATTAGGTTTAATTATATACATGATAATATTTTTATCTAAATCAAGAAAATGATCCATATTCACAAGACATAGGCTGCCATTCATTTACCATATTTACCATATTTACCATATTTACCATATTCATTAACACCGATTTCATTGTATTTTTAAAAAATGTTTATCATTCATTTTTAATTAACATTGCAATGACATTTAATCTTATAATAATGTCCAAAGAAACAAAACTGACTGCAAATATTGCAGAAATCACCTGTGGTCCACAGTTCTAGCTATGAAAATTAAATTATTTACCGATTTTAACCATTTCCACCTTCCTATTCAACCAGTAAAGTTCGACTAGTATAATAACCCACTTTTTGATGATATCCTGAATTTTCTCTCTGATGGAGACTGAAATCAGGGGTTTGAGCCAAAAGTTTGAAATCCTGACCTAATATCATCCAGGACAAACTGCAACTTTAAAATATCAAGTTTGCTCTCACGAAGATATCACGAATAATCAATGAGAGAGACTTCAGTTCTAGCTGCAATCTCATTGTTGACTTTTGCGATCCCAAAGTTATTTAGAAACACCACCAGTTGGTTGGACGAGCAGCATCTAACTCAGCTGAATACTGGGGATCAATACCCAGTTAGCTTTGGTGGTGTTTTTTTTTTTTTGTTTTTTTAGTCTTAAAAATATTTCCAAATTTAAACATGAAGCTAAACTGACCAAGATAACAGATCAGATTACACATTTTGGTAGCTATTTTCCCCAAACATTCAACATTCACAATTTATTTTGAACTTGTTTGAAAGAATAACAATTAAGGCTGTTTTTTTTCTTTCCAGTAACACCAGTATAAATGAGTGACGTGACCCGTATCATGGAGCTCTGATGTCATTCTTGTGAAGTGGATTTCACGCACATTGGCTTTTAGCAATGTCATAACCTGCACTCGTGAATTTCACTGAACATTTGTGGCACGTTTTTACTATTTAAATTTAGACAACAGCAGATGTGTGTATTTGCACTGAGTGGGCTTGTGTCTGTGTTTACGAGGCTGAGGTGGGTAAGGCCAGGCTGTGGACGCTGCTCAGGGCCTCGTGATGATGATGATGGTGATGATGCTGCTGTTTAATCAGAGGACTGGGAGGTTTTCTGTCTGCCACTGAGAACCAAAAGAGGGAAAAGTTTGCAGAAATAAATACGGCTTTCATTTCAGCCCTGTTCGTCTAAACCAAACACACACACACACACACACACACACACACACACTGAGCTAACAACATCAATTTTTTCTTTTTTTTTTGGACAACATGCTGCCACCTTAAAAGCAAGACGCAGTCGGTGTGGGGCATACAGGATCTCATGCTGAATTAACCCAAGGACTCGTTATCCAGCAGCATTAAAAGCACATTTAGCCCTGAACTGCTGTGCATCTGATCCAAAACAAGGCAGTAAGTATGAGAACTCACCATCTGTTGGAGATTTGAAGTTCATGGCAGTGTGAAGGTGTGAGTCGTTGTGCGTCAGGCTTGTTCCCTGAGGCTGCCAGTGATGCCCATAGTTTCCCCCATACACCCCGCATTGACTGGGGGAAGAATAGGGGCAGGGGGGCATATATCCACTAAGACTCGACGGAGACTGTCAGAGACACGAATACACCATTAGTTTGAGTTAGAAAAAGGGCTTGAAGTGATCATGCGGGTTCAGCAAATATAAATACCACCCTACTACACTATACTGGCAAAGCATCCTGGGTCAAGGAAACGCAAAATGGTGCTAGATCTAGGAATGTGTACAAAGGGGGCACGTGTTTATCTTGAAACAAGTCTAGATTAGCCTTCATCCGAGTTTCCCACTAATCAAACCTTGATTTATAACGACTACACATCAGCAGTAACAGCTGTCATGGTTCATATGAGGACAAAGGAAAACAAATAAGCAAATACAAGATTTTACATAGCAACCAAAAATCTGCATCATGGATAAATGCTCATGGGACTGGATTAACATTTACTGAATTAACTCACACACTACCTGACACTTGAAACTCACACACTAAAGACACGTATATAAATCCTGACCCAAATCTACAATACAGTGTTCATCACAGCCTGCGAGTGTCATGAACACATCTCACTGTATTCTCTTGGATAAGGCCTTCCTTTTGTTCCAAGTATTATGGAAAAAATTCAGCAGGTGATAGCATGTCTTTATGTCTTTTTTTTTCTTCTTCTTCAGTGAAGCCAATTCTCAGAATGTAAGAGGGTTAAAATCACAAATTTCAAGGTTATTCTGAAATCACTCTTTTACCAGCAACAGCAGCAGGAAGCATTTAAAAAAAACTTTTCTTATTGTTTTTACTTTTTTATGTCTGGTATTTTCATTTAATACCACATTTTATACCGCGTGTAGCTTTTTAAATGACTCTATCTGGAGCTCTTTCTTACAGGGTCCATGAATACAATCATTTACTGAGTTTTACAGCCACCAGTCTGCGTTCAGTACTTTTTCAGTGTATATAATGTATAGTTCAGAATTCTTACACATTTGCCATGAGATTGGCTTAAACACGGATCGGTTTGCTTTCGTACTTACACGACAATCAAATGGAGAAAATATACAGAATACATATTCAAATGCGTTAATTACCTGATTGTATTTAATATCCGTGTCTATAGGTGATCTCTCAATGCCATTCACCGCATGCGCGGGAAATGAAGTTCTGTTCACACATGGCCACTCCTCCATTTTCTGCTGATATCCATCCGGTCCAGTGATGGCTGTAAAGAATCAGGAAACGCTTTAGATTAAATAAAATACAGCCTGCAATATGTGTATCGTTATAATGCATTATTGTCAGCTATACATTATTAATTCAGATACAGGTTTACTACTGAAACAACAACAACAACAACAACAACAACAACAACAAATAACACTAATAATGATACACATATTCACTACTACTAAAAATAGAAATAGTTTAATAAAAAAAGGAAAAAATGAAAAGCTTAAATATAAGCATGAGCATTGAGATTTTATGTAATGTGCTTTAAGAATAAAGTATTATTATTATTATTATTATTATTATTATTATTATTATTACATACAATAATATGGATTAGTTCTAAGAAAAGCAGCAATCAAAATGCTCTCAAGTTATTTATAATATAATAAGGAAATAATTCATGAGATTAATGAAAGTCACTCAAACGACAAATTCAGTGGTTATTGAGGCGACGATAAATGTTATTTTTATTTTCCATTTGTGATAGATCTCATAATTCAAATAGCTTATATAACATTTTATTATTTTTCATTTGTTTGTTTTACTAGGATTATTATTTTTCTTTTATTATTATTATTATTATTATTATTATTATTATTATTATTAGTAGTAGTAGTA
>JAODTV010000023.1:58605-69140 GCA_025399955.1 Galeichthys feliceps
CTTTCTTTCTTCCTTTCTTTCTCTCGTAGCCAAGGTACGCACAGTGCGTATATCCTTACGCCTGCAGGCGCCACTGACTGACAGGAAACTTGGAGCGAGTGAGTGAGCGAGTGAGTGGGTGAATGAGTGAGTGGGTGAGTGATCAAGTGAGTGAGTGGGTGAGTGATCAAGTGAGTGAGTGGGTGAATGAGTGAGTGAATGAATGTATGAATGAGTGGGTGAGTGAGTGAGTGGGTGAATAAGTGAGTGGGTGAGTGAGTGGGTGAATGAGCGAGTGAGTGGATGAATGAGTGATTGGGTGAATGAGTGGGTGAGTGAGTGAGTGGGTGAATGAATGAATTAATGAGTGGGTGAGTGAGTGAATTAATGAGTGGGTGAGCGAGTGAGTGATCAAGTGAGTGAGTGAGTGAATGAGTGAGTATGTGAATGAGTGGGTGAGTGAGTGAATGAGTGGGTGAATGAGTGAGTGGGTGAGTGAATTAATTAACGAGTGTGTGAGTGAGTGATCAAGTGAGTGAGTGGGTGAATGAGTGAGTGAGTGGATGAGTGAGTGGGTGAGTGGATGAGTGAGTGAGTAAGTGAGCGAGTGAATGAATGAGTGAGTGGGTGAGCGAGTGAGTGATCAAGTGGATGAGTGAATGAGTGAGTGAATTAACGAGTGGGTGAGCGAGTGAGTGAATGAGTGGGTTAATGTGTGAGTGAGTGAGTGATCAAGTGAATAAGTGAGCGAGTGAATGAATGAGTGAGTGAGCGAGTGAGTGATCAAGTGAGTAAGTGAGAGAGTGGGTGAGTGAGTGAATGGGTGAGTGAGTGAGTGGGTGAATAAGTGGGTGATTGAGTGAGTGGGTGAGTGAGTTTCACCCCAACAGTAGGAGGTGCTATAAAATTACCAACAAAAACACCAACCATGTGGAGGATATAAGCTAAAAGGGACAGATTAATAAAACTGATCTGGAACTTTCTGTACCAAGAGTATCGATGAGATATTTCTGCCCCACCAGCTTCATGTACTCGTCTATGGCTTTGGTGGCCAAAGTGTTTTCTCTGAAGATTAGAGCCTCGTTCTCACCCGAGCGCTGGACTTCAGCCCCACCCAGCTCGATTAGGAACTCCTGAGAAAAAGAAGAAGAAAACAGGAATGGAAAATGTTTCAGTCCCTTTGTGGCAAAATCTCTGACCACAAAAGACTAATGATAATTAAACTCTAAATATCTAAATTCAGACAGCAGCACGCTGATCTTGGACTCAACCTTCTGTGGTGATGTGTAAATTCGGTCCTTTTTGTCTCCGTCTGTTCCTGTTTATCCTCCACAGTGCTTTTTTAGTCACAGTTTCTTGTTCTCATTAACCTTCACTCTTTCTACTGCTTTATTGCACTGGTTTATAATTTTACAATTTCTATATTTGGTCAAAGATTCCTGTTCTTCTGAACAAAAAAAAAAAGAAAACTAGGTTCCTCTCAAAGTTCCTTCCTTATTCCACCTCAATACGTTTCTCCTTCTCGACTGTCACCTTTGGCTCAATCTTTAGGATTTATATTAAAAGGTTTATGCAGCTAAAATTTAATTGAATTAAATCAGTCATTCTTGATTCCAAACTTGTTTATGTCGGCACGGTGGTGTAGTGGTTAGCACTGTAGCCTCACAGCAAGAAGGTTCTGGGTTCGAGCCCAGTGGCCGATGGGGGCCTTTCTGTGTGGATTTTGCATGTTCTTCCCGTATCTGCGTGGGTTTCCTCTGGGTGCTCCAGTTTCCTCCACAGTCCAAAGACATGCGGTTAGGTTAACATGGGGCAGCCATGGCCTGAGGTTGGGCTGAAGTGCCCCTGAGCAAGGAACCTAACCCCCAACTGCTCCCCGGGCGCTGTAGCATAGCTGCCCACTGCACTGGGTATGTGTGTGTGCTCATTGCTCACATGTATGCATGTGTGTGTTTACTGCTTCAGATGGCTTAAATGCCGAGAGGAATTTCACTGTGCTTAAGCGTACGCGTGATAAATAAAGTTCTTCTTCCAAGTCTCTGATGGTTCCTGAGTGCCCCACACCCGTTTGTTCCCCATGTGTGGCTTACTCTGGTTTTAATCTTAGTTTATTTGCTGTTCTCATTATGAACTTACCCTTTCTTTTTTCAAAGTTTTAACTTCAACCAAGTAAGCACTTTAATCCTGCACACACATTATAAATAAGCAAATACATTTTTATATATTTCTCTTTAGTAGAAATGATGGTTGTATGTTTTCACGTCTAGCTGATTCTTCAGCACTGAACAGGTAGAGTGATCACCGCAACAAAAATACATACACGCGTTTTTGTAAATTTGTTTAGAACTTGTTTTAACTTTGTATTGCACACTTGAAAATGCCACCTATTTTTATATGTTGTGTTCTTTATTTATTTTATAATTTAAAAAAAATATTTATTCTATTATTTGTTTCTGTACACTGTTTTGGGTAGAGCTCCTACAATTTCGTTGTACCCCACTGTGCAATGACAATAAAAGTCTATTCTATTCTATAAGCATTAATGATGAGAACATTATCGTGTCTGGGGGTACAGACCTTGGCCTTTCCGATGCTCTGTAGGACATGGACGAGTGCTCCAGCCAGCTCCTCTTTATCTCTGACATTCAGTAGAGGCTCCAGGTTGCTGCACATCTCCACATACCCCAGTGTAACATACTCTGCAAACTCCTTATATCTCTCGATCGGCAGCACCTGCAGGTTCTGGAATCGTGCCTTCACCCGGACACACGCTTGCGGCCCGAGCTGCTCCTTCACCCCGCTTGTACCAGGAGGTTTGAAGGGAATGATTGGATACCATTTCTCCTGAAATATTCGTCCTTTAATGTTGGCCAGAGACAGAGCCACGCTGCCCAGAGGGTAAGAGATGCACTCATCCTTCGAGTGGCGCTTCTTCTTGGGGTCATCATCGCGGAACAGGTGCAGTGTGATCTGTGTGACAGGGGGAAGGTTATCAAGCTCAAAAAGCTCGCCCCAAAATAGCTGGCAACCCCCTACGCTTCCACTTCCTCCAGAAGATGCGGCCACAGTGCTTGACCCTCCATCATTCCCAGGGACTGATGATGATTTACCCACAGCGCGACTGCTGGTGCGAGCGAATAGCGTACCATCAAGATGAATCTCACAGTAGTAGCGCTTTTTTGGTGGGAGATCTTTAGCTTCATTCACCCACAGGCTGAGAGAGTTCTCCGTACGCTCACAGTTATCCTACATGAGAACCATCACAACAAACACACACAGATTTATCAAAGAACTTAAACCAGCAACCAAAAAAGTTAAGTCAAATGGGTTTTGTTGCCATTCCTCTATATACCTTATATACAGTACATTGGAATGAAATGTCATTTTTTCAAGACTATGGTGCAATACATGACAATAAAGTATACACAATACACAGAACTACATAATGTGCACATATACAGCAATGTGAGACAATTACAGTACAATAAATACACAGCAGCATGTTGAATATTCTGCTTTCCTCAGGGAAGAAGCTGTTGTGGAGTCTGAAGGTGGTGGTACAGATGCTACAGTAAATAATGTAATAAATGTAATGCAACAAGCACATTACACCACACACACACACTTCTTCTTGTTAGTCCATCTTCGTTGATGATGACCATGGTAGTTCTCATTTAGTTGTTTTTGGTGGGAGTTGCTAAACAGACCAATCTGAGCCCGGAGTTCTTTGTGGCACACTGGACTGTCATGACTTTATGACTGCCATTCCTTTTTTGGCCATGTGGGGTCCTCAGTGTCTTTTGTTTGGTCTAACTATCTATGCATTGTGTTCACCTGAGCCTGGTTAATGTGCCTATTTAAGCCCCGTTTTACTGAGTTCTTTGCTCAGTCTTGAGTTGACATTCTGTTCAAACCCTGTGACTAAGCCTGTTCCCGAGTTTATGCTCTGAGTTTTCTCCTGTTTGTTTTCCTGTTGTTGACCCTGGCCTGCCTCATGGAGTTTGTTTTTGCCTGCCACCTTGGATTGTATGCTATTTCTGACTGACACTGGATTTTGACCCTTGCCTGGACTGTACTTCTGATTTATTGTCTTCTTGCTGTTCAAGATCAGCCAAATCCTGAAGACCTTAGTTGAGCGTCAGCCCCCTTCAACACGTGCTGCTCCACCGGCTCCATCCCAGCCTGTCTCCGAGCTTAGACTGCCAGCTCCCGAGAGATTTGATGGTAACCCAAAAGATTGTCGAGGTTTCTTGACCCAGTGCTCTCTTACCTTTGAGCTCCAGTCCTTCACTTTCCCTACCAATCGCTCACGGATTGCCTACATCATCATCCGGGCCTGGGCCACTGCCATATGGGAACAGCAGGGCCCCTCCTGTAACAGCTACCAGAGCTTCACAGATGAGATGCGGCGAGTGTTCAACCATCCAGTTGGGGGCAGAGAGGCGGACAACAGATTTTTCCAGCTGCGTCAGGGCAATTCCAGTGTGGCTGAATATGCTGTGCACTTCCGTACCCTGGTGGCAGAAAGCAGGTGGAATATGGAAGCTCTTATTGCCGCTTTCCATCACGGTCTGTCTACTTGCATCAAAGATGAATTGGTGACGAGCGAGCCAGCCACTGACCTTGAATCCCTGACTGACCAGACGATCCTTCTCAACAACCGACTGCATGAGAGGAGGCATGAATGGCAGCCTGAGCTTTGCCCCAGTGGTTCAGCCCTGAGTCTTTTGCAGTGGTCACAAGACCTCCAGAGTTTGTCCCCAGAGGTACCTATGCAGCTAGAAGGAACCAGACTTTCTCAAACCAAACAAAACCATAGAATGAGGGAGAAGTGCTGCCTCTATTGCAGGAAACCGGGCCACTTTCACTCATCATGCCCCGAGCTTTCAGGGTAAAATGCAGTCCCGTCCAGGTGGGGAAGTATTGTGATGGAAGTGACCTTTACCCCCACAGCCTCTACCGCATGCCTGCGGCTACCAGTCACGATTTCCTGGGGACACCAGCAACACCACGCTCTACAGGCCCTCATAAACGCCGGTGCAGCTGCTAACTTCATGGATTCCTCCCTAGCCAATGACCTTTACCTTCCCATAACCAATCTGGACCACCCTCTCACTGTGACCGCCCTCGATGGAAGACCCATGGGAGAAGGTACTATTGACCACGCTACTGCACCTCTTCTTATGTCCATAGATGGAAGCCATCATGAAAAGATCCAATTTAACCTTATTCAGTCTCCCGAGTTCCCCGTAGTGCTTGGTTTTCCCTGGTTGTCGCACCATAGTCCCCACATAAACTGGTCTTCAGGAACTGTGGTTGAATGGGGACCCACTTGCCAAGCTACTTGTCTCTGCCCCATCCCTAAGTCTCCTAGTCCTCTCGAGTTGTCCCGAGTCCCTTCTGAGTACCATGACCTGAGTGCGGTTTTCAGTAAAAAAAAGAGCCACATCACTGCCTCCTTGCAGGCCTTACGATTGTGTCATTGACCTCCTTCCAGGAACCTTTCCTCCACATGTTAGAATCTTCTCTCTCTCACCTGCTGAGACCAAAGCTATGGAGGATCATATCAAGGACTCCGTAGATGCTGGAATAATCCATCCTTCATCCTCTCCCGCTGGAGCAGGATTCTTTTTCATTGGCAAAAAAAATGGTGATCTTCGACCCTGTATTGACTACCGTGGTCTGAACAAGATTACCATGAGAAACCGTTATCCTTTACCCCTTTTGTCTTAAGCCTTTGAGTTGCTTCAGGGAGCAACAATCTTCACCAAGTTAGACCTTGCAATGCCTACCACCTGGTCCAGATCCAAGAGGGAGATGAGTGGAAGACTGCTTTCAACACACCGACGGGGCATTATGAGTACTTGGTAATGCCGTTTGTGTTAACCAATGCCCCAGCTGTCTTCCAGGTGCTCATCAACGATGTCCTGAGGGATATGTTGAACTGGTCCGTCTTTGTCTATCTGGATGATATTCTGGTATTCTCAAAGTCCCTTCATGAGCATGTTCATCACAACAAAGCTGTTCTCCAGTGCTTTCTTGACAACCATCTTTTCGTGAAGCCTGAGAAGTGTGAATTTCATGTTTCTGAGGTTTCCTTTTTGGGGTTTATCTTGTCCAAGGGGAACCTTTGCATGGACCCCAAGAAGACTCAAGTGGTCTGTGACTGACCTCAGCCCACCTCTATTAAGGAGGTTCAACGCTTCCTTGGTTTCCCTAATTTCTATCAGAAATTCATTAGAAATTTCAGTTCAGTGGCCGCACTTCTGTCTAACCTAACCAAGAAGCGGTCTGGTCCTTTCGTCTGGTCTCCAGAGGCTGAGAAGGCCTTTCAAGATCTTAAAATGAGGTTTACTTCAGCCCCTATCCTTACCTTACCCATAATTCCCTTTTCTCATTGAAGTAGATGTCTCAGATGTGGCAGTGGGTGCAGTTCCCTCCCAGCGTCCTGCAAATGGCAAGCTCCACCCTTGCGCCTTCTTCTCCTCCCACCTGTCTCCTGCTGAGAGAAATTATGATGTGGGTGATATAGAACTCCTGGCAATCAAACTGGCCTTGGAAGAGTGGCAGCATTGGCTCGAAGGGGCCCAGCATCCTTTCCTGGTGTGGACGGACCACAAACATTTTGGAGCATGTGCAGAAAGCCAAACGTCTCAACCCTCGGCAGGCAAGGTGGGCCCTTTTCTTTAATCATTTTGGTTTTGGGTTGTCTTATCGCCCTGGCTCTAAGAATCAGAAACCAGATGCTCTGTCCAGGCTTTTTCAGAACTCTGACTGCGAGAACACACTGGCGACCATTCTTCCTGACTCCAGGATTGTGGCTCCTGTTTGTTGGGGAATCGAGATGGTGGTGCAACAAGCCCAGCAGAGGGAGCCAGGTCCTGGTAATGGGCCTTCAGGATGACTCTTTGTCCCAACCTCAGTGCACTCCCAGGTCCTACAATGGGGGCATTCCTCACAGCTGATGAACCATCCTGGCACAAGAGTTTGTGAAGAGGCAGTTCTGGTGGCCTGGAATGAATGGTGATGTCAAGTTCTTCGTTGCTGCTTGCCCTGTTTGTACCCAAAACAAGACCCCCCCCACACCCTTCCCCTTGGTTTCCTTCACCCCCTACCTATACCCAAACGACCATGGTCCCACATCTCCATGGACTTCATTACAGGTCTCCCCCCCTCCCAAGGCAATACTGTCATTTTGGTTATTGTGGACCATTTTTCCAAGGCCTGCCATTTTGTTGCTTTACCTAAACTCCCCTCCACTCATGTGACTGCTGAGATTGTCACCAAATATTCAGAATCTTTGGTCTTCCTCTGGATATAGTTTCTGATCGCAGGCACCAATTCATGTCACAGTTCTGGAAGACCTTCTGCAAGCTGATTGGGGCCACTCTCAGCCTCTCCTCTGGCTTCCACCCAGAATCTAATGGACAGACAGAGAGATTTAACCAAGACCTGGAGACCACCCTCTGATGCCTGGCCTCCACTAACCCTTCCTCTTGGAGCAGGTATGTCATCTGAGCGGAATATGCTCATAACACCCTGTGTTGCTCTTCTATAGGTCTCTCACCTTTTGAGTGCCAGTTCGGGTTTCAACCTCCACTGTTCTCAGACCAAGAGCCAGACTTCGAGGTGCCTTCGGCACGTGCGTGCACCACATCCAACGGTGCAATTGCATCTGGTGTAAGGTCCAGTCAGCTCTTCAAAAGTCTGCATGACGATACCAGCTCCAGTCCAACCACCATCGCAGACCTGCTCCATTGTTACTTCCTGGACAAAGAGTCTGGCTGTCGACGTGAGACCTTCCCCTGTGGGTGGAGTCCTGCAAGCTGGCTCCACAATTCGACCCTTCAAGGTCTTGAGGAGGATTAATCCGGTCTCCTGGCGGCACGGTGGTGTAGTGGTTAGCGCTGTCGCCTCACAGCAAGAAGGTCCTGGGTTCAAGCCCGGGGGCCGGCGGGGGCCTTTCTGTGTGGAGTTTGCATGTTCTCCCCGTGTCTCCCCGTGTCTGCGTGGGTTTCCTCCGGGTGCTCCGGTTTCCCCCACAAGTTCAAAGACATGCGGTTAGGTTGATATGGGGTGGCCTTGGGCTGAGGTGCCCTTGAGCAAGGCACCTAACCCCCAGCTTCTCCCCGGGCGCTGTAGCATGGCTGCCCACTGCTCTGGTGCATGCGTGTTCACTGCTTCAGATTGGTTAAATGCAGAGGATGAATTTCGCTGTGCTTGAGTGTGCATGTGACAAAATAAAGGTTTCTTCTTCTTCCTATCATCTTCAACTTCCCCGGGCCATGCGTATTAATCCCACCTTCCACGTCTCCCATCTACGACCTGTTACCACCAGTCCACTGGCTTCTGCAACCAGACCCCCACCACCCACTAGAATCATTGATAGTGAGCCAGTTTACACAGGTGACCGTCTCCTGGATTCCCATCATGTTCAGGGAGGCTTGCACTATCTGGTGGACTGGGAGGGGTATGGCCCAGAGAAGCGGTCCTGGGTCCCAGCCTGAGACATTCTGGACCCAGATGTCATCAAGGACTTCCACCAGAGACATCCTGATCGCCCCAGAAGGAACATCAGGAGACGTTCATAGGGAGGGGGGTCCTGTCATGACTTTGTGACTGCCATTCCTTTTTTGGTCATGTGGGGTCCTCTGTCTTTTGTTTGGTCTAATTATCTATGTATTGTGTTCACCTGAGCCTGGTTAATGTGCCTATTTAAGCCCCCCTGTTTTCCTGAGTTCTTTGCTCAGTTTTGAGTTGACATTCTGTTCAAACCCTGTGACTAAGCCTGTTCCCAAATTTTCTCCTGTTTGTTTTCCTGTTGTTGACCCTTGCCTGCCTCATGGACTTTGTTTTTGCCTGCCACCTTGTATGCTATTTCTGACTGACACTGGATTTTGATCCTTGCCTGGACTGTACTTCTGATTTATTGTCTTCTTGCTGTTTGGATATTCCTGCCCTGCTATCAGGTAAAAACCCTTCATCTGCATAACCTCGTCTCTGTATCTGGTTATTATAACACCACCTTGTGGCACAGGGGTAGCGCTCTGGCCTGTTACACCAGAGGCCCAGGTTCAATCCCAGATGAATCTGACACTAGACACGTTAGGGAGAATGTAGCACTCTGAGGTGTAGTCACAAGTCTTTCCTTGGCAGATTTGCACTGGGACCTCTTCAACATAGCATCAGAGCTTGTTTTACTTTTACAGAGGACTGTACCTTCGTGCACTTTTCTTCTCCAGGCAGGTTGGTCCTGAGTTCAGGATTCCCAGCTTTTCAGGTCAAATCCACAACTCCTCAAGGAGGCTTTCAGGGTATTGACGGGTTGCATCCAACGTCACATTCGCCTCATTAGATATGAAAGAAATTAAGTAGCGCTCAGCTAAGCTCACTATTCACAAAGCATTACTATTGCTGGGGTGCCTTGCTAGTCATTAAAATGCCCTACGCTTACGTTGCTTTGCACTGCTCGAATCGAACAAACCGTGAAACTGAAAAAAAGTTTCTTCTGGGTTCCCTGTGAAGTGATAAAGGATGAAAGAGCAAAGGATTTTACCAAAAGACAACAAAAAAGGTGGCTCTTGAACCTTTCGCTGCAATGGAAGGGAGCCGAGTCGAAGAACGCTCGAATTTGCAGTGATCACTTCGTGAAAGATTTGTAAATTCCTCTGATTTATTTTGCTTGGAGTCACAAATCACTTTTCTCACCATTTTCCGTTATTTCATGATGTTTTGAAGTTCAGGAGATGTTTCAGTCCTCAGATGTGTTTTTATTTACTGTTTGATAATGGTCGCCATATTGTAAACTAACACGAATATAACACACGTAATACCCAGGTCTTTAAAGGTGTATCTGTGGAGCTTTGTGAATGATTTACCCGGAAGAGAAGAGCAGGGAGGATTGAGAATCGAGCAGCTGTGGTTTTTTTACACCCTATACTAAAACTTGTAACGTCCTAGCAAACATCGCAAAGATGCGTATAAAAAGCCCAAAATGCCAACTTACTTGGGCATAAACAATACAGGATTTTTCTTGTAGTGTCCTGATCCCCAGATCTTAAACCCAGCCACATATAAAAAGTTGTATTCCTCCATGCGCTTCCAGGTTTTCATCGGTTTGTCCGTGTAGAACGATGTCTGCAGCACCAGGTAGTTTGAGATGTTGGGGAACTCAACTGATGGATAATTTTCCAGCTCATAATGAATGAATAACTTTATTTAAACACGGTAAGTTGATCAGCAGAGCTGATGGGGTCGTGCATGTACAGATACAAATAATTACAAATACAAAAAAATAAACCCTAATCTGTTAATTATCTTCACATCAAGTTAATTAATAGTATGCATAATTATTGTCTTTGTATTTAGTTACGACTACAATAGGATAAAAATGTATTCTACTTATGTCAAATTTAGCAGGTAAATTTTTCTTTCATGGGATAAATCCTTCTTTACTAGCGTGTAAGGATCTAATCCCACTGAGTGGTTTCTAGATCCACTTCTTTTGAGTGTACTTCTTGGTTTTAATAACTTGCTTGTTTGCTGAACACAAACAT
>JAODTV010000023.1:2683845-2694565 GCA_025399955.1 Galeichthys feliceps
TTTCAATTGAATTGTACAGGTTATAGGTCACATTAAAGGGGGGAAAAGTTTTGAAATTATTTATCGTGGTCTCATTTATTTTACATCAGAAAAACCGATCATTTTAACGGTGTGTACACTCTTTATATCCACTGTATTAGAGATTTAATTAATAGAGATACAATTAAAGGTGAAATTAAAGAAGCGGTTTTTCCTTTTTAGTGCCCTCTGCTGCCTCAGAAGTGAATTGTAAAAAAAAAAAAAACTTTTTTCTGTATTTTTTTTTCTTTTTACAAATCTTGATTTTCTTTACCATGCAACCACACCATATCTCTCCAATTCTAGATGCATCGTCATTTGTTTTTTAGAGGATAAAAATTTTTTTACTGATTCAGAACTGATTTTGGTAGAAGTAGGGGGAGGCGGAGCTAATTTCTTCATTTCTGATCCAGAAAAATACTCATAAAATATCCAAAGCTAGTCAAAGCAAAGCTCGTTAGATGCAGTTTCTTTAACAGAGATGTCGCATTATGAAAGGTTTTAAAAGTATTTATAAAAGTATTTGAGTCTAATGAAGCACTTTGAAAGTTACAGACTGCCCCTTTAAAGCTAAATATAATTCATGTACCCTGTATGTTTTGCACCGAATACCTGGAAATCATAAGCAGTAAACGTTCATCAGGCTTCATTTATCATTTTAGGGAACAGCTAAAATCAAATTTTTTTTCTTTTTAGCCTTTGAGTCGCTTTTATTTATTTTCTTTTTTCATTTGCCTTAATTTTGTAGGTACCTAACTTTTTTTTTTATTATTTTTGGATTTTATACTATGTTTAAGTTTATAAACTTTTTATTATTTATTTTTATATATTATAATGTTATTATTTTCTTCATTCCATCACTGCTATTATTTATTTACTTCAATATGAGTAATTAATTAATTAAAATATTTAGTTATTTATTGCTTATTTAATAATTTAATTTTTATTGTTTTTTTTCTATTGAGCTACATTTTAAATATAAGGAATTGGAAATGTGATATGTAAATAAAGTTAATATAAAATATTATTATTATTATTATTATTATTATTATTATTATTTTGAAAAGTTGATGTTATATGCTCAGTGATACAGAACCAGTTTGACGGACGTCGTCTTCTTTCTTTGGTTCAATCCGTCCCTCTTCTCTCGTTCTGTTCTTGTTCCATCCGTGCGACTGGTTTCACTGATGCTCACACTCGGGATCAGTTTAACGCGAGTGATTTTCAGGTTGCTGGCGGTTCCCCCGAGGAGTCCTCTCTCATTTTTAATTCTGGCTGATTGCAGGCCGGGAGTTTAACGTTCGTGCCAAGTGCGTCATCAACGCCACGGGCCCCTTCACCGACTCGCTGCGCAAAATGGACAACCAGAAAACAGCCAACATCTGCCAGCCAAGCGCCGGCGTGCACATCGTCATCCCCGGATACTACAGGTCATTTTCACACGATCTTTGTATATTAAAGTAATATTCATAGATAAAGTCTCATTCTGATGTAATAAAAACGTCATGGTAACACGAGACACGTTATAATTCAGCAAATCTATCATTATACGCTTCAATCTGTTTATCAGCCAGGAATTAACTTCATTAAAGTATCAATTTAGACGTGGAGTAAACAATAAAAATAAGGATTTATTAAAGGATATCTTCATGATTGTGGGCGGAGCTTCCTTTAGGCGGGCTTTTTCTAATTAGACAAAATATATCCTTCAATAAATCCTTTGATAAGTTGATTTATTTTATTTTATTTGAATTTTTTTATTTTACAATCAATCCATCAATAACTAATATATAAGTAATATATTTAAATAATATAAATAAATTAATTTAAATTAATATGCACATTGATGCATTTATTTATTTATCAATTAATTGATAAATGTATTGAAATATATATTAAAAAAGGATTACTTAATAATAAATCCATAACTACGTGTTTAATTCATTTAATTTTATATGAATTTTATTTGTTTTAATTTTAAGTATTTTTATGTAATATACATTTATTATTGTATAAATTAATATAAATTTTAATATGTAATTAAATAATTATTTAAATTATAATATAATTTAAATAATACATTATATTATAATTTAAACATATTAATAAATAATAATATAATATAATTAAATGATAATATATAATAAATTAAATGTTAAAAATGTTGTCTTTTTGTATCGAACATCTCGCAGCCCGGACAACATGGGGCTTTTAGATCCCGCCACCAGCGATGGGCGTGTCATCTTCTTCCTGCCCTGGGAGAAAATGACTATCGCCGGGACAACAGACACACCCACGGACGTGACGGCCCACCCCATCCCCATGGAGGAGGACATCAACTTCATCCTGAGCGAGGTCCGACATTACCTCAGCGCCGACGTGGAAGGTACGCTCGACGCCACGGTCACGCCCACTCAGTGATCCGAAAAGAAGTGTTTTAATAAGCAGTGTCAATGATTTAAAAAGGTACAACTGGGTTTTAAGCACAATTAGAGTTAGTTCCAAAATTATTGGAAAAAATTAGGTAAATGTATAGATTTTTTTTATCGTAATAAAATAAAAACACTAATTAAATATTATATATTGTTCAAACTGTTAAAACAGGGAGTTTCGCAGACGTGGAGCCCGCTTGAAATCTGTTTTTGTGTTTTTTAATCCAAATTAAAACATTTTTAATCCACCATCGCATGTTTTACACGTAATTTTATACAGCAGGATGTGCTCGCTTTTAGAAAGTTTTCAAAAAGCAACAAGTTAAGCACGCAAGCTTTTTTGTTGTTGTTTTTTTTTAACCTACTGACCAATCAGGTTGCAGCGCAGGGGGCCGCGTGAGAAAACATGCAACAAAACCTTGTCAGCGAGCAAATACGAGGAGATGTATGACGTTTATTACGTATGTTTCTACGTGCGTGACGTGACGGCACACTTCAGCTGTAGCTGCGTACTCTCGAGTCACATGACTCTGACTCTAACGCGACAGTGATGTCTCACAAGCTCCCTCATTACCAGCTGTATTTCGTCTGCAGGACTGAGAGAGCGTGCTAGGCTAGCTAGTTATCTGATAGCCATAAGGGCTGGGACGCAACCAGTTAACTCGATTATTATTTAAAAATAGCCAGGATGTACCTTTTGTGAAAGTATATTATGAAAGTAAATCCGTAATAAGGAGCACTCACAGAACAAAGTTTTCGCTCTTACAGACTATAAACATTGATTACAGCTTTGTGGAAACGACTCTTACGACCGTGACATTATCACGCATCTGACCCCGAGCCTCTCTGGCACTCTGCTTTCCACCCGTGTGCCGCGTGTCTGTCCTCTGGTGGGTTGGGGATGATGCTGCAGACAGACAGGCAGGCAGGAAGGAAGGAAAGAATGTTATTGCGAGCGAATAAAAGCTAACTGCCCTGGATCCTCATCAGAGAGCGGAGCTATTGATTTTCGGAGCAGCCCTCTTAATTGGACGGAGTGCCACGGCTGATTGTTGGATTGATTGAGCTGATAGAAGTAGACCTCTTCCTGAATCAGAAGCGGATTAGCTAGATTAGCGGCGCTGCATCCTGTTGGGGTTAAGCGCCTCATTAGCTCGGTGATAGTCACCGTTCTGGTCATACAGCGACTCTCCGGAGGAACACGCGGGACTGAAAGTGAGCTGCAGCGGATTCGGCGTTAGCAGCTAGCGTAGGGCACTTAGAATAAAGCAGATAAGTCCCTCAAATCAGACAAATCAGAGAAATGCTCTATTTATCTATCTATTTCTCTTGCACAACATCAGCGACATCTTTTCTTCACTTCCTGTTTAATCTCTAAAATCTTGTAACCAAACGGTACACGATGCATTTTTTTTTTACTTCAACGTGATTCTCGCTTGGACTCAGTCATTTCAAGATTGATTTAAGTAAGGGATAAAACACTCTGTGGCATGCTGTTCTAGGAAAATAATCAACATCAGGGCAGTTTGATGACGCAGAGTTACACTCACCACTCCAAAGTTCATTATTTTCCAATAACTCCACATCTGGGAGTGTTTTATTCCTCTTAGACCACAGCCATTTACATTTCTTTATTAATTAAACCCTGACATGTCATACTTTTTATCCAGTTAGAGTTACATAGGTAGGTGATGTATGGTATTAAGGAATACTCATGGTTGGTGTGTGTGTGTGTGTGTGTGTGTGTGTGTGTGTGTGTGTGTGTGTGTGTGTGTGTGTTATTGCCTCCTTGAGCCTGCTGTCTGCTCAGCTGCCCAGCCTTGTCATAAATGTTTCAGAGATGCCCTTTGATAATGAGCCTGCCGTCTTTCTTTCTATCTTTCTTTTTTTTTTGCACCCATTCAGAAATATCAACCTGCATATTACAGTGGCAGGTGTGTTCTCGATCGAAATGCGACTCAGGTTTAATAATTAATGCCGGAGATGTCACCGCAATAGGGAGACCGATTCAGGGCTCGTTCACGGCGTGTCGATGGAGTTAAAAAGCAACACAAGGGGGAAAAGCGTCAGGAGCGTAGCGGTTTGTGTCTTTGCGGTTTTGTCATATACGTGTAAAACCGACTGATTTTGATTCTGGTGCTTATGAGTGTGGGTTCAGGATCAGAGCTCGCGGTACAGCCCGTGGTTTATTGTAGGCTCACAATGCAAAACTCATAATTCTCAGCCAAATGTGTTTTTCCTCAGTTAGGAGATGGGAATAACGGTTATTCCCATACGATGTGAATCCAGCACCAATTTGTTAGAAGTAACTTCTGTCATTAATAATTATTCACTGTTTGCTAAGCATGCTTGGACCCCGCAGATTGCCACTTGTGCCTATTATTATGATTATTATTATTAGTAATAGTAGTAGTAGTCGTATTAGTAGTATGTCACTTTTTCAGGTTGAATTTTACACAGTAAAACTTATAAATCCATATTTACTCACTTAACGCCAACAAAGGCTACACAACAGAAAGTGGGAATCCTGGAATGTTGGAATAATGGAAGGTGGGAATAATGGAAGGTGGGAATAAAGGGAGGTGGGGATAATGGAAAGTTGGAATAATGGAAGGTGGGAATAATGGAAAGTTGGAATAATATAAGGTGGGAATAATGGAAAGTTGGAATAAAGGAAGGTGGGAATACTGGAAAGTTGGAATAAAGGAAAATGGGAATAATGGAATGTTGGAATAATGGAAGGTGGGAATAATGGAAAGTTGGAATAAAGGAAGGTGGGAATAATGGAAAGTTGGAATAAAGGAAGGTTGGAATAATGGAAAGTTGGAATAATGGAAGGTGGGAATAATGGGAGGTGGGAATATTGGAATGTTTAATATTGGAAAGTGGAAATAATGGAAGGTGGGAATAATGGAAAGTTGGAATAAAGGAAGGTGGGAATAATGGCATGTTGGAATAATGGAAGGTGGGAATAATGGAAAGTTGGAATAATGGGAGGTGGGAATAATGGAAGGTGGGAATAATGGAATGTGTAATACTGGAAAGTGGAAATAATTGAAGGTGGGAATAATGGAAAGTGGGAATAATTGAATGTTGGAATAATGGAAGGTGGGAATAATTTGAATGTTGGATTAATGGAAGGAGAAAAAGTGGAAGGTGGGAATAATGGAACGTGGGAACATTTCGGATGTATAATAATGGAAGGTGGGAATAATTGAATGTTGGAATAATGGAAGGTGGGAATAATGGGATGTGTAATAATGGAAGGTGGGAATAATTGAATGTTGGAATAATGGAAGGTGGGAATAATGGGATGTATAATAATGGAAGGTGGGAATAATGGGATGTTGGAATAATGGGAGTTGGGAATAATGGGATGTATAATAATGGAAGGTGGGAATAATGGGATGTATAATAATGGAAGGTGGGAATAATGGGATGTATAATAAAGGAAGTTGGGAATAATGGGATGTATAATAAAGGAAGTTGGAAATACAGTGTGAATGCAGCACCGATTTGTAGCAAATAGCTTCAGCCTTTATTTATTGTTCCCTGGTTGAGAAAGGTGCTCAGACTCCACACTTCCACACTTGCAGCTGTTATCATTGATAATATTTTTGTTAATTTGCCAGGTTGAACATTCCCCAATACGGCTTTCAACTCCATATTTACTCACTTAATGCCAACAAAGGGGGCGATGCGTTATGTGAACACACAGGGGCGTGTCCCTGTCTCCTACGAATGATTGCCTAGTTGTCTTCTATATCCTCATGTATGGATAACGGGTTGTTTTCTTTCCACACATCTTCTCTGTGTGTTGATATTATAGTTCCGTTGTCATTGTGTTTGTGTGAATGGAAGTGTGGTGCATCAGCTGCTTCAGAACGTAACTAAACACCAGACGTGGCTTCTTCATGAAGTGCTGGAATCAGTCTGCTCATATCTACGACATTTCCACTGTCCTCACTCTGTGTGTGTGTGTGTGTGTGTGTGTGTGTGTGTGTGTGTGTGTGTGTGTGTGTGTTCTGTGTCGTGTCAGTGCGGAGAGGAGATGTCCTGGCAGCCTGGAGCGGCATCCGTCCACTGGTCACTGACCCCAACTCTAAAGACACCCAGTCCATCTGCCGCAACCACGTCGTCAACATCAGCGAGAGCGGCCTGGTCACCATCGCCGGTCAGTTCAGCCGAAAACAGTCATGTCTTTGTTTCGCCGCTTGAGGAAATAAGTCCTGTTACGTGTTTTGGAGTGCTTCTGGTGTAGGATGTGCAGTGTGTTTGTGTCAGTGTCGCCTTCCTTTCATTCCCATCGTCAGAAGTGACGCACGAGTAGCATTCACTTAGATCTGAATTACATCGGTTCTCATTCATCTCAGAAAAAAGGGTTCTTTAAGGGTTCTTTAAGGGTTGTTCCAAACCCAAAAATGCACCAAGGTGTTATCAGTCACCTTGTTATAAATTGTTATCAATGTAGATCTGGTGCTATAATAAGTTGGCGCAATTTTGTCCTGTGCTTGGACCCCTTTCTGATATTCACACAGTCTGTTGTAGGGTTCTACTGTAGATAGGAACTCTAAAGGTTCTCCCAGAGGAACAACTGGAAAGCCTTTAGGGTAGTTTTTTTGTCTTTTGAATCTGATGAAATCAGTTTCAGGAAGCTGTTCATACTGTTCTCGGAAACTAATCAGCAACAGGTTGGTGTGATGACATGGCATACTTTTTATCCATTTATAGTCGCATTTAATGTACATTTCGAACGTTTAGATGTTGATTCTGTCCTTCCAGGTGGCAAGTGGACCACCTATCGCTCGATGGCTGAGGAGACCCTGGACGCTGCGATAAGAGAACACAAGCTTCACGCCGGACCGAGCAGAACCATAGGGCTGATCCTGGATGGAGGGAAGGACTGGACCCCGACCCTCTACATCAGACTGGTCCAAGACTACGGTCTGGAGAACGAGGTCAGCTTTCAGAACCCAGACGGCAACATCACCCAAATACACCGGACTGAATTATCGTTATGCGCAGTATAAATACGCAGGTTAATATGAACATACATCATCGTTTCTATAGTAACAGCTCATCCTTGGGGGAGGCTGGTGAAGGAGCGACTGTTATATAGCTGCGAGAACTTGTTTCCACATCATTATTAAATGTATCTATAACCGGATAAAAAGTACAACACGTCCTTTAATAAATGAAAATGTTTAATTGTTGATGTTGCGTAAGAGGAAGAAGTAAGAGGTGGAAGTTGTAACTCGGCTTCGTGTCACCATCCTGTCGGTGATTACTTTCTTAAAAACAGACCCGGGTTTAACAGTTTTCTGGTTCTGACAGAACCAGCCCAATTACACAGTTATTAGCCGTATAGCTTTCGCTCAGAGTCGTTTATTATGATGCGCACTTTATTTTCCGATGGTTTTATGATACCGGAGGCAGCGAGACGTCCTTTTCTTCTGATCGCCGCTCTCCGAGTAGATTGACTCCAGTTTGCTGTCGTCCCCCGAGGTTCAGTCGGGATAGAAGAGCCGGCATCGCCCTCGTTAGGAGCCGGGATGAGCTCAGCAGAGCCCTGGCCTCTACGACAGGCGCTGTTTTTGCGGCATATTTAAAAAGGTCAGCATGCAGATATTTCTGACAGCACTTGACCTTTGGTAGAAGGCTTTGAATCGAAGTAAGTGCTGCGGTTTGTTTTTTTTTTTTTTGTCTGTTTGTTTTTTTCCAAACGTTTAACGAAGTGCCGGACGTGTAACACACTCAGCTGACTCACCTGGACGGGAAAAAAACATTTTGGTGTCCAAACACAGAGGAGAGGATCCAGCAGAAGTGTGTCGCTGTGGAGGATGTGTGGGAATGACATGTCTCACGTCTCGCTCTTTCTATGCTGATACACACTCCGTCTCCGTTCACAGGTTGCCCAGCACCTCGTGGCTACGTATGGAGGGAGGGCGTTTGAAGTCGCCAAGATGGCGCAGGTCACAGGAAAGAGATGGCCCATCGTGGGGAAACGGCTGGTATCGGAATTCCCTTACATCGAGAGCGAGGTACATGAGCTACGGTTCTGTGCCATGTGTGTGGATAGGTTTTTATTATTTCCTCGATTGTCATCTCGTAAAGTGAGAACTAAAAGTTGTGCTAGTGGTAAAAAATAAATAAATAAATAAAAGTTAGCGATAAAGATCAGAAAACCGTCAGAGTCTAAATCACATCGATATTTACTGCAGGCAGGTTTTACCTTTTTAGGTTTTTTTTAGATGAGCTACATTTTTAATGTTTTATATTTTTTTACATTTAATTTCTGAAAGAAAGAAAGAAAAGGGACACAGAAGTAAAAAGCTAAAAAAGGAAGGTATAAAAGGTAAAAAAGAAACAATAAAATAAAGAATAAAAATGGAAAAAAAAGAAAGAAAAAAGGAAAATTAAAGAAAGAGAGAAGGAAAAAAGAAAACGAGAAAAAGGAAAATTAAGGAAAGAAAGAAGGAAAAAAGAAAGTGAGAAAAAGGAAAATTAAGGAAAGAAAGAAGGAAAAAAAGTGAGAAAAAGGAAAAAAGAAAGAAAAATTGGTAAAATGAAGAAAGGAAAAAGAAACCAAGAAAAAGGGAGAAAAAATAAATAAATAAAAGAACAAAGAAAATAAAAGAGTAAGAAGAAGTAAAAGAGGAATAAAGAGACAAAAGTGGAAAATGAGAAAATAAACAATGAAAAAAGTAAAAAAAAAATTTTACACATGCTGTGTGCTGATACAGGGGATATATATATATATGGTATTAAGGAGGACTGAAATGGTGTGTGTGTGTGTGTGTGCGCGCGTGTGTGTGTAGGTGATGTACGGTATTAAAGAGTACGCATGCACAGCCATCGACATGATCGCCCGGAGGACGCGGCTGGGTTTCCTGAACGTCCAGGCAGCAGATGAAGCTCTTCCACGCATCGTGGAGCTCATGGCCAAGGAGCTGAAGTGGAGCGAGGAGAAGAAGAAAGTACGTCATTCCTTTACTCGTTTATTCAAACAACCACAACAACAACAACGTCATCCGTCTGTGTTTTAAGGTCAAATCATCGAAGTACAATTTATACTATTGTGTGTGTGTGTGTGTGTGTGTGTGTGTGTGTGTGTTCTTCATCAGATCGTGAGTTTGTTTGCTTTGCAATACTCGCTCTTTTATTAATGTTTTCAAAACACTCGTTTTTTTTCTGCACAATGCCCTCCGGAGCGTACGCCAAAGGTCTCAGCCCGATTCCACGAACGCACTCGAGGGCTGAGCTATTGTTAACACCAGCACTTAATTTACTGCTTAAAATAGTCACAATTGAATTATACACAATATCAGCTGGGTACCGTACCTGCGTCTTACGTAGGTGTCTGAGGGGGTATATCCCTGTATCCGTGTGAGTGTGTGTGTGTGTGTGTGTGTGTGTGTGTGTGTGAGTGAGTGTGTGAGGGGGTGATAGAGTTACACGTAGATCCAAGGTTTCCTGTCGAAACAAAAGGCCTAATAATAGCACAGATTGCTGCACTGCTTCCCAGGAGTTAAACACTTGGCCCTTCTCGAGGCACACAATACAGGTGCACCACACCCTACACACACACACACACACCCTATTCACACACACACACACACACACACACACACAGTTTCTCATACCTTCTCCTACATTAAGGAAACGATTGTGCCGTGTTTGCACTTATTTGGATTTATTTTTCCAGTGTATTTCATTATAACCCATGACATAGGCCTATATAAGCCTTCATAAATGCTCATTAGCGTTTACATCATGCTGCGCTGTGTCTAATACGCTTCTATACAAACTGTAGTTCAGTACAAGTTCAGAAACCTGTCCTGTATGTTATAAAGTCCTGTAATGACCTGACATAATGCTGCAGAAATTTAAAGTGGATGTTATAATGCATTATAGCTTGCACTCAGAATACTTTATAATCCATGAATGACATAGACCTGAATATGAATGTATAAGCCTATATAAATGCTCATAAGTGTTTATAAATCTTATTTCATCCTGTAGCTGGAGTAGCACAGCACAACTAGGGGTGTGTGTTATAATGCATTATAACTTGAAGTGCGTCCCGTAGCACAGCACTCGTAACATGGTTTCATGCATAACACTTAATAGCAGGATATGACTTCCTAATAATGTTTTAAAAGCTTATATAAATATACTTTTATACTTTGTATGTTCTTCTTCTTCTTCTGGCTTTGTTCCCACTAGGTGGGGTCGCCGGTGCGAATCTTCCTTCTCCACAGCAGCCTATC